>JAQGDQ010000602.1:17500-131460 GCA_030141605.1 Tubiluchus corallicola | reverse complement strand
ATGTTGTTGTTGTTGTTGTTGTTGTTGTTGTCGTTCTTGTTGTTGTTGCTGCTGCTAATGTAGTTGTTGTTGTTGTTGTTGCTGCTGCTGCTACTGTTGTTGTTGTTGTTGTTGTGATAAAAATAAAGGCAAAATATACAATAAATAGTATATAGTTAACCTATATAACAGTAACATATAATAATTATTTAATAATGGCATATAATCAATTTTAAATAGTTCGTGTTTCTAGTGTTAATAAATGACTGTATTACTCAAACATTTAACTGTTGGACCTTACAGGTGCATCTTAAGTTGTACGCCTTATTAGATGTGTAAATAAATATAATCTACGCATACATAAATAATCTACACGTACGCACACGATCATTCCACGTGGTATTCGTACACTAAACACATTCCTACCTGCAATTTAAAGGAAAAAGTAAATTATTTCTGTTCTACGTATCGTTTCCTTTCGCAACAGATTTGCTACATTTTAAAATAATAAATGACACCGAGAACGTCAATCAAACGCAATTAAAAATGTCAAAAAGACGTTAGAGCTGACAAATTCCCATTTTCGCGTGCTTCACGGTCGTTGTCAACCGAGGCTGGTCGGGCACCGTCTTAAGTAACACCAGAAACCTTTTTCCTCGGTCTTTTTTAACAACCATTTCGGGCATTTACTGCGAAAACGCGCAATATTTTATTGTTGTTAGTTTTGTTACTTATGTCTTACTCTTTGTGTCTGTCACAATTATGGATTGGCAATTAAATTACGCTGATTGAAGTACCTTGGATAAGACACAAGTGTCTCACTATTAAATATATTGGGAACTGAGTAGTGGATAGAAGCCCTGTCCATAATTACCAACCAAATTTTAATACATCTGGAATGGTTAGTTGCCAAACTTGATATAGCAGACAAGCGCATCCTATGATTATTATTCGGAAGAAGCATGATAATTGATGCAGTTTACATTCATAAATTAGCATTCAATGTTGCCATGATGGATTCTAATCCTAACCAATCAAAGCCTACCCAACCTGTGGTAGGCAGCTGAAATAGGTATTACAGTGGCCACCGCTTATTATGGACACGGTTATTGTGGACAGCCGGTTGTTGTGGACAACTCGCGAGGGACGGAATTTTCCCCTAATAAAATCCGCCGGTTAATATGGACAACCGCCGCTTAATATGGACAGCGAACATTCTTGGCACGTGAACCAGCCGTGCGTGATTGAAAAGAGCTTCCCGCTCTGCTGCCTGTGTGAGTCATTGCATCAGTCAGTTCGTCGTTTGCCGTGGCCTTGAGAGCGTCGAAACTGTGATAACTTCCTTCCGTTCAAGGTTGAGAGAAAAGTTTCCTGCCAAACAAACTCGTCTGACTTCTTTTTTTTTAATAAAACAGGAGACGAGTTGATACAGACAGTTTTTTGCCTTTTTTAATGAAGGGGAAGGGTCTTCATGGGTCACTTCTCTTAATATGGACAGCCGCTTAATATGGACATACACTGCTGGCCCGGGGTGTCCACAATAAGCGGCGGCCACTGTACTACGTATGACGAAATATTATAAATAATGATCAGTGATCACAACTAGTGAACTTATTGTTTTAGCCAGATACATCTAGAAGTCTATACAATTTTGTTCTCACTCGATCTGCTTTTACTGTCATTCTGCTCCCTGGTGTTTTATAGTGAAGAATGCGACAAAGATTATTTAAATATGATGACAATTAAAATGTAGATCAGAATTAATTCAACACTAGAAAAGATATTTGTTCAATTAACGTAACATTTGTCATCTTATTTAAATCATATAAAATAATGAAATCGCATTGCAATCTATGATCTTACACATTTAATAAAGCCCATTTAATAATAAAAGTAAACTTTTTTGGATTTATGTGTGTAATATTGTTTGGTAGCCTACACTGGATTGGACATGCATTGAGAATACATCAAGAATCTTCTCTACTTATAGCATTACGCGAAGCTCTTGAAAAGACAAAAAAGCTAAGAAGGGGGCAGTACTCATGTTTATTAGATGTACTGCAAAAATAGCAAGTACAGATCCAGATTTGAGGGAAGGAGATGCATCGCGAGTAGTGGTAGCAGAGAGAAGTGCCTGACATCAACAGGTCGAGTGTGCCATGTCTTAGAATGTAAAAGCATGCAAATGATGGTTTGGTAGCCACATTTTCTTAAATGTTCAAGTCAGAGCAATGCCCATACTTGCATATACCACTACTGTATAAGTCAATTGGGCGAGCATGCTGTACATGTTCCAATATGGAGATGGACAGATACAAGACAGATTCACGTTCCAAATTTCTAAAACACATTTTTGTTTTTGTTTTTGATAATACAATATTTAATTACTCTGTTTTTACATTTTCTCTAAGTAATTAATGTTCGAGGTTATTATAAGTGATTGTAAGGCAGGATAGTACTGATGAAAATAAAAACTCCTCATGGCAGAAGCACTGCTCCATCTACAAGGGAACATCCCTTGGTGGAGCATCAGTGTTCATCATTGGATTAATATGGTAGAGGGTGCCTGAAGACAGCAGGTGTGGGAGGCATTGCCACACTAAGTCTCTTCCACAACAAATTCCATTCCAGGATAGTCTGAGTGAGGAACAGGTGTTTAAAATAGTCAATAGGGCAGCTAACTACATGATATTACCCGTCACAGGTGACAGGTAAATGTATGTACCGGGTCGGACACCTCGAAGAAAACCAAGAGGCAGACGTCAGAGTGTGACCTGCAACGAAACTAGCATAAAATTAAAAGTACAAGAGCCACTTGGTTAGTTACAACAGATTAATTACTGTTGTTTCAAATAAGAAGTTGATTTATGTGTCGCAAGTGCTACAACATTAACAAACTCTAGTCTGATTGGTGTTAGAATATTTATGCTAACGTTCATATTAATTTTGTTCTATCACTTAAATAAATTATGTGCTCTATTATTAAATATTTTTTGCGACAATAAGACCACGCCGGTCGAAGTCATCGTTGAAGAGCAGAAATTACGCGTAAAGACGGATACGCCGAAAAGCTAAAATTGCTTGAAAAGTCGCAAATTTGAAGAATTAAAAGGTCGGCTGCTGCTGTTGCTTTTTTCTTAGAGTTAAAAAATCAAAGTAAATGCGTTTAATCCAACATGTCTAGTTCTTAGTTAGTTGGCTAATAGCTAGAAAGCTTTTGAGATTTTTAAGTTTAATCTAAAATTTAAGAGTGGTAACACAAACACATTTGTTTTACTTTTATACAGCCTAGCCTGAAATCTGCTCTTTCGTGCTAGAAGATGGTATATAATTTATAGAAGCTTAATAATAAAGCTTGAAGAAAGTTAGTGAGCCATATAAATCATCAATCAGGAAAGCTTTGAAACTCGTTTTGAAAAGTCGCTTTGGCTAAGGATGAATTTTCAGCATTTTAGAGACTTTCTAAAATCTTATATCAAGCTTTTAATTTTTCAGACTGAAATTAAGACATTTTATCCTTGAAATTCGCGTTCATTTTAATTTTTGCGTACAACTTAAATCCTGGTAATGCTTTACAGTCATGAATCAATGCTGAACGTTGTTGTATTACTATTAGCTATTCAATTTTTATACGATTATAAATAAGAACTGCATGAAAAGTGAAGACCAATTTAACTATTATGCAGTCATAATTGGGCATTATAACAAGTGACTGGTGGAATGTGATGAGAAAACCAGTCTGAGTAATGAGCACAGTGTAACTAGAGCTGTGAATCCTGTTCGAATAAAAAAATTTATATGAATGAAAACTAAAAATGTAATGAAAACTGACACCTGGCATGAAGTGCTTTCTGTATTTTTTGTACATAGATCAAAATTATTAAGGATGGTAGATTATATTGGAAAATGGTTGTTGTCTTTATTGAAAATTTTCTGGTTATTTTTTTTAGTGTTTTCAGGCTATATGGCTCGGTTTTTGAAAAAAAGAAAATCACATGGATCGTACACTTATTAGACATAGCATTGAGGTTTGGGTACATGAACTATGTATGTGAAATCTTCTTATTGGCTGTACATAGTAATTTAAATAAAGAATAGTTTAATTGACTAGTTTTGGCACTAAACAGTCCAGAGGTGAAATGTTTTAAAGGTATTCCATAGAGAAGTGGAAAATGAAAATTATTGAAGAGAAAAATATAGCAGATGTAACAAAACAGGGAACCTTAAAATTTTGCGAGACGGTTAATTCTGGTATTTTGGCACTTTTTTCTTAGGTTTTGAGGTAAGTTCTACCACTAGTTGGTGGTTTAAAATTCACCACTAACATCATTGATCTTACTTTTTTAAAACTTTTATGTTTTTATGCGTTTTTCAAACAGGTTTTGTAAGAAGATGAAGAGAAATTCTCGGAATCTGTTTTCCAGCTATCCTGGGTAAACCTTATTTATAATCTGTTAATTTTTATAGATTTAAATGCCTCGCATGCGTAGAGAGATTGCTAGGTTCTCGCAAAAGTGAGGCAACAATGCTTTTGTAGGTGCCATGTTTTCATATAAATTCTATTGTCTGTTGTTTGCAGTGGCAGCTTGTAACTAAAAGTAGTGGGGTGCTGTTTCAAAAATTTTTTAGCCATTGTTTTAATACTGCGTCAAACGTAACAAACATATGTAATTTTAATAATGCTGTAGTTATATCTGAAGATCAGGTGTTGAATTGTCTTTTTTCTTAACTGCAACTTTCTCATGGAGAGACAACTGTGAAAAATTAAGCTTTTGTAGTTCACTTACAGTCACAGAACTTATTTCTTGGAGTTAAAAGGCATCCATTATTAAATAATTTATGTTTAAGCATACATGCTAAGTTTACACTTCATCACATTCAAGAGTGTGATGGCACACGGTAAGCACGTGACCATTGTTACTGTGGTCAGAGACAGTGCTTTTCTACCTAGCAGGAGTAGCAGCAGACGCTAGCTTGCAGCATGTTATCTCAGACATGGGCGCATGGCCGCGTTCGCACAACAGCACCACGTTTGTGGCAAACAGTACTTCCCTCACGTGCTCTGGTTCCGCACAAGTATAAAAAAACTAAAAAAAAGATTTATTATATTGAATATTATTGATAATAATAAACTGAAAACAGAGGGTGCTGCAGTACCACACGAGTGTCCACTAGTTGTGTGGCAAAGGCATCCCTTGAGTAAGTCACTCAGTGGCGGCTCGTAGCTAAAATTAGTGGGATGCTGCTTCAGAAAATTTTCAGCTATTGTTTTAATACTGTTTGTAAAACGAAAGAAACATACGTAATTTTAATCTTGTAACTTGTAATTGTAATTTTAAACAAACAAACATACGAATGTTTATACATAAACTTGATAAAATCCTAAAAAAATATGGTTTGCTTGCTAATAGCTCAAATTGTCTGACATCAAACTGTGTGAGCGACAGTACTTTTTCTACCTCGGCTCAAACATGTCCGCATGGCTACATGCGCACAACAACCAAACACCACATTTACTGTCAGTGTTCCCACTGTCAGGGAAAATCCTTTAAATACAGGCTATCCTGGAAAGTTGTGGAAAAGTCAGGGAAAAAGATAATTTGGTAAAAAGTCAGGGAAAATGATGAAATTGGGGCGAAAAGTCAGGGAAATTGGAAAGGGTTGCAAAAATAATCTCTGTGAACCGATATTTTTCCAAACGATTCGTGTTCAAAAAAACGTTTTGCTATGGAGGCTCCGAGTTTAGATTTCTGTTCCAAAAATTATGATTGGTCGACATATTTTGTATCAGTATATGCATGAATGTCCATGTTTGATCATGTATACTAGTAATGCAATTTTGGCTTATCTTGATCACGGAAAATCAATATTTGGTAAGGGAAAAGTCAGGGAAACTTATTTTAAAATTGTGTGTGAACCCTGACTGTGCTGAGCTGTAAAGCTGTAACAGTACTACCTTCATGTGCTCTGGTTCTGTACATGTATAAAGAAAATATACTATTATATTGAATATTATTGATAGTATCAAGTGGAAATGTAGAATGCTGCAGTGCCACAGTACCTATACATGAGCTGCCATTGGAGTCACTAGTTCACCTATTGAAACATTGTTCGACGTACAGGCTAGCAATACGAAGAACTTCAGACTATAATGCAGCCAGGAAAACTAAAATTCTTGAACCAAAGTTAATTTGCATTTTTGTTTGAATTTTTCAGTCAGCATCTTTTCAAGAAACCAGTTGAGTACGATTCGGCCATCGGTTCGGCTGAGAATTCTCAAGAACTTTCACAATTTTCTTCTCAAGACAATCATGTCCAGGCCATTCTTAATGTACCTGGCTTCTCGCAACACCCAGAAGTACGTAACCAGCTTCAAGTGTACCTTTATTAAGCATTCAGTCGCATCGTTTTGACATTACATTTTTTTAAAGCTAAGATGTAGATCAGGGGTGTGCAAATTATCTGACTAGCCGGGCCACATTAAACTTTCCCGCAATTCCTGTGGGCCGCATGCAGTTTGGTCAAGGAGCCAAGTACAGTAGGACTTAATAACGATTTTTCTGCATCTGATCTGTCACATCATTACTACTGCATACTACACTCAAGAAACTATTTTAGAAGTTATTAAAATTCATATTAAAAACCATATATTTCGTCATGTCCGACATTGACATTAATTGACAACGGTCTTGTAAGGGTTAATGCCATCCGATCTAGAGGAAAAAACTAGCCGCACTATCTTTGCGACATTGATGCAGACTACAGCTGGATCGCGTGGGCCGCACTTTCATTACGTTGACAAACCTCTTTGCGGGTCGCACAAGATCTCTCGGCGGGCCGCAAGTGGCCTGCGGGCCGCAGTTTGAACACCCCTGATGTAGATCTTGATCTGATGACAAAAAATGTTTTTTGAAGCATTTTGTATCAACTGTCATTAGTTCTGATGCTCACCAGTGGTTAATTAGTTCTTATTTGGTCATCTGCTGAAGATTCATTGAGAAATTCAGTTTATTATAATGTTGTATTGTAGACTGCCTGATTGGCTCTATATTTCACGATGTGATAAAATAAGATGTTGATCAAATCGCAGGAAATACTTGCTTTTATCAGAAAAGATTACGCGAAATATTAATGCGTTAATTCCACAGTAAAAATTTTATGATTTTTACCTTACTATGTTTTGATAAAATTTCAACGAACCATAAGCAGTTTGTTTGTGCTGAGACTGAAAAACAAATATTTATTATAGGCTGCTGTGATGTATGTATGTGTGTATGCATTAAATAATACTACTCTGAGCGTAGATACATTCAGTCATACTACTCTTTGCGTGTAGATATATTCAGTAATACTACTGTTTGAGTGTAGATACATTCGGTCATACTACTCTTTGAGTGTAGTTATATTCAGTCATACTACTCTTTGAGTGTAGATACATTCAGTCCTACTACTCCTTTGGTGTAGATACGTTCAGTCATACTGCTCTTTGATTGTAGATACATTCAATCATACTACTCTTTGGGTGTAGATACATTCGGTCATACTACTCTTTGAGTGTAGATACAGTCAGTCATACTACTCTTTGAGTGTAGATACATTCAGTCATACTACTCTTTAGGTGAAGATACTTTCGGTAATACTACTTCTTTGGTGTAGATACGTTCAGTCATGCTACTCTTTGAGTGTAGATACATTCAGTTATACTACTTTTTGGGTGTAGATACTTTCGGTAATACTACTCGTTTGGTGTATATACGGTCAGTACTACTATTCTTTGTTTGTACATACATTCAGTCATACTACTCTTTCTTGCTTGTACAATCAATTGTACTGTTCTTTCACGGAGTTACGGAGTGTTTAGACTAGACGGTTTTCTCTCCCGAGAATAAACTCCCAAGTGTGAACTGCTTTGTGAGTTCTCTGAGCAAGTTTTTGCGAATCCAAGAGTTGCTGAAAGTTTTCTCCAACAGTAAGTGCGAGTTGACACTCAGAAATACTCGTCCAGAGAGAAAACTCTTTAGTCTGAATGCACCGTCAGTCGTACTATCCCATGCGCATATACATTCAGTCATACTACTTTTACACCAATACTTATAACAGCCACATCTACTTTTGCTTACAGGAATATCAGCAGTATATGTCAATGCCTTCTCTATTTCCAAAAGAGCAGCATCGGGCATCACAGGAACGGCTCACAAAAGTAGCACCTCGCGCCGTGCAAAAATGCGATTTGCCCCGAAATGCGGAATCAAACAAGGAGAAGGCCCAGGAACAACAAATCAAGTATGTTATTAATGGAGCAGCTAATAGGCAAGCAGTGGGATAACTGCCAACCATTTGCTTAGTTTCTTGTTCGATTGTCTGCATCTCACTGATTAGGAGCAACAAAAAATTTCGTTTCTTCTCTTGCCTCATTAGCTTAAGAAATGTTAGTAGGGAGGGACCGTTTAATGTTTAAAGTTGTATTGTAGAACATTTGAGTTGAATCAAAGTTTGTTTGTTTGTTTGTTCGAATCAAAGTTGGTTAGCAGTGACTTTCTAAATCTTTTCAATGCACATTTTTCACACTTTCTTTTTTTTTTAGTTTTTTGTTTTGCATTGCTAAACTAAATTATAGTACCTTTATCGGTTAACAAAAGAACACATTTTGTTGTTCAATTTACTTCGCTTGCATGTAGTCACGACTGATTTTGACAATTATTTTCCTAGGGACATACTCCATACGTTGGTGACAATGTTCAAGGAGTGCATCACTGAGGTGAAATCGCTTGTTGAGAGTGTGAAGCTTGATGTGAAAACGACGTGTAACGAAAAGCAAGATGCAACACAGCGGTCTCTTGATACAAGTAAGTAATCACAAATGTGGTGCTGGACTTACAGTACAAAGGTCCCCGGTTCAAATCCGTGCTTTTTACCTTTCTTTTCGGTCATGCTTTTTCAAAAGTCGAATTATAACTGTGTGTTTTTCTGCATCATTAGCGAATGATCCCGAAATTAGAAATATTAAGCCTTTTCACAGGTCCAGTGATTGATGGTGATCGTGAAAGGTCAAAGGTTAAGTGTTGTCAGTGCACTTGACATTGCTCCACAACTCATGCCGCTATAATAGTAACAGTTTCAACAGCTAGCTAGAACCACGCCTAGCTTTGTTGTGCTCAAACAAATAAATACCATCCCAACAAACTGCATAACTCTACAGAATGATAATTTTCAGTGTGAACTAGCCTCATGTTTCACCCGTTTTACTGAGTCAGATATGCGGCATGCATAAGGTCACGTGACACTTGTGTAAGAACACATTGTGTGGTACACTTGACCTTTGACCTGTAGCAACTACGCGTCAACATGACATACCAGTTAAAAGGCTTATTACTAGATTAGTAGTGCTACAAAATGCATTGAATAAAATGTAATGAATAAAAATGTTACAAAAATATCTTCAAATTAACGATATATTAATATTTTAAATATAACAAAGTGGCAAAGGAGGTTACATCACTCTAACAGTTGTAATTAGGTTTTAAGAAAACAGAAGTTTTAAATCATTTTAAAACATGCAAACAAATTTTAAAATTGCATATGAGAAAAATAGAACATTTGATTTTCTAAAGTAATTTCAGCAGTGTTGCAATAATGATAACAATTACTTAAATGTTGGCTTCAAATAGACTATTGTCACCTTGTTATACATCAGTGGTTCTTAACCTTGTTGGAGGTATCGAACCCCACCAGTTTCATATGCGCATTCACTGAACCCCTCTTTAGTGAAAAATAAAATATGATTTTTTTCAAATTCAAGACATAGATGTGTTTTTTACTGGTACACAAAATGAGCCGTGCATGAACATCACCTTGTTCAAAGAACAAAACCAACACAATGCATAAACTCACAACAAATTACATACCTGCAAATCAGCGTGACTGCTGCTGTTGCCTTTGAGAGACCAGTTCAGATATGCGTGGCTTCACCTTGGCAAGTGCCACTCTCATGTCATTTTCACAGCAAAGTCTGTTCCTTTTCTACGTTTTTATGTCCAGCATCCTCGAAAAGGATTGCTCACAAAGATAAGAGGAGGCTCTGCTGAACCCCTGAGATCGACTCACCGAACCCTTAGGGTTCGATTGAACCCAGGTTAAGAACCACTAGTATACATAGAAGACATTTGAAACAAAACCCTCTTTCTGGTTGACAAAATGTATTTTAACTCTATAGTAAAAGTACAGTCCAACCTTGTTACAGCACCAATTTCGCTTAATGCCCATTTTTTGGCAAAACAAAATGTCGGTATTTGCATGGACATGCATGTATCAATGCACCCGGTTATAATGCCAAACTCACTTAATCTCATCTCTTTTTTGCTGTCCCAGAGTAGGTTTGATTGTAAAGTTACATTCATATTAAATATTAATCATAGCTAACATTCATTGTTCACCTAATGTCAAAACTCATCTGTTCAACTCTTATTGTAATTCTTTCTACGGTATGGCCACCTGGCGACATTTTTATAACTACAGTCTCAGCAAACTTAAAGTAGCTCACAATATTGCAAAACGCAAACTTTTCAACTACCCATATGATTATAGTTCTAGGACCATTTCAGTAGACCACAATGTTTTATACTTTGATGTAATACATAGGAAAACTGCATACAGTCTATACAGTAGAGTAATGCAAAGCTCAAATGTTCTTATAAAGGCATTGAATAACAGTGACGCATTTTACACGTCCAGACATCAGAGAGGAAAGTGTTAGGTAGAAATTAAGGGTGACGATTCACGCTAGAAGTATGATATTGTATATATACTGTACTGTTATTTTATTTATTTATTTATTAATTTGTATGTGTTGAGAGGAGGGGTTATAATTATTGTATGTCTTGTAAGTATTGTATGTTATGTATTTTATGAACCTAGTTCGAAGTAAAGAGTTAAATCAAATCAAATCATGTAAACTAGAGAAGTTTTTCAATGATTTCGGTCGCAGACAGTTGTGTTTTTAATCCTAAATGTCCCTGCCAGTTGCCATGCACATTATTTGTTGCTTGAAAATTTTACCGGCTGGGTGTTTCTGGTAAAGAGCTGGTGCTTCTTTGCTGGTTACGCTAGCAGCTGTTACTTAAATAGTCTAATACGCAGGATATTGTAAGCACATAATTCTGTTAACTCATTATTGTCTCAGTTCAAGAAATCGTGAAACAGAATGTGAATGAGTTACTGACAGCAATGGAGTCGAACTCGGAAGAAAAAGAGAAACTGCAGCGCATTGAATCTCTTGTTGCTAGTGTAAGTAGCTCTTCTTTACTTTGTCAAATTGTTCTTCACATCGTAGCCTCAATTTGTAGAATGTATACAGCATGTTTAACATTTAACTCGCAATTCCAGTGAACCGTAAACATATTTTTTAGTTCATGGTGAGATTTACGGGTGTTTGTATGTATGAGAGATGTGAACACGTTGTTAGAATTTTGAAAATTTTCACCTGGCAACACTAAGTGGCTTAAATGGTCTAGATAGTCTAAATAGACTAGGTGGCCTGGGTAGTCTGAATCGACTAGGTGGTATAGGTAGCTTAGATGGATTAGGTAGTCTAAATGGACTAGGTGGTCTAGGTAGTTTAAATAGACTAGGTGGTCTGGATAGTCTAAATGGACTAGGTGGTCTAGGTAGTTTAAATAGACTAGGTGGTCTAGATAGTCTAAATAGACTAGGTGGCCTGGGTAGTCTGAGTCGACTAGGTGGTATAGGTAGCTTAGATGGATTAGGTAGTCTAAATGGACTAGGTGGTCTAGGTAGTTTAAATAGACTAGGTGGTCTGGATAGTCTAAATGGACTAGGTGGTCTAGGTAGTTTAAATAGACTAGGTGGTCTGGATAGTCTAAATGGACTAGGTGGTTTAGGTAGTTTAAATAGACTATGTGGTCTGGATAGTCTAAATGGACTAGGTGGTCTAGGTAGTTTAAATAGAATAAGTGGCATAGATAGTCTAAATGGACTAAGTGGCCTAAATGGACTAGGTGGTCTAGGTAGTTTTAAAGGACTAGGTGGTTTAGGTAGTCTTAATGGACTAGGTGGTCTAGGTAGTTTTAAAGGACTAGGTGGTTTAGGTAGTCTTAATGGACTAGGTGGTCTAAGTAGTCTAAATGGACTAGGTGGTCTAAGTAGTCTTGATGGACTAGGTTGTCTAAGTAGTCTTGATGGACTAGGTTGTCTAAGTAGTCTTAATGGACTAGGTTGTCTAAGTAGTCTTAATGGACTAGGTTGTCTAAGTAGTCTTAATGGACTAGGTGGTCTAAGTAGTCTTAATGGACTAGGTGGTCTAAGTAGTCTTAATGGACTAGGTGGTCTAAGTAGTCTTAATGGACTAGGTGGTCTAAGTAGTCTTAATGGACTAGGTGGTCTAAGTAGTCTTAATGGACTAGGTGGTCTAAGTAGTTTAAAGAGACTTGTGCATTTTCTGATTCATGTTTACCATTTCACAAGTTTATTATATGCAAACAATGTAATTAGCTAACTGCAGATTAAACACCTTACATTTTCAACCGCTTTGGCTGCTAGCAGTGCCTGTGTCAAGTCAACTACTGCTCACTGCACTGATTGTTACGTATCTACAGTAAACGCTACACCTGCAAGTTGAATTACTCAACACCATTTTTATTAGCATTTGGTAAAGGGCGTGCTAATTTGCTAAATATCATTGACTCAGATTATCACGAGCACACTAACACACTTTGGCGATATGCATGCAGTATTAAAAGACACGATGTTGCATCTTTACAGACCAGTCTATCACGTTACTTACTTGATAAATTTCCATTATCTTCATTTATTTAGGAAGAAGCTGCACTGCTTTCACTAAACAAAAAAATGGAGGAAATTCGACAGGAAAATGTGGGCAAAGCCGTCGCTGATATGCGCGAGAAATTTGCTGAGCAACAACAGTTGAATCGTCAGGAGATGAACCAACATTTCTCAGCACAGCAGCAGAAGTTGACTCAAATCATCCAGGTTTGTTTGTGAAAAAGATTCTGATACGTAATGCATTAAACTATGTACAACTCGTATGACTCGAATTCTTGCGTGTCTCGAACAGATCTCTTGGAAGGGATTTTCCCTTTAAAGCGCAAGAGAACCCTTCATAAACATAAAGCTTAAAAAATTCGTTTTGAAATTTTATATCACTTACTTACTGCCTTTTTGCATGCAGGACTTCAATCGGCAGTAACGCTGTATAAAACGTGTAAATTTAAACTCCCGTGGTGACCGTTAGATGCAGCCATTGTCACGACAGGTCATTTGAAACAAGTTTAGATAACATTTTGTAAAGTTTGAAAAAATAATCAGAGCATTCGTAACGCGTCACTAACTAAATAAAATTTAAAATTACTGTATCTTGTAAATAAGATTAAAAATATGTTTTTTTGTTAGCGAGTGGCGCACCCTGGAGGGTGAGTCAGCGACATTTTACCAATTGGTGAAAACAGTTTAAATAATTAATAATTTTCTTTTCTAGTTACATAAATCTTTCTAGCAGGTAAGCGAAAATCTAAGTAATATAGATTTACACGGAAAATCTTTAGAGACATAATTTAACATTGCCTTTTCTTCCTTTGATTTACGTTTGGTGCATGACGTCATGTAATGGCGACTACGGAACAGTATTGCGGGAGATTTAAAATGAAAACAAACTAAAATTCCTTTCAGTGCGAGCAAGATATACGCATATAATTGCTGTAAAGCAATATAATTTTTTAAGGGGATTTTTCTGAAACCTGCTTCAGGTACCCCTTTTCTTGTCCTTTAACGAACATTGTGTAACTCGAAATCTGCAACTTGAATTATTGTGTCACTTGAACCGAATTCTCGGTACAAATTAAAAATTCCGTTTCATGAAGTTTGTCATTTTATCGCAAAGAATTTCCATATATGTTATATTGCTTATCATTATGTTTACGTGTTTGCTAGACTTATATGATTAGAAAAAGAAAATCTTAATAATTTAAAATATCCGTGCTAATTAGTAAAATTTCTCTGTACTGCCATCCCAGTGTGCACCACTGATACACAAAAAACATATTATTGATTTTATTGACATTACAAAGTAATTTATAAAGTAGCTTAGTTAGTGAAGAGCCTGCTACGAATACGCTGATTACTCTTTCAAACTTTATGCAATGTTGTCTAAACTTGTTTCAAACAACCTACTGTTAAAATGATGGTGCCTAGTGGTCATCGCAGGAATTTAATTTTTTGAGTTTTATATTGCCTAGCTGCCGATGCAAGCCCTATGTGCAATAAGACAGCACTCACATGCAAGAGATTTAATTGATACAGTTGGCGCCACTTAATAGACTCACGGTTAATAGATTCAATCACTTGATTGACTCAAAAACGCCTGGTACAGACCGCTTCTATCCTAATGTACATAAAAACTGTCGCGTAATTGACTCAATTATCTTTATGTCACATGCTTCAATAAGACACTTTCATGTGACTAATAAGCTTTTATGACTTTTATATCAGCTTAGTTTGCTTTTGTCCAATAATATACATAGAAACAATATTGTTAAGTACCGTTTTGTTTGTAAGCAGTAACGTTTATCATACACTAATCATTATAACCTTATTATTTGCTGTGGCCTGCCTGTCCACTGCAATTAACCTTGTTACTCAAGAATTCCTGGAAGCTAAGCATTTAATCACTTGCTTGGCGGTTTGCTTTTGACGTCCTGACTGTCTTTGCCCGAAATTTTAATCAGTTAGATGTTGCTGATTAAGGACGCAGGTACAGTACAGTAAGTATATCACAATTATAGCAAGCGAAACTTGGGCAAAACTACTTGCGGGAAAACACGGGCACCTCCAACAGTTTAAGCACGCCAAGCACTAAGCATGTTACAAAGATTCTTGCATCTTACAACAACAGATTTTCAGTACTTCTTTGCGATAAAATGAAGCAACTGACTTCGAAGAAATTTTTGCTAATAAACAGACTTGTGTGATTTAGAAAAGTATACTTTTTACTTTATTGCTAATTCACTTATATAAATTAATATTACGGCCCTGGTACGGGCCACTTCTCTTCAAATGTACATAAAAACTGTCAGTAATTGATTCAAATAACTCCGCATAATTGACTCAATATTTTTGCTTCATGTGCTTTAATAAGACACTTTTATATGACTAATAAGCTTTTATGGCTTTTATATCATCTTAGTTCGCTTTTGTCTTATAATATACATAGAAACAATCATGTTAAGTACCGTTTTGTTTGTAAGAAGGAACGTTTATCCTATCCTAATTATAATAGCCTAATGGTTTGCTTTGACTGCCCGTCCATTGCAATTAACTTCGTTACCCAAAAATTCCTGGAAGCTAAACATTTAATCACTTGCTCAGCAGTATGTTTTTACCCGAAAGTTTAATCACTTAGTTCTTGTGATAAGATGAAGCAGCCGACTTTGAAGAAATTTTTGTCATTTTTGCAAATAAACGTACTTGTGTGATTTAGAAAACTATACTTTTTAATTTTAATTCACTCATATAAACTAATATTTTAAAATATTTTCTCTAATTTTTAACTGTGCAAAGACATTTAGACATTACAGTCGACCCTCGGACTCCGTTAGCTCGGATATTGGATAAGACGGACGTCATCCGTGGTAAAGGAAAGTGACCGATTTCCGTCCAATAGCGGAGCGCTAAACACAACACGGCCTACCAACTGTACAATAATTTCTGTATCCTCACAGGTTAACTATTTTAAAGTAATATACGGTATAGTATATAGTGCAATGTATGTAGGCCTTATTAAGGTTATTATTCCTGTATAATATAGACCATATATAGGCATATCGGATAAATCGGACAATCGGCTAAACCGGACCCCCCCCCCCCCAATTAGTCCGGTTTAACGAGGGTTGACTGTACTTAGTTTCTAAAATCCATTAAAAATCTTTGCAGTGCACTCACAGCTGTTGACTCATACTTCTACACCAGTAATACCACACCCATCGGTTAATAGGTTCAAATGGTTAACTGGGTCAAAACACTTCAGTCCCAAAGTGAGTCTATCAAACAGTGCCTACTGTATAAAATTTCAAGATGAATTTTCAAAGGTTTATCTTGGAAGAGTGTTTTCTTGTCTTACATTAACTGGCAATAGTGGGAATCTTAATATGTGCTGCTGTTGTTGTTTTTAAGTACAGTTTTGCACACAGCAGGCTAGCATCCAGTACACAACATACACAGTGACAATATAATGTTAATTGTGTGGTAGGATCGGAATCTTGCTAGCTATCAAAAACAGTCATCTAAGAAGAGGCAATGAACCAGTAAATGTGTTTTAGTCATATCTGGATACATATGTGCACGCCCTCCTGACGAAAGTACCTAGTGCAATATGGGAAATCAAATCGTACGTAGACAGTTTTACTCCCAGTCGTCCATCCATTTACTGTCTAGACTTGGTGTACTTTATTACATCATTACATTGTTGTTATTCACTGTTAGGCAGGCATTTTGATATTACAGGAGATTGATAAGTTAGCAAAGCTCGTCACAGTTCAACAGGTCTCAGCACCTTTTATGAACCTCGGTGATCGTTATGCAGCAGCATCAGTACCACCACCATTCTCTAATTACGTGCAGGGGAAAGTCATCGGAGTGCCGACTTATCAAGAGCCGTTTTTTCGTAGCTCACTGCCGCAAAGACCAGTTTCGCCACCTAATATGGATCACCAGAGACAAAAGAATTTTCGGCGGTATTTTTTCTCTTCTTAGCATTTATTTATTTATTGTCTCGCATCTTTAAGTTTTTTGTAGACGGAGATTTATTAGCATGTCCAAAACTCGTTAAATTTCATAGAAAGGAATAATTCCAAGTGTGCATTTTTGATTGTTGTGTTTTTGTGGATGGACATTTATTAACGTGTCCAAGACTCGTT
Source organism: Tubiluchus corallicola (assembly GCA_030141605.1). Classification (NCBI taxonomy): domain Eukaryota; kingdom Metazoa; phylum Priapulida; class Priapulimorpha; order Priapulimorphida; family Tubiluchidae; genus Tubiluchus; species Tubiluchus corallicola. The sequence goes on along the minus strand of JAQGDQ010000602.1, from coordinate 114,538 downwards.
GAATTTTGTGGAAACAAGTAATTTCAAGTGTAAATTTTTGATTGTTGTGTGTTTGTGGATGGAGATTTATTAACGTGTCCAAGACTCGTTAAATTTTGTGGAAACGAGAAATTCCAAGTGTACATTTTTGATTGTGTTTTTGTGGACAGAGATTTATTAACGTATTCAAGATTTGTTAAATTTTATGGAAACGAGTAATTCCAAGTGTACATTTTTGATTGTTGTGTTTTTGTGGATGGAGATTTGTTAACATGTCCAAGACTCGTTAAATTTTGTGGAAACAAGTAATTTCAAGTGTGCATTTTTGATTGTTGTGTTTTTGTGGATGGAGATTTGTTAACATGTCCAAGACTTGTTAAATTTTGTGGAAACAAGTAATTCCAAGTGTACATTTTTTATTGTTGTGTTTTTGTGGATGGAGATTTATTAACGTGTCCAAGACTCGTTAAATTTTATGGAAACGAGTAATTCCAAATGTACATTTTTGATTGTTGGGATTTTTATCTCTCATTAGATCCTTACCCTCTGACTTTCGGTAGACATTAACTTTTCATCATAAACGGAAGTTTTTGCAAAGCCAGATCTTGATGTTGTTTCATTGTCCAATCCTGACATTATCTCACCGTTTGTTAGACGTCCTGTGCTGATGTCTGCAAGACATTAGAATCTGATATTGTTGTTTGGTTGCCGACCTCTTGACCTCAGTCTAATATCTGTGCACCTCTACCATCTGATATACAAGATATAGATCCATTATTGATAAAACGCAAATGATAAACAGATACCTGGACAAATTAATCAAAAATTTCACTTATTTTAAAAACAAACAAGATATTACGCAAACCATTACAGTTTTTTTTCACAGTGAATGTAAGAATTGTGGTAAATCTTGATACACAAAAAATATTATTTTGTTTTTTCAAAACAAACATTGGACATAATTTGTTTTTCAAGATTTTCTGTATTTCTTATGTTCACACTGAAGAAGCATCCTGTAATGGGTTGCAAAATATCCCTTTTAAAGTAAAACCAGGATTTTTCATTAAATTATCCTTCTATCCACCTATAATCTGTTTTTGACAATTATTGGTCATTTTTTAGCACAAAGACTTCAGCTCCGTTGTCTATGTGTATTGACAAGTCCATGAGAAAGGATATTCGTCCAAATCCAAACGTGCCTGCTGCCAGTGAAGTATCCTGTCATCCGGAACAGTGGATGAGCGACTCGGGTGTTCCTCTTTCAGATGGGAAGTATGCAACAAATGCCGGGGAGCATTCTTTCTCGTCCCCTTCCATCATGGGGGCGGGAAAATCGGCCAAATCAGATTGTCAAAGCTCCATTCCTGGCAAAAGATCACCTGCTGAATATTTGCCGGTCTTAAAGCGGGTGAGTGATGGTTGTGCGGTAAAAATAACAGCTGTATTTTGTACGTGATTGTATGCAGATTAGATTAGATTAGATTCATTGACTAGAAATTACAAATACGTAGGGTAAGAACTTTACAAGGTGGAAATTGTTACGCTTCGCGCACCTGCGCAGCAGCTGATCCTTTATGGATAAAGGAACCCAGACATAAGCAAGCAAGAAACATTTGGTTATCATGCTTTAACAGTTACTGCTGCACGGTTGTGGAATTGTTTACCATTAACTATGCGTCAACTACCAACATTACAAACTTTTAAAAAACACTTCAAAGCTCAACTTTTTAGGCAGCTTTATGAATTATAGTTCTACAGTCATACCTCTGTTTTCGACCGTAATTCATTCCTAAAAAGTGTTTGAAAACCGAATCATTTATTCCTATAAGAAATAATGTAAAAGCAAATAGTCCATTCTCAAGCACCAAATGAACTGTAAAGTATTACTAAAACGAAACATACTAATGCAAAAATGTTTATTCAAAGAGTAGATATGATATAATTGATAAGAAAAACATAGTGTAGAATTCCTTAGGAAGAATTACATAATTATTCCTGCATGAAAAACCTTACGTATTGGTAGCAGTGTGATGGTATACGTAGGCAAGAGCAGAAACACGTGTGCGACTACTCTCGGGTGCAGTCGGTTACGCTCAGCTCTACTCGGCTCGCTGTGCATGCGTTCATCACATGCCTGGCGGTTGGTCGAGTACCGAAATTCTGGTCAAGAACGGAGACAATTTCAACTCGAATTTTCTGGTCAAAAACCAATTTGTACGAGTACTGAGACGTTCGAAAACCGAGTTATAACTGTATTTTGTATGTTATTCAATTTTAAGGTGACTTTTAAAATTTTTTAAGCTTAGCATTATTTCCAATTGATATAATTTTGTGATTTTAAGAATGATTGTATGTATCTGTAAATTGTAAAATGCATCGACACCTCCGTTCTTCGGTCAAATGTTAAATTTGTAAAAGATAAACTATATTTCTCTGCCTCAAAATAAAAATAAGTATTTTCACAAAAAAATAGAGAGGACATTGTTTCACTGCCCTGTGGTCAATTGTGAATGTTTGTCAAGGACAGCATTTGTTGAATTGGTCAGAATTAGTAACAGTTAATTATCTACTCCATAATGATACAGACCCACAAGTTTTGATTGCAAACCTGAAACACAGAAAATGCCAAAAAATTGGGTTGCAACCTGGATTTGAACCAGCAACGTTCTGCGGACAGTAGCAGATGTCTTAGACCACTCGGCCACTGTCTCTTCCAGTGGTCAAGGTTGTTCAAAGTTCATCACTATAGCTGACCAACCGAATTCAGCATTTCTTAACTCCAAGTTATTCCAGTTCACATTTTATAAATGTCGATATCTGATAACTTCTCACGGTATAATAAATTTCATTAAATTTTCATTAGAAAAATTTAGTATTTCTACTGTACATTAGTTCTCATCGTCAGTCATCATTTCTTCCTGGCGATGACTACTAGTGAGCAGTAGAAATATTGGATTTTTCTAATAAAAAAATTAATAGAATTCATTATCATAGTTTATTCATTGTCTGTTAATTTTAAAAATAAACCCTGAGATCTTCTCAATGAAAAGCAGTGATGAAGAACAGTTTTGAACAAGTTTTTTTTTTCATTTCGAACAAGCTTTACATTAGTGCTGCAGTAAATCAGGCGTAATCTTCTGTTTTGTTTACAGGTTGCTAAGGTAACTCCTTCGCCGGTTGCTAAGGTGGCACCTCAGGTGCAAGTTGCACCTAAATATAAGATTCAGGATGTTTCCCAACAAGGTACCCCTAAGTACATTTGATTTAGTAAACATTAGGAAAGTTATTGGCTTCATTACTAGAGAAGCCATTCAGAATGTAAAAAGTGCAGGAAATGTGAATGAGCTTGAAATTCACTCTTTGCTAAATGCTTAACACCTAAAAAAGAAGATATGTGTTTTCGAAATAGGTTATCCGTATCCAGTACAGTCATACCTCTGTTTTCGACCATAATTCATTCCTAAAAATGCTTGAAAACCTGATTTGGTTGAGTTGCGAATCATTTATTCCTATAAGAAATAATGTAAAAGCAAATAATCCGTTCTCAAGCACCAAATGAACTGTAAGTATTACTAAAACAAAATATAATAATGCAAAAATGTTTATTCAAACAGTAGATGCGATACAATTGATAAGAAAACATAATAGAATTACTTAGAAAGAAAAACATAATTATTCCTGCATGAAAAAGCGAAAAAAATAAGCATAGAAAGCACTTAGTGATGGTAGGCGATTAAAATCTTGCACGTGACTACTCTCGGGCGCGGTCAGTTACGGTCGGCTCTACTCGGCTCGCAATGCATACGTTTATCACGTGTTTGGCGATTGGTTAACTACTTAAATTCTGGTGGAGAGAGGAAACACTTTCAGCTCGAATTTTCTGGTCAAAAACCGATTTGTACGAGTACGGAGGCGTTCGACAACGGAGGTATGACTGTATATCTGTCCTATAAATGCACTTGCTTGGAATCAGATCCGAATACTACAATGTGGCAGTGTCTCACTGCTTCCCTGATTCTAACAATGTGGCAGTATCTCACTGCTTCCCTGATTCTAACAATGTGGCAGTATCTCACTGTTTCCCTGATTCTAACAATGTGGCAATATATCAGTGTCTCCTGATTCTAACAATGTGGCAATATCTCACTGCTTCCCTGATTCTAACAATGTGGCAGTATCTCACTGTTTCCCTGATTCTAACAATGTGGCAATATCTCACTGTTTCCCTGATTCTAACAATGTGGCATCTCACTGTTTCAATGATTCTAACAATGTGGCAATATCTCACTGTTTCCCTGATTCTAACAAAGTGGCAATATCTCACTGTCTCCTGATTCTAACAATGTGGCAATATCTCACTGTTTCCCTGATTCTAAAAATGTGGCAATATCTCGCTGTTTCCCTGATTCTAACAATGTGGCAATATCTCACTGTTTCCCTGATTCTAAGAATGTGGCAATATCTCACTGTTTCAATGATTCTAACAATGTGGCAATATCTCACTGTCTCCTGATTCTAACAATGTGGCAATATCTCACTGTTTCCCTGATTCTAACAATGTGGCAATATCTCACTGTCTTCTGATTCTAACAATGTGGCAATATCTCACTGTTTCCTTGATTCTAACAATGTGGCAATATCTCACTGTTTCAATGATTCTAACAATGTGGCAATATCTCACTGCTTCCCTGATTCTAACAATGTGACAATATCTCACTGTTTCTTTGATTCTAACAATGTGGCAATATCTCACTGTTTCCCTGATTCCAACAATGTGACAATATCTCACTGTTTCCCTGATTCTAACAATGTGGCAATATCTCACTGTTTCCCTGATTCTAACAATGTGGCAATATCTCACTGTCTTCTGATTCTAACAATGTGGCAATATCTCACTGTTTCCTTGATTCTAACAATGTGGCAATATCTCACTGTTTCAATGATTCTAACAATGTGGCAATATCTCACTGCTTCCCTGATTCTAACAATGTGACAATATCTCACTGTTTCCTTGATTCTAACAATGTGGCAATATCTCACTGTCTCCTGATTCTAACAATGTGGCAATATCTCACTGTTTCCCTGATTCTAACAATGTGGCAATATCTCACTCTTTCCTGATTCTAACAATGTGGCAATATCTCACTGTGTCCTGATTCTAAGAATGTGGCAATATCTCACTGTTTCCTGATTCTAACAATGTGGCAATATCTCACTGTCTCCTGATTCTAAGAATGTGGCAATATCTCACTGTCTCCTGATTCTAACAATGTGACAATATCTCACTGTTTACCTGATTCTAACAATGTGGCAATATCTCACTGTGTCCTGATTCTAAGAATGTGGCAATATCTCACTGTTTCCTGATTCTAACAATGTGGCAATATCTCACTGTCTCCTGATTCTAAGAATGTGGCAATATCTCACTGTCTCCTGATTCTAACAATGTGACAATATCTCACTGTTTACCTGATTCTAACAATGTGGCAATATCTCACTGTGTCCTGATTCTAAGAATGTGGCAATATCTCACTGTTTCCTGATTCTAACAATGTGGCAATATCTCACTGTCTCCTGATTCTAAGAATGTGGCAATATCTCACTGTCTCCTGATTCTAACAATGTGGCAATATCTCACTGTTTCCCTGATTCTAACAATGTGGCAATATCTCACTGTGTCCTGATTCTAAGAATGTGGCAATATCTCACTGTCTCCTGATTCTAACAATGCTATAGTATTTCTGATCTAAAGTGGGCGCTTTAATTAATAAAATTAAAACTATAGTGCATTAATAATCTCTGAATTCTACCTTACAGGACAAATTATTTAAACTTATGCGTTCCCATGATCCCAACACTTTCATCTTTCATTAGGTTCTTCAGCACTCGTTCTATTTTTGTAGCTTAACATCAACATCAAACACATCATAACCAACTTGTCCCAACCTTTTGCAGACCGCTGGTCAAAAAACAAGTTACAAACGTTCTCAATTTCACTTTTACTTAATGAATTACTAACAGCTCTTGTAATTGTGTGGCTATTAAACTTATAAATGACGTATCTACTTTCTGAAAGGCTTTTATATAGGTTATACCTGTTAGCCAATCAGCGTTTGACTAAATGTTTTTTTATTATAAATGTACTTATGATTGTAATGTTTCTTGTCAAATAAAATATTGTTAAAACTAAAATAGTTTGTAAGTTTGCTACCGAGAAGTTAAGCTTTTGCTTTTTGCATACTGCAAGTAGTGTGGATGATTTTTCTGCATGTCACTTTTCTGTGGCAAAAATAGTTGCGCAAAGAAGCACAACAACACTACTTGTGTGCTTATTAAAAGTCTAAAATATTGTTTGTGCTATTTGCTGTTGTTATGTTTGTTGTGTTACGAGTATTTCATTCGGCTATGATTTTCTTAATAAAATTGCATGTTTTTTGTAGTCGTTTTAGCCTAAACCTGATAGTACCATGAGTCAATACTCTGCTGTAAAATACAATAATTTTTAGTGTCAACTTTATTTTATACTATGACATTGACCTCTCATCTTTGACGTTGACCTCTCACCTTTGTGACATTGACCTCTTGTGTATTTTTACACCAATCTTTACATGTCAATTGTATTTCTTAATTTGCAAAAGGAGGTGAAGGGTAATAAGTTACCTGTTTTGTGATTTTACCATCAGCGATTTTGTTTAAACTTTAAAAACAACGTAAGTAAGAATCAGATGTCTGACCTTGACCTTTGACCCTCACTTCTTTGCTTACATCTCGCCACTTCTCGTGACGTTTACTTCAATCATTTGCCGCCATTAGGAGACTTGACATCCATTTTTATTTAACACTAAACAGGTATAAATGGATCACCGGATGGATTTAATTTTTCAAAATATTTGTGTTTGAAAGAAAATCATCCAGTGACCGATACCTGCATGATTTTGCAAGTTAAATACGTCACAGATAATTAAAAAAATATTTGCTGTCAGTAAGTTGTTGTTCTGCTGTCATTTGTAACGTTTTTTTTTTTTTTATTCAACTTCGACTTTCTTGCTATTGCATGTAGAGTTTTGGTAAGCTAGTGAGCCATGATGTAGGTCTTCTATAAATGAACTAGGAAATGAAAAATTGGCTAAAAATCGCTTATATCAAACACACGAGGGCGCTGCGCAGAATTTGTCATAATGAATTTATGTTCGATGCAGACTTCTGTGTGACTTGCTAAATGTCATTTTTACAACTTCAGCTGCAGTTGCTGCTGCTGCTTCCTGTGATGCAAGATCAGCTGCTGCCGATGTTGATTCCTCACCAGAAACTCACATCTTCTTTTGCCCAAAAAACAGCCAAGATGATTGTGCTACTAGCAGTACCAGCGAGACGGGTATGTGTCAGTAATGTATGTAACGACCCCCAAATTTTCATTACACTGTTAGAAATAACACGTTTTTATTAACATTATTTGCCTGTTATGCTCCTGCAAATCTGTCTGTGCTTGGAACTTAGTGAGAGCTTGAAAGAATATATTGTTAAAGGATAATTCTCCTGTTCAAGAAGAATGTGTCATATGTCATACGAAGTATGGCGTATCTTCAGATCTTAGTGACCCGAACATTGGTTTAAGTGCGACGGAGGTTGTGGTGCTGTCGCAACTACCCATTCGCAGTTGCATTTGTTTGCAAATGCCTTCCTTTCTATTCAGTTGAAGGGGTTGAATGACTGTATTTCTATTAGATGATTTAATTTTACGTCCGGCTTTTGCGTTTTGAGACTATTGATGAGGTCATTGATGGAATGCTCTCTGATCTTATAGATGTGTCACATCTCCAAGATGAGATGGATGGAGAGCTGAAAGGGAATGTGAGAGCCGACGATGATGTTTTCAGCATTTGCGGTGATGATGAACAGCCGATAGAGAAGGGAAGTGTGAGTACTCTTTCTGGCTTAAGTATTCAATTAGAAGACACTCAATAGAGATTCGAACTCAGGCCTCGCACGAAGTCACTGTAGACAAAGATTAGTTAGTCTTTCGACCTTAACCTTTATTTTTTTGAGCCAAAAAGTGTCGCTGTACCTAGTTTGATGAATACAGCTCATCTGTTTTGTTTTTGTGACATTTCTTTGCTTCATAATTTTGACCTTTGACCTTCTGAAACAAAAAATCGACGGGCGATACATGTACCCACACACACACACATGACACCACCTACACCATACGACACCACCTAAACCCAAGACACTACATACACCACACGACACCAACTACATCACACCTCATCACCTACACCGCACAAAACTACGTACACCACAACACACCATCCACACCACACCACCTACCCCAAAAAATCACCACTTATTCACACAATGCCACATATATTGCACCATATCACGCACATCACACCCTATCACCTACATCAAACACATTAATGGAAACAAAGCATGCAGTTCCTGTATGCTTAATAAGCAAGTTCAGCGAAATTATAAGCTATTATTAAATTCATATGGGGCAATACTGGTTATGCTCGCCTATTCACTTAAGACAATTATTTATCGCTAAACTTCTTGTGCTTTCAGACAACTTTCATGATAACGTGGTGCTAAATAAGAAGCCAAACCGACAGAATATAATTGCAAAGAAGCTAACCCTAACATTCAGCAAAACGTTACTGTCTTGAAAATAACAATAAAAAGTTATCATTATTTCCAAATTTGACAGATTATTATTCATTATATGTGGCAGAAATGTCGAATCTGGCATTTGTTCGGATTTCTGGACTCATTGTGATTATATAGTGGCTTACAGAGACAGTTATATATAAAGTGCCTGTTTTTCGACTATATCGAGGTTTGCTGATAGTATCATAGTGATTTTAAGATAGATGGGTAAAATCTTTATGTACCAATTAAAAACTTGTGTAAACAAAGTAAAAATACATTGCACTTAAGAAATGTATACTGCGTACCAGAGCCAGCATAGAAAAATTTTAATTACAGAATGTGTAAATGCTCAGTAAGGATTCCAGAGACAGCACAGTAAAATTTTAATTACAGAATGCGTAAATGCTCTGTAAGGATTCCAGAGACAGCACAGTAAAATTTTAGTTGTAAAATGTGTAAATGCTCTGTAAGTATTCCAGAGATAGCACAGTAAAATTTTAATTGTAAAATGTGTAAATGCTCTGTAAGGATTCCAGAGACAGCACAGTAAAATTTTAATTGTAAAATGTGTAAATGCTCTGGAAGGATTCATGGTGCACATCTTATTTCAGGAAACTCCAAGACACCTTGTCTTAAAAAGAAGGCTTCTCCTAAACAGTGAAATGGCTTCGTATCATCTTCCAATACGTATTGTCAGGAAAAAGACTCAAAAGACATAATTATTGCTGTTTTCTTTCACAATTATAATTACAGTATTATTTGACTAATATTATTGACCATTAGTAATATTATTAATATATATTAATTATTATTAATTGAAAACTAGTGGTAATTAATTTTTGTTACGCATATTTAGTTTTGTTTAGTTTTCATTTGGTTCTCACATAATAACTTTTACCTGTTTATCGTTTTTTGTGTTTTGAAAATAATACAATAAAAAGTTATTTTTACTTCCAAATTTGACTGCTTATTATTCATTAAGTGTGACAGAAAAAATGAAATTTAAAAATAATTATTAATTTTAATATGTGAATGGAAAGGACATTCTACATGAAATTTGATTAGATTATATTGCTTGGATTTATAATGGTGAAGAAACAGAGGTGTCGGGCACATACAAAGAATGAAGAAAAAATTCCACAAACATTAATGAAATTTGAAGCAGCAATTGCTTTTCACTTACAATTACTTTTCACTGAATGCCAAAAATAAAATACTGTCTATGAAAATGCACGATAGAAATAGTTGAGTTATGTGCAATTTATATTCTGATTATTTTCTTTTGCTTGTTTATTTCTTTCTTTCCTTGTTTGTTCTTTATGAGAATGAATTAAATATACATCTTTGTCTTTACTTTGATTTTCATAGCAGACACAAAACATTGAAAAGATTATTGTTAACTGAAGCATTTTTTGTGAAAATATGACCAGTGCAAGGTTTAAGGCCTTACATAATTTTATTGAATTAAAAACTTTTTACCTAAGACACGGTCATCATAATGTTGCGAGGTGTTTTGTAGATACTAGTAATACTTAATAAACGATCAACGACATTGGTGGCTAAGTCGTGGATACAAAACTACTTTTCCCAGCTTTGAGCAGGACGTTGAAAAGATAGCGTATATTGCCAAACGTTTACTAGGAAAAATCGTGAGATGGAAGTGATTCGTGGTTAATTGGTTATGGCTGATTTAAATTTGCAAAACTTACCTGTGGAATTATTATTGAAGATTTTTACTTACTGTGACGTAAAATCTCTTTGTAGATTATCTATAACGTGTAAAGTGTTTCGTGACAATTTACAGTCGGATTTTGTTTGGTATGTTGAACTAACGAGCACTGAACACGCTAACTCGGTCGTCTCGTCTTTAGTTTAGCTAGCGTTATTAAATTGTCATGGACTTCTTACTATTTTGTGGTTCACAAATTGTGAATCTTTACTAGCTCTAAATGGCTTTTTGTATTTGTATAGTGGCATGGTTAATGGCCCAGTATGCCACTTCGCAGTATACAGGTTTCTTAGTGTTTATCAAGTTTTGCATAACAATAAGTATTTACCATGAGTTTATGTTTAAAATTTGTCCTTTGTTCAACTCTCATTGCATTTTCTGACAACGAATTCCAGGTGTCATTGCAGTAGTGAGAACAACAGATTTGTATCTGAACATTTTGTAGAAACTGTCAATAATCTTGATGTCTATTTCTTGGCTTACTTTTAGTTCTGTGTCTCTCTGGTGATTGAGTTATTACTAATAACATGTTTTTCAAATTGACTGTTGTGTAAGAAATCTTAATTAGACAATCAGTGGAAAAAAAACATTCCATCCAAACAAACAATGCACTTATGTAATGCCCTGTGTAGATGTTGATTTTACTGTGGTTAAATTCATCAGAGTAAACATCTGTGAAGCTTTGTTTTCATGAGTCTTTTACCGTTATCATTGCCGTCGAACGATGGAGGTTAAGCATAAATAGCTTATGGACCTCTCCACTTTTCCTTGTTTACTTTGTTAATACATAAAAAGTGAACAAAATAGGTGGCCACACTGTGATCATGAAGCTTAGCACAAGGTTTCTTGTTGCCATTGTGGCAAACTGGGGTCTATATATTTTTCAGGATTGCATTTCCAGTGTCTATTGAGATGAGACTTAAACTGAGCAGGATTGGAGGCTTGAACTACAGTGTCACGCAGCGTATTCCACTCATTAATTACTCGTCTTGCTAATGTGAACCTCCGTCTACTCCGCCTTTGGGGAACTGTTCTCTTCTTGATTTTGTAGGAGTGACCTCTGGTACCATGGTATGTCTGTTGATGGAAAAATATTTCGCTGTTGATGGTTTCTATACCTTTAATGGTGTGAAACGTTTGAATTAAATCTTGCCTTTTGCATCTGTACTTCAGAGTTGAATGGCCCAGAATCTTAAGTCTTGCAGCATATGGTAAATGAGAAATAGCAGGTACGAGTCTAGGAGCTCGACGTTGTACACTTTCAATTTTCCTTATCATGTCTTGATGATTTAATTCAAGATAGGACAAACCATTGATTTATATAGTTTGGTCACCATATATCTGTCAAGATAAGAGAAACTACGTTTGATTAAAGTCAGTCTTCCATGTGCTTTATTAACAACATTGAATATATGTGCTTGAAAATTAAGCTTACTGTCTATGGTGATACCCAGATATTTTTCTTTTGTGACTTCTTTAGAACTTTGTCCATGTGCCATTTTATATGTACGACCTGCAATATCATGCCTTCCAATAGTCAGGAGATTACATTTTTCGGTGTTCAATTCCATTTGCCATTGGCGACACCATTGGTCAGCATAGTTAATATTATTCTGCATGACCTCAAAATCATCCAGGCAGTATGCTTTTCCCTATTTTAGTGTCATCTGCAAACAGGCTTGCCATTGTTGGAAACTTCAGGAAGATCATTTATGTCTTCCTGGAGTTCGGGAAGATCATCTAATTCTATGCCTTCTTGATGAAAGTTTGTACAGTTGCATGAGCTTAATAATAGTGTTCCAAGATACTTCCGTTTTCTTATCTTACCTAGTAAACGACTGAAGTTCTTTGATGGAAGAGATTGTCAAATATCGCTGCTTAATTTCATACAATGTCGCCATAATTCCACATGGGCTAGTCCAGACCTGTGGTGACTTTGAGTCTATATTGTTATTTTGTGTACTGTTGAAATGCTGTTCCACTAACAGTCTCTGTTTTTTGTTTAGGAAGAAAAAGTTTGTACATTTTTCTGATGCTAAAGGTATAGAAATTCCACACAACAGTTTTGCTTGCGTTCGTTGTTACCGTGATGCGGTAAGGCGACTGTGGTGCGTGTATCGAGGCACGACCGTACACGCATGGCGATGTTCAGCGTGCGATAAACAACTCTGTGATATCGACTGCATTGTCAATTGGAAATTTGCTTTCGTGTTAGACTTTGGAGGTAAGACTTCCTGGGCGAAGTACATAGATGAAGAACAGGATCGTATGGTGTTGAGGACACATCCGTCTCTGGTTGCCTGCCCGAAGCTTCCGGAGAACATATCCGATCCAAGGAGCAGTCGGAACTTGCCGATCGTTCCGGAATGTTTCTTTTGCAGAAGCGGGGACCGCATGCCTCTTTGCGACGCATATTACGACGAATTGCTCGATCGCAGAGCCACCTCTCCAAAGACCGTGCTAGAAAACATCATCGTTGTCGATGACGACGACGATGATGGAAACAATGCCATGGTAGATGAAGAAATAGAAGACATTGTTGGTTTTCAGGTTCCTCGGCAAGCCTCGGTGGATGTCGATACAGCCGAACATGAATTGCCAATCAGAAATTATGTTAGTTTGCATTCAGTAAGTAACAATGACAAATTTATGAGTTAGCTCACTCTAGCCCTATTAGTTTACTTTTGCATGTGGTGTGCAGCCAGCTTTCAGGATTTAATACTCCGCTGCAAAAAACTGATAAATCGATTTTTAGTAGGTAGTCTCTGACCTCAATCTGTTCCCGCGGACTTGGACACAAGTCGGACACGTATTTTCATGTGGTGCACCCATACACATAAAAAGTTGTGTGTGTACAACACACTAAGTATGTCGACGCCTGTGGATGAATTTATCGAAACAGATTTAAAATTCATTTACTCCAAAAGGAAGGAAAATTGAGTCATTATTAGTTTTGTGCAATTAATTAATTGAGTAATTCGTAAAGTTGAACAATCGTAAGTCAACGGTAACCTGTATCTTAAAATAAATTTACGATTATGCAAGCTGGTACAAGCAAAATTGCACATGCACATGAATGAAGCTAGCCGAAAAGCCGAAAGTTTTTGAATGATGTAACATTTTATTTTACATAAAAAATTCATCAAGATTGAATAACTGAACTTGTTTTGTCTAAAAGGAATTTCATTTTAATGTCTAATCAAATTTTAGTGAAAAATTGATTTTTGTTTGTTGGAAATTTCAAAGACTAACAGTGGCTTGTCGTTTCCAGGTTCAGGAAGAAATGGAGATTATTTCTAAAGACTCCGAAACATCATATCAGTTCAAACTAATTCCCCCGATTACTCAATACGGCATTCGTCATCCGGCAGTCATGGAGTTCTTTATTCGACATCTCATGTCTATGGTAATGTTGGTTCCGTTCACGTGATGCTGTTTTAATGATGTGTATTTTAGGGTGGTAATTATACACCTAGATCCCGGTCTATGTTACGTGTCACGATACTCCTGAGTTGACGTTTTAAGATTTTATAAAAAACTAGATGAAGCCGTTGATAATAAATATTGACATGTTTCATCAATCATCATCATCAATCATCACATGTATAATGTGTAGAACAGGGGTGTGCAAATTATCTGACTAGCCAGGACACATTAAATTTTTCCACAATTCCTGCAGGCCACAGGCAGTTTGATCAAGGAGCAAAGTACAGAAAGGTCTGATAACGATTTGTTGCATCCGACCTGCGTACATCATTACTACTACACTCAAGAAACTATTTAAGAAGTTATTAAAATTTATATTACAAACCATATATTTCTACTTTCAGGACAGATAGTGGTAATTTCATTACAATGCATATTAGTAATGTGTATCACACAGTCTGTGTAGTACAGTGACATTAAGCTAAACAACCATCTTGTAAGGGTTAATGGCATCCGATCTAGTAGAAAAAACTGACCGCACTATCTTTGGGATCGTGGCACAGACTTCAGCTGGATACACTCAATTAATCACCCGGGCCGCACTTTCATTAGGTTGACAAATCTCTTCGCACAAATTCTCTCGGTGGGCCACAATTTGCACAGCCCTGGAGTAGAATATTGTTTGCATTGTAAACCACCAGAAAAGCAAAACATGTCAATATTTTACATTTAAAAGTTGTTTTGAACGGTCTGATTCATTTATTCATGTATTGCATTTGATTTTGCAAAAATTTTCTGATTCGTGTATGGCATTTGACAAGTTTTTGGCGCTTTACAGCTGCAGCTTGAATTATTTCACGTCGTTTTTATTAGCATAGCATCAAGCACGTACTAATTTGATAAATATCTTGACTCAGGTTATCACACTACAAGTGCACTTTGGCGATACCTATATTGTAATAAAAGATCTCACGATAGGTCCGTCAATGAATCTTTTCAGGCCTTGTGTGTTTTAACATATGCCTAAAAAATTTGTTAATATATTCTGTCACTTTTGTCTACCAACTTCACTACTTCCATCCACTAGTAACGTCCGAATGCTCCCTTTTTATGTGTGATGTCATATTAGAGTTATGACAGCATCTGTCATAATGTAACACGTCGTTAAAATCCGTAAGATTTAAACTGACGGGGTCTTGTGCCTTCTTCTGAATGATACCATCATATTTATTTCATCTGATCAAGAATCCTGTGTTTCGCGTCGTCTTTGCACAATTTAATTTTCTTACATTTTAGGTACGGAGAGACCTAGACGAACTGCAAGTGTGGAACGTTCCCGTTATAATGTGTGAACCTATACTGTGCTCACGTGAGTCAAGACGGGAACTACTCAGGATACTGTTTGAGAAGTTAAAAGTGCAAAGGTGTGTTAGAGTACTGGTACTATACTTAATTATTTTTATAATTAATTCAGATTTAATCTGCATAATCTGTAGTTTATCTTGACTACATGATATCGGTAATAGCATTTACACGGGTAGCAAAAATCAGACTCAGGTACCCTTTTACTTATACCCGTTGGGTACTCGATTGTTAAGATTCAGCGGCAGTGAAGAAACTGTAATGATTTATATTTACAAATAAAAACAACCACTGGTACATTTTAACTAACTGCACTGTTATGTTAACAACAAACATTAATTTATTACGCTATGAAAGGCTGAATGCACAAGCTGTGAGTCACTAAAGTTATTGTTTTCCCCACACAAGAAATACGTAGTATCGCACTGAGCACTATTAATAGTGTAGATATTAGTGGAATAAAATAATCTATATTATCCCTTTTTTGTGCTGCTAAACGTCACCGTCTGTTTGTTCGTGTCTTTGTTAGTGGCCTGAAATAGGTCTTTAAATTTTAATAAACAATTCAATCTAGGTAATTAACATCTTAGTAAAGAAATCGTAGTTTTTTTTTGTAAGTCACCCCTACAGCAAAAATGGTTTGATCTGCCATCTCCCTACTTGCTATTACCCTGACGCACTGCCAGTGCAGCAGTTTAATAGTCTTGTTAGCAGGTATCTACTGTAGAAGTGCACAGCAGAAAATGGCATTTAGATTGTCTAACAATGGTTATCTTATCACAAATAATGTCAGTATTTTCATTGTTGGAACAGAGTAGACATATTAGGCTCAGGAAATAAACAATGCGGGTAATTACTGGGGTACCCTATGGAAACAGTACTGTTATTTTTAAGCATAATCTTAATTTGACACTGTTCCACGCTAAGCGTTTTCATTTAGACTTAACTGATCCTAGCTAACACACTTTAGAAGCTTTTGAACAAAATGTGAAAGTAGAATAAATAAATATCTCAACAAAAAACAAAATAATATAAATATACATCAACTTTGATGTTGCTACAATTATAAATTTATTTGTAATTCAACTCAGTGAGTTTGGCAGTTATGGAAAATCTTTAGCTACTCTAAATGATCGTAGGCAAGGTCAAGGTCAAGTTTCACGCTAATGCAAGGTCAAGTTAAGATAACGATTGCGTTGCTTAAACTGAAAACAATGCCTCAACTAGTGATGCTATGGATATCCGTTTCAAATTTGAAAGTCGTGATATTCGCGAGATTCCGCAGTTTGTATCGGATATTATTTGGTAGTTTCAAAACCTCGATATTTGCAATTGTTTGCTATCCAGTTTTCATAATGTGTTATTGTAAACGGTAATTCAACAGTCAAAAATTAATAAATAAAATAGTACCAAAAAACTCGGAGATCATTTTAGGCTACGTTTGTGTTTCACGAAAATCTACGCACAGTTTCTTTCCGTTTGCATGTGGTAATATGGTGTATCTTCACATGGTAGCGCATAACATACGATCATTTAGAGTAGCTAAAGATTTTCCATAACTGCCAAACTCACTGAGTTGAATTACAAATAAATTTATAATTGTAGCAACATCAAAGTTGATGTATATTTATATTATTTTGTTTTTTGTTGAGATATTTATTTATTCTACTTTCACATTTTGTTCAAAAGCTTCTAAAGTGTGTTAGCTAGGATCAGTTAAGTCTAAATGAAAACGCTAAAGTTTGCAAACATTTACTATTTTCATTATCCGAACTGATGCAAAATTCAATTCAAATTTAGCTAACTCATTCTGTTGTAATCCAAATCCGGAATTTAATTTGAGAAAATATTTGATGATATGCGGTGTTCGCTGTATGTCAAAAATGTGTATCCGTAGCAACGCTAGCCAAAAACACAAAATCATGATGGAAGCAAAGCTCAACCCCCAAACTTCCTATAAAGTAATTTGCAATTAAATGAAAAAAAAACAGATTACATGTTGACCTATATTATATGACTGAGCATTTGAACATCGTATAGTAGTCTGGTGTTGAGACCAAAAGTAAGACTGATTTTCTTCATAAGCCAAAGATTCCATGGAGCTTTGTAGATGATCTAGTTTAATAGTATGTATGAAAAACTTAAACTTGCAAAAAAATTGTTTGAATTAACTTTAAAGGAAAGAACAAGTCACTCAGTATGTTGGGTTTATTTTACTGTCATCACTTAAATTGTTTGTGCTGTGCTAAAGGAAAGAACAAGTCACTCAGTGTGCTGGGTTTATTCTACTGTTATCACGTAAACTGTTTGTGGTGTGCTAAAGGAAAGAACAAGTCACTCAGTGTGTTGGATTTATTTTACTGTCATCATTTAAACTGTTTGTGGTGTGCTAAAGGAAAGAACAAGTCACTCAGTATGCTGGGTTTATTTTACTGTTATCACTTAAACTGTTTGTGGTTTGCTAAAGGAAAGAACAAGTCAGTTAGTATGTTGGGTTTATTCTACTGTTATCACGTAAACTGTTTGTGGTTTGCTAAAGGAAAAAACAAGTCACTCAGTGTGTTGGATTTATTTTACTGCTATCACTTAAATTTAGAAAAATATAACAAATAAATTTGCAAAGAAACTGTTTTATTAAGCATGAAGTTAATTTACACTGCCGTTGTATAGAAATTTCCCGGCGAAATGGCGGCCGCCATGCACTGGTGGGCTTTGTGACTTTTCATAAGAGCTTCAGTGTATTATTTTCTTAAAACTTGTGTGTCATAAATTTCTGTAAATAACAATTTAGTTAGAGGCACATTAATAAAGTTAGGTTAACTGAGAGTTAGTTTTCTCATTATTGCTCTGTCCGCTACGCCATCCTACACACATGCTAATTATAGGCCTGCATGCAGTATAAAAGAGGTTAAAAATTGGCTTAACCATTATTTAACCACTTCGGATACCTCACCCTCCCTGAAAATTTTTGCGCCCCCCCCCCTGCTTGCCACATCTAGTTCCGGCCCTGACGTGCTGTTTAAACTATTTCAAATTCCTGCAAGTTATCTAACGTTTAATATCACAAAAGTGGCCATCTAATTTTTTTAAAAACTTATAATCTTAAGAGCAATTGACACCAACAGCCAGTGAATGACATCATTGATGGAAGAATGGGCATTGAAAATGGGAGCGTCCTAGCTATTTTAAAGTAATTTTACTAATTACATGAAGCGTTTATCACACTTTTATTATTAAATTCTTCTAACTTTTTTCACTAGCATTAAAACAGGCCTAACATCCCAGGAGTCCTAGCTATTTTAAAGTGATTTTACTAATGACACGAAGCGTTTATCACACTTTTATTACTAAATTCTTTTAACGTTTTTAGGAGCATTAAAATAGGCCTAACATCCCAGGAAGCTTCTCCTTCCCATTAAGAAGACAAACTTCTTTCACGTCACATTCCGCAACGTTTGCGATGACGTGTTTTTGTGACCTGGAGCATTAATGTGTTACTACTGTACGACTCTTATATAATTTACTAAAGTGTAGTTCATTTTAGGGTGTGTCTCATAGAGAAACCCCGTGCAATATCGCTGTACGCCGGTAGAGAAACCTGCTTAGTCGTGGACAGTGGAGCTTTTCACACCGTCGTAGCTCCTATTGTAAAGCACGCCCTGAATCCGGAGACGGTTCAACATAAGCCAGTGGGCGGTTACTACGTGGCTCAGTATCTGGCACAGTGCATCGAGACTAGTAATCGCCTAGAGAAGGCATGTAACTGTTTATGCATATATGTGATTGAATTGAATAAGCATTGATTTTTGCCATTGTTGATCACAGCAGAAGTTCAGTAGTGAGTGTCACGGATGTTAATCAAACTGAAACTACAAACCGAAATTTATGAAACATAAGAAACATACAGAAACGAAACCGAACCGAAATTATTATTGCAAAAAACAACTATTATCAAAACTGAAACAAAATCTGAAATAAGTAAAATACTTTGTTGTTTATATTTGCTCTGATACAAGCTTGGCTAATAGCTAAGCTAAGTCCTAACCTGAAAAATTGAACAGTGTGTACGATTAAATATTATAAAGCTTCAAAAAAATTGACAAATTTTATTTTGTAAATATTCAGTTACCTATATCTTCGTACATTATGAAATTAAGCTTAGTTTTATTTAAATTATGCATTTATATTTCCGTTAATTATGCCTGGAGTCATCAGTACTGAAGATGTCCCGCATTGCCGTAGAAAGCATGATACAAATGGAAGAAAAAGTTAAATGATCGATAGTTAAACTTTATCTGAATTATTTTAGTCAAAATTTTTCAGCGATTTTTAACATCTAGGAGAAAAGAAAAGGTAATCTGGGTAAATATGACTAAAATTTTGAAAAACTGCTACAAAAGTTTTGGCTACGCAACCTAATAATTGTCGACGAAGACGAAACTCAACCGAAAGTGCAATTATCGTCATACCGAAATGAAAATTTCGTTTCTGTAACGTCCATAGTGAGTGAATTTATGGTACAGTTGTTGTTAGTTGTTGTCGTGATGTGTACCTTGCTGAACAAAACATATGCAATAAACTATTTGATTTTGTTTGTAATATTTCGTGAAACATGATGTACTTGCTTTCACAGGTAACGGTAGGCAGTCTGGATGCTAAAAGGGTCAAGTCAGAGTGCTATTTGGCATACAATATCACACGAGAAGAATCTAAGTCACACAAACCTAAAACAGTATATGTACGATCAGCCATGTAAGTGTCTCTTACAAACTTTAAACGCTATACACGCGTTCAGCCATGTAAATTTCTCACGCAAAGCTAAAACAGTATATGTACGATCAGCCATGTAAGTGTCTCTTACAAACTTTAAACACTATACACACGTTCAGCCATGTAAATGTCTCACGCAAAGCTAAAACAGTATATGTACGATCAGCCATGTAAGTGTCTCTTACAAACTTTAAATGCCATATACACGTTCAGCCATGTAAATGTCTCACACAAAGCTAAAACAGTATATGTACGATCAGCCATGTAAGTGTCTCTTACAAACTTTAAACGCTATATACGCATTTAGCCATGTAAATGTCTCACACAAAGCTAAAACAGTATATGTACGATCAGCCATGTAAGTGTCTCTTACAAACTTTAAACGCTATATACACGTTCAGCCATGTAAATGTCTCACACAAAGCTAAACGCTATATACGTGTACGATCAGCGATGTAAGCATCTAAAATAAATCTAAAACTGCATGTATGTATAATAAACCCCGTAAGTGTTTTACACTAACTTAGAACACTATACAGATAATCAGCCATGTAAATGTCTCATATAAACTTTTAATGCTATACACACGTTCAGCCATGTAAACGTCTCACACAAAGCTAAACACTATATACATCTACGATCAGATTTTGTAAGCATTTTGCATAAATGAAACTGCATGTATGTATAATGAACCACGTAAGTGTCTCACACGAACCTAAAACACTATACATACAATCAGCCATGTAAGTGTATCACACAAACTTTAAATGCTATATATCTGTTGAGCCATGTAAGTGTCTCACACAAAGTTAAACACTATATACACATACAATCAGCCGTTTAAGCATCTTACATTAATCTAAAACTATGTGTATGTATAGTCAGTCATGTAAGTGTTTCCTAAATCTCTGCTATATTGTATTTTTTCCTGTTGCTTGAGTCAATACGAGTGAATTGTTGAAACACTTCTAGTTAGACGTTTGCACATCTACTTATATTTTATTAGTATTTTTGCCTTTAATGATGGGCATTAGGACGTAGAGATGTCATGTAACTGCATCAACCACATTGCACAACTGTTCTTATTACATGTTAACAAGGAGCCAAATGTTGTTACTCTCCTACCATGATCTACAGTTTTGACTTTGAAAATTCTTAGGAAATCTCAGGATAAGAACGTTGAAAGCCGTGGAGGGGAATCATCAGAGCTACACGGAGTCTCTCTTTCTACCGAGCTTTACATGGCACCGGAGAGCATGTATCAGACGCTGGGGTTACCTCAAATGATACTGGATGCGGTTGCTTATTATCCATTAATCAAACGTGATCTCTTGTCAAATGTTACACTAACAGGTAACTGTGTATTGGTTGACCATGACTGTGACCGTGACTGGTTGACTGTGACTAGGGTTTTTTGTTTCTTTACTTTTTGCGCTCCCATATTTTTTGTTTCTTTCTCTTTTTCTACTCACATATTTTTTGTTTCCTCGTCAATTTTCTGCTCCCATATTTTTGTTTCCTCCTCTTTTTCTGCTCCAATATTTTTATTTCCTCCACTTTTTCTGCTCCAATATTTTTGTTTCTTTCTCTTTTTCTGCTCCCATATTTTTTGTTTTCTTCTCTTTTCTGCTCCTTTATTTTTTGTTTCCCTTTTTCTGCTCATATATTTTTGAAAAAAAATTAGCACCTGAATCTTTCCTTAATCTTGTCATTCGTTCATATATTTGTTACACAATGTTGCTGCCGCATTAGAACAACTTTTTCAATGTTACAGTGCCATCCACGATGTTGAATTTTGGCACGTGTACTAATTGCAAATCATGCAGAAGTTGCACACGTGCAGCTCTGTATCGTTATTTCGTTAAAAATAAGTTACTGTGTCGTATCATCTAAACATTAAGTGTCATTATTACATCGCGAAGAAAAGTCATCATTACTTATGAGACATTGGTTGCATTTTCATAAACGTTTAATCGGATACGGAAGAAAGAATACGTGTTCATGTTTGCGAGAAACCTCAGCATCTATGTGGCAACGCCAGCTTCCTAAGTTACCTGTGAATAGGTAGTTCAGTGGTGCTTGATTTTACCTCATTATCTCATTGCTAAATTTATTCATTTAGCACCGTTTTCTTAATTTGACATCTTTAGATTCAGATCTTGATTCAGGAGAGTTGACTTTCTGGCAAGGTTTCATAGTCATGAACAGGTAAAGAATTTAATGTCATCAAACGTGAGCAGAATGGACTATTTGTGTAACCATTATCTTATTTTCAGGTGGAAACACTCAGCTAAGAGGCTTTGCAAACCGCCTACTGTTCGACCTCCGTTCGCTGTGTCCGGAAGATGCGGACTTCATCAACGTCAGTAACGCCAACAGTCTGTCCGCTAGGTCGGACGTTGTCATCGGTGCTAGCTATATTCGTGGTGTTCCGCAATTTGCGTGGAAAACCCGCGAGGATTATATATTATATGGAGCAGATGCACGTGGATTCTTTTGTTAATATGGTTTGAGCTTTTTGGCAAACTCCGCCGCTTGCTTAATCCGTCATAAGTAACATTTATTTGCTGTTTTAATTGATTACCTGTTGATTATTTTGCTCGCTAATTGATTACTCATTGATTACTTTTTAACGCCGATGAATTTTGCTGAGAAATTTTGTACAAAAAGAACTGTTTAAGTACTATAGAAGTTGTTGAGCGTCCCCCATCTAGCAGATTACTGCTACTAATTATTTTTCACTTTAAGTATTAATCTTAACGGTATCACGAATTGTTTACCTAATGATTGATAATATTGATGTATTGATTTTATATTCCAATCTTGTGCTGCCATCTTTAGTCAAGAGTAGCATTATTTTTGATGAAGTTACCATTAAATGAAGCCATTTTTCTGTTAAGCTTCCTTAAATATGTAATTAGGCAGAAGAAGATGAAATTCGTTTCGTTTCAACATGACTTGTATTTTTCAAGCGAAAATACGTTTAGCAACAATTTTATGCATGACAATATTATGCCCAAGTTTGAACAAACGTGAAAGCTTCGTCGCTGTAATACTGAGGTCACTTCACCCGGAACTCGTTTCTGATTGGTCGGCTAGCTTTCAAGGCCTGGATATTAGGCGTATTGGCCTACGTGGCGATGTAGAATGAGGGTGTCGGAAAAATGGTCAGGTATAACTATACCATGGTTTCTTTCGTACGATGATTGAACAAAAAAATTTAGAAATTTTAAAGTTTACAATGCGTTATTGAAAAAATCACAATGCTACTTCAAAGAAGCACAATGTTGTATGAGCTGATGCAATGCATCTATTGTTTTTAATCTTAAGCAACTTATCTGTATCAGTAATTACTAACCTGTTGTAAAAATGAGAGATGTTCTTCATCATATGCCATTCCGTTTTCAGTAGGCAACAATAATATTCACAAAATTGATTGTCATTCGAACTGCCGAGTCATCGTGGAATTATAAAATACCATGTAATTTAACTAATTTCTATACCATACTGTTTTAGGTAATTGAATTGCTAAGCTAGTAATATATGCCTGTGTACTTAAAATTGTACAAAGTACTTATAAATATGTAAGAGTTTATAGTGTTGTAAAGTCATTTCACATAATTGTACATAGCTTGTAAAAAACAAAGTCTATGGTAGGCACGTGTTTGGAGTTTTAAATCTAATAATGTGTTTGTTTATTTATGTAATATATGTATTAATCATACTAATTTTTTTGTGACTATATTGCATAGTGTTGACTTAACACTTTGATTTAAAAACGGAATACAAGTATGCTTTAAATGACCACATATTATACTTAGAAAAATTACAAAAAATATTATATTAGAAAATGTTTGGGAGCTTCCAACTCCCAAGAACCACATTCAAGTTCCACTACCTGAAATGCTTCTTTAGAAGAATCAGTTCTGAAAAAGAAGCAAAATCGTATTAAAAAGAAAAGAGACGAGAGTGAGAGAGAGAGAGAGAGAGAGGGGGGAGGGAGGGAGAGAGCGACAGACAAAGACGGACGACAGCGAGTTCCAAAATGTATATGGTTTACGATTATTAAACATTTAACATTAATTACTTTATTTCCTTAGCACTTATAAGACATTTATTTTGATACTGCAATTAAGTAAATATTGGCGAATACAAACTTATACTAAACTTCTACTGACTAGAAGTGCCAATATATGGCACCTAGTAATTAGCTAAAGTCTTAGCCGGTTAAATTAAACTTTAATGTTTAAAATTTAAATCCGAAGATTTTATAAATATGAAACAAGTTTTGCAGCGTGATGTGCTTTTTAATTACAAAAATTATTATGTGGAAATATCCATATAAGAAATGTGGAGAATGGAAATAGTAAGTCAGTAATTTTTTATTTTTCTCCATAAATTTACAATAATTTGACAATAAAATACACAAAAATACAAACGAACATGGGAGAAAGGGTGGCGAAAAACCAAAGGTTATCGAGTCAACCACCCTTCTCAGAAAGACAGTAAACAAAAAGACGCTAATGACAGCAGAACACAACTATTAAAAAATACATAAACGTCCATAAAAACAAAAAAACAAAAATACAGCAACAACAAGAAAAAACAAAAACAAAAAGTGGTTCCTAAATATAGTCAAACATAAAACATAATTATATATGGTTCAAAACACAAAAGAGAAAAGAGAATATTTTAATGTTCAGAAAAACAACATTTGCAAGATAAAATTTCAAATAGCAAAAAGAAAGAAAAAAGGTAAAAAAGCAAAATAAATTGTCCTGACAATTGCAATACATTAATCAAAAAAATTTTGTATTTGAAAAATAACAAATTTGTCATCAAGATTTAATTATCATAACAGCAGAAAACAAATAACTGTCTGATTTAACAAATAAGCAATATTTTAAGTTTTTAAGCAGTACTAAGAAAAGGCAAAAAATATATAAATGCACAATAAATAATCAAGTGTCTGTATTAGCAATCAAGCTAATAAAGCAAATTGGACATCATGCAGGCAGTGCATAGCTGAACATGCAAGCAATAAAGTAAGTACAGCTGGTAAGGCATAGCTAAGTGACAAATTTATGAACTACTAAGCAACTCATTGAAAATACTTCACAACTGTTTCTGTGCCAAATCAAATGCCTGTCCATTTTGCTACCTGTGAATCCACCTGTGGTGCTATCTCTCTGCCTGTAATATAAGAAGCATGTTCATTATTGGACATATAGCATTATAAAAGGTGAGTTTGCACCTTATATCGTTCGATGAAGAAAGAACTGCTAGTAGAAAACCTAGTGTTGTAACTGTGAATGTCAGATGCTGGCTTATAGTAATTTAGAAACAATTTTGGTAGTAAGTTATTCTTAAATTTGTTTACAAGTTTTGCAAGCTCGAGTTTGTAGATATCATTCAGTTTTAAGAGGCCCAATTTAATGTAGGATGGCGTTGCATGTTCCCGTCTACCAGAAAATGTCATCAGCTTAACTATAATGTTCTGATGAGTTTGTATCGGTTTTAAAGTATTTGAAGATGCAGTGCCCCAGGCAAGAATCCCATAGTGAAGATAAGAATAAACCAAAGCATGGTATATTAGTTTTAGTACATCTGTATTTATGTAGAGTCTTATCCTCGCAATTATGCCCTTGATTTTGCTAATTTTGTAGGTTATGTGTTTTATTTGTGTAGACCATGTTAAGTTATCATCAATGAACATACCGAGGTATTTAATTTCTTTAGATCTAGTTAATATTTGATCTAATATTCTATCTAGGAAATAGGATAAAACCTGCGTTTGAAACTACATGTATAGGATATTAGGATACAATTTACTTTAGTGTCATATTAGCTACTCAACTCTGGCTACTGTTCTTGTCAAATAACCTTAACATTGAATAATTATGCAAATATCGGAAAAATGTTCATTCGGCAACTTCAATGCTGATTAACTGATTAACATCCGTGATGGATTAAGTTGGATTTGTTAGCTTCAGTCGCATTGTCATTAAAAAGAGCTAAACTTTCGGCTAACTAATTTAATGAAATAGGGTTGAAGTCAATGCAAAGAAAATTCTGTACAGATTTACAACTTTCAGAAAACTTGTGCCTAATCACGCCAGAGGGCCTTTTAGTGCTTCTCGATTTATATGCAGATCGTATTATACGAACAGTAATCCATGAGGTCACCTGGGACCATAACCAGGGTATTTCAAAATTGATGAAAATTACTGCGCGGCCCAGCGCAACAAGAGGTAAGACTATATAAATCTTTCAACGCATCAAGTGAGAAATAGTACTTTAACCACAATGTAACCATGAATTTAGAAGGAAAATTGAGTATTGATCCGTTATTTAATACAGCTGGTCCTTCCGATTCAGAAGTAAAGGCTATAGGATATTTTTACAAATTAACCCACACATACACTATCAAATTAACAGAATAACATATATTGAAATGGGTTTCTGGACACATCCCGGTGCTAAAGTGAGAGGAATAGCTGAATTATAGTGGTGAGGGGTTAGCAACCGAATTTAAGCAATGTTGAAACGGTATACTAAATCGAGGGCTGGTCATCAGGATAAGTCTGCCATTGTTTTGCATGACGCAATTACATTTGCCTATTTACCTCGTACAGGAAGCTTGTGTACACTTCTGAACACCTCCACCAATTAATTGTTTCATCTTAGAGATTTATCCCAGATAATTAGCTAGATTCTGGTACGTCCACAATACTAACGTAACTAGTAGGTCTTGGTTTGAAGTGTTGGATGATGGCTTGCAGCTGTAGAATTGCACAAAAAGGTATTCAGTGAGGATTTAATCACACAAATACTTGTGTTTCCTTCAGTTCACATAACAGAATTATTATTTTGCCTTATTATTGTGACAACAAAAAAATGGTTATTAGAAACATTAGGCAAAGAAGAGAGTGAGTACTAATAGACACTGACATCGGGTCATGGCAGAAGAATTAAATTTTCTACTGCATATGTACATCTTACCATTTTATACTTTTATCAAAACAATGTTTTTTATGCTGGTACGTACTCATTTGTTACGTGTTTTGAGTGTGAAACCTGCAGCATTAATAGAACTGGCCACGTGGCAGCTGACGGCGAAAATGCCACAACCCAAATCCTTCTCTTTAACTCTGAATTTTGGATGTTATCTTTTGCACTTACTTGCTTGCATCTAGGTGTCTTCTTTGGCATTAAAACGTGGATGTAGTGCTTAATTGGGCATGTCTGGCTATTTGCTTACAAAGACAATAGTGCTTTTGTAAAAATGCATGGTACTATCTTTAAATTCAAGATGGATACTACACTTTTATATATTCAGATTGGCATTATGTTGTAACGAGTGCGGTGTCCAGCGCAGATCTGTCTCGGGAGGTATAAAGCGGCATACAAGCTATGAAATATTACAGCAGACGAGAAAAGTTGAAAGATCCAGAATACGAGTATAAAATAAACTTTACAGCATAATCAGTAGCGCCAAATCTTCAAAAAGAGTAAAATTATTAGGTTGTTTGTATAGTGGTAGTATGTATGTGAGCGATGTGTGTAGCTGTTTATGAACGTTTGAGTAATGGCAAAGCTATAAAACTTGGATTAGGAAATAACACTTTTATTAAGTAACATCACAATATAATAAAGGTATAGAAATGCCAAAGCCCCTGATCTACGAGACGTCCTGCTCATGAGTGAGGAGTCTAACCAAAGCTCTGCTGCGAGCTGGTCTCACGGCATCCCTGCCAGCATGCGTGCGCAGTCTGACAAATGGGTCAGTTCATCGTCACGTGACACCGCGCCTTAAATTTCCTTATTTGGTTTGGCTTCATGAATACTCTTCTTAGCATAATTATCTGACATTTAACAGATTCTCTTTACTAAAAGAAGGATATGTGAACAGACTTATGTATAAGAATTAGCAAGCATACATCATTCACCCGTACAGACAGAAATGTCAGGTAGGAATCGTCAAATTACGGCATGCATTCTGCTATACAAGTACAGTTGTATTACTGACATTAAGGGGTTGGTCAAAATCCGTCTTCGTGACACTATCATAAATTGAAGTATATATACTATATAGATAGGTAGTAGACAAACATAATCTTTATTTACAAATAAAGTGTATTACACCACGCACTCGACAAGTGTGAAAACAATAACATGTCAATTGTAATGTAAACTATGGATATCAGGATTATTTTACTTAACAGCATCATTGAAGTTAATTAATGTTTAAAATAATGAATGAGAAATCTGATGTTAAAAAAAGTCGACGTTAAGAAGTGTAAAATAGTAAAATACAGCATGTAGAATGTTACACACGCACAAAAAACAAACAGACACACTTTGCTGTAAAAATAACATTTAAATGGAAATAAAAACTTAAAAAGGCATGAGTAAAAAGTAGAAAAAATGTTAAGCTGCAAGTACTTCAAATGTTTCGATAGTCAAATAATAATCACACTTTGCTTCTTTCTGCCCCGACTATAATAAATTATATTTAACAATACAGAATTACCTTTTACTACAATAGTATTACAACATACATAATAGTAAGTTTTCGTATACATATATAAGGCAATATATTAATTTATCTATGAAACCAAAAAATATGCGGCTGTAAATATTTTAAACAATGACACAAATATAAAACATCACAAAACTATCTTCTTGCGTCTAATAACTTAATTTGAAATACTAATTGCTCTTATCAAATATACAGCAGTCTACTAAATAACAAAAAAAGATATCGCATATCACAAAATCAATAGTTTCAATTATGTCCATATTCATCAACAGACAAGAACTAGTAGATATATTATCACCATTACACAGATTTTTGTAGTACCTTCTGAGGTAGTTATAAGTATCTGTCCGACCTAAAAATTTTAACCCCCATTTCTGCAGTTTAGTTAACAACATTCTTACTCCAAAACGCAGACCTGTCAACTCTCATTACACATGTGTCACACGCATTTGAAATCTTTCATACACATCAAATGTTCAGTTCTCACTCATTCCACAGCTTCACTCGCAAGTTAACAAATTAAACTGACTTCTTTTGCCACCAGTAAAAACCCACAAAATTACTAATGACAACATAAATAAACCACTTCCTTTGCCACCAGTAAAAACCCACAAAATTACTAATGACAACATAAATAAACCACTTCCTTTGCCACCAGTAAAAACCCACAAAATTACTAATGACAACATAAATAAACCACTTCCTTTGCCACCAGTAAAAACCCACAAAATTACTAATGACAACATAAATAAACCACTTCCTTTGCCACCAGTAGAAACCCAAACACAATTACTAAGCACAACACAAATAGAAGAACTATTCTCAATAATACAGTAACATCAATGCATCCGACGATTTATATAGTATATGTACCGTATAAATTTTTGTTAAGTGTGCACTGTACGCATTACGAAAATCCTTTGGCTTTAATTGGCAGTGACTTGTGTGCCTGAATGGCGGGTTTACGTGTAAATTTTTGTCGTGCATAGATTTGAAAACAATTGTAAATGTAACAATTATTTAATGGTAAACATGTCATGTTAATAAATATTTTTTCACCGGGACTCATTCACTCTATATATAGTAGTAAAGGGTATCAAAATTGAAGACTAAACATTTCTGAGTGCTACTGAGCTTTCTTTCTAATGTATACAAAAGAATGTATTTATGCATACGTAAAGTATTTTGAACTGCAACAACAGGATAAGAAAACTCAGTAATATCCAAAAATCATCTTAAATTTTTAAATTTTTTGCCTTAATTTTTTATTTCAATTTTGATGCACAAAAGCGCAAACATTTCTGGAGCATTAATTTTCCCCCCTGTGGAAAACGATCCACGTCTTTTCAATTTTGCTGCACAAAAGCGCAAACATTTCTGGAGCATTAATTTCCCCCTGTGGGAAACGATCCACGTCTTTTCAATTTTGATGCACCAAACAATTCTCTAAAGCATTAATTTCCCCCTGTGGAAAACGATCCACGTCTTTTCAATGTTGATGCACAAAAGCGCAAACATTTCTGGAGCATTAATTTTCCCCCTGGGGAAAAGTTTTCTACGTTTTGCATTCAGTTTCACATTCAGAGAGAGAGAAAGAGAGATGGAGAGAAAGAGACAGGAGGAGGGAGAGAGAGAAAGAGAGAGAGAGACAGTAGAAAATCTTTGTCAGTACATTTTATACATAAATCCTTTTATTAGTGACTATGAAGTTACTAATTTATACGCACTCTTCCTACACATGTACAGTTCAGGGGCATTCTGGGATAACCAGGTTTTAAAGTTTAGGGAGGAAGAACACGGTGACACATACCAAAGAATTTTTAACACATTACACACTTTAATTTTGTGGTTTAAAATAAAACACAAGGAAGAAACAGTTTTAAATGAAGTACATAAATAAACTAACAACTGCAGAAAATTCTTCCTAGGCTGTACAATACAAAAAATAAAACATTCGACTTTTATTGAACTAGTGAAAAAGAGAGTTTAAAAAATTGTTGAAAAGGTGTCACTTTTGAAAAAATGTGCTTGGAGGAGTGGTTGCTTCACACTTGCTCCCCCTATTGAGAAACTGGTAAAATTAAAGTTGCTATGGAGATGAGGCATTTACTGAAGAGGAACACTATATGCAACGATACTAGCCATTCGTTCGGATTGAGGTGGGTTATTATGCCTTCAATGAGTCACAAAAAATAATTTTAAGTGAAGATGTGTAACCATATCCAGGGCCTATTTCAGGGGGGGGGGGAAGTGGGGATACTTCCCTGGGGCCTCACCCTCCAGGGGCCTCGCGCGACGGTAACATTTTTTTTGGTTTATGCGAACATACTGCCTCCTCTCTCCCTCTCTTGCCGCACGCGCGCTGTTTGCAAGTATTGACAAGTATTAAGGACTGGTCTTGAGAATAAAGCAGTTTTTATTTCAATTGTTCTTTCCTTTAACAACTGTATAACTTCTTCGAAAATGCTTCTCCGGCGTTCCAGCAGTTCAAAAATTTTCTGGGCGCTAACCATGCCCCCCGGTGCTTTGCCCCCCCCTTCCGAGGGGGCCTCACACACCCCACTTCCCTGGGCCTCGCTTAGGCTGAAATAGGTCCTGATCATATCACCGTACAAATGTCCCGTAATTACTATAGTATTCGCCATATATACTACACGAATTCACTGTGTTATTAACGTATTCACCGTAAAGGCAGGTGACTTGAACACCTCCGACCATTCTGCTCTGAACAATGCCAGGAAAACTATGCAGTCTGCGCACATGATCCGAAAACGAAGGTGGCAGCACCTTCCAATGAGATATAAGCAAAGTTAGGCAATGATGCATGGGCAGCAGTTACACTACAGAATTATTAAAGTTTCAGCAGAATCACAATCCCTCCCAGCGAGGAGTAGACATTTGTCTGCGTCGCTAAAATCACAAGTGAGCATCACACGTGAAAAGTTTTCGGAACTTATCACGATTACTGAGCGTAATATGGGTAGACCGGCGCATAGTTGAAATTCCCCATTGAGTAGTCATTGTCATCGTCACCTTTTATATTCACAGGTCCAGAGAACAATTGTGAGTACTGTGGAGGAGCTGCAAAAATGAAAGAATTTACGTTACAAAAAGATAAAATTCATGCTTTAAATTTTTCAAACTTAAAAGAATAGATCTACAGCAACATATTAAGCTAACTTACTCCCAATGAAATGGGCCTAGTTATTTTTAGTATTTTACAATATAATAAAGGGAACGGAGTTGAGGGGCCTGCTCTTAAGCCAGCTCGATGCAAGTCTAACATAAACACGATTTGTTGAAGGGGTAGTTTGCTTCAGAAGGCATTCCCACAGTAACTTCTTTTGTTGATTTAAATATTTGGCTACAGAATTGCTCGGCGGCCATCTTGACTGTTTCCGATGAACTAGTGACATCTAAAAACATGCTGAGCTTTCCTCTCAAAATTCGGAACACATGTGAATATGTTAGCCATATTTGACGCCTAGCCTCTGGAATAGAACTTTTTTTGTATTCTTGATGTCAATCTTAAATAAAAATAAGATTATTCAAACAGCCTTAGAAATAACTCTTTTTTAAAGGAAAACTGGTTAATTGTTTAGACTCAATCTCATTTTAATGTACTGTATAAAATATACATTTTCTTGCTTAAAAAGTTGGCAAGTGTTTCTTATATTTGAATAATTAGCATGGAAAGCTAATTAACGGAAACCGAACGCAGCTATTGCTTACATCAAAAACAAACCACAATTTGTGCAATGGCTGGCGTTTTCACTTGAGCGTCAAGTACGTTTAAACGCATGATGTCACGAAAATGG
This sequence comes from Tubiluchus corallicola, assembly GCA_030141605.1. NCBI lineage: Eukaryota > Metazoa > Priapulida > Priapulimorpha > Priapulimorphida > Tubiluchidae > Tubiluchus > Tubiluchus corallicola. Next base: position 82,263 of record JAQGDQ010000602.1, on the reverse strand, counting down.
GCTTTACATCATATGACGTTAGACACTAACACTGCAGTTCATGATCACGGTTATTACGGTACCACCTTCTATTTGTCAGCCACGCGCATGTGACAAAAAGGCGCCACTGCCAATGTCAGTAGATTCATAGAGCCGCGTGTAGCTTTAATCTAAGCTTTGATTTAAAAAAACTATTCTAGTTTTCAATATTTTAGAACATTCTTTATTCTGAACTAATGTTTACACAATCATCCGGTTTTCTTGTAGCTTACCTGCACAAATGAATAACTGCAACGATCTTATAAATGTGAGCAATAAGCAGTGATATGTACCAAATACAATACAATAGCGATATTGCTAGAATAATATAATATCTGTGCGATAATGATAAAAACAAATTTTGCAAATTGATACAACAATCAGGAATTATCGACACAATAACTATTGATACATATCGTTATCATTAACATCACTACCTAAGAATGCAGGTTCATCATTGTTTTTGTATAAGTCGTTGACTGAGCATTTTAAATTGACTAACCAACCATCACCACAGTAATTGCTTTTGAATAATTAAAACTTCTACACTTACGAGCATCCGGGTAATTCTCAAAACCAGGTGGTAACGGTGCAGTCGGTTCAGTTCCCATTCCGCTTGCTTGAAATCCCATTGCCTGAGCTTGTTGCGGTGGAAACGCGGAGTTCGGTTGAGTTTGGTTTCTGTCTTCTTGAAATCCCATTGGCTGTGGTGGAAACGAGGAGGTGAAACAAGAGAACGCCTCTCGGAGGGGAATCGTACCAATCACAATCGGAATTTTTACCGTGAGATCTAAGGCCGGACCAGAAGGACTAACATCCACCTGTAAATGAGAGTTTTTTCCTGTTTTACCTGTTAGCATAAGCAATCGTACTACCTTGTACTTCTAACAATTTGATCAAGCTTAAAATTGGAACAGAATGTTACAAGCAATGCCCGTTGTAATAAGCCCTTTCACAGTTCTAGCGATTGATTGTGAAAAGGTCAAAGGTTAAGTGTACCAGACATTCGGCAGACAACGTATTTGTGTACACTTGACGCCGCTCACGCTGTTGTAATAGTAACAGTTTTAACAGCTAGCTAGAACCTTATCTAGTTCATTTTTTCTTGTTCTCAAGCAAGATACTGCTAGTATATCACTCTACGCACAGACTAATGAATAATTAAGTAAATTTTACGTTAAGCAACTGAAGTTACTGAGCTGATGAGGCAAACAGTTTTACTTTACCCACATGTCACGTGGCGGTTGTAGTTAAGACGATTTGCTGATACGCTTAACCTTTGACCTGCAGCAACTGTGCACAATGAAAAGGTTTATTGTAACAAATTTATCAGACCGTTTCAAACATTTAGCAATGACACAAGATTTCAATTAAACACAGATTTCATACTGACACGTGGATCAATTAATCAAAAGATGTTCCATACAGTAAAACCTCTTTATATCGATCACAAGACTTTGGCATTATAACAAGACTGGCCTAGGCCCCGCAAAAAAATTTGCGTATAAATACACTTATAATCAATAGTACGCGAACATGCTACATGGTCCTCATTTATAACGCAAAGCAAGCTGCAGCGTATAATGGATGACGCCAGAACAATGGCTTTGCGTCAGCAGTTTTCCAAGTAAAAATAGAACATCTAATTAACTCGTCGGCGCTCCTCTTGGTGGATGTGTCCTAAATATAGCCCAATCATCGTGTAGCCCTGTTCTTGCTCTTTCTAAAGAGCCATATATCTCCTTCCGAAAGTTCCACCAAGCGCCGCTAGAACATTTTTTCTGCAGGCTGTTTGACCAAAATTTCGAAAAAATCGCAAGTTGGGTCCGGGAAAACGCCCTTTGTGAGACGCCGTGGCCCTCTCGCGAATTTTAAATACACCTACTACACCCACTGTTAAATGGCCATCTATCCATGGCCAGCACCACCCATGGCCCATTCTCCAGAAATAAGAGGTATAAGCTTTGCAAAAAATGGCCAAAAAATTGCCATTTTTGGAGGTTTTTTGTCCCGCATTCGTCCCAGTGGGCCCGATTCAAAAATAAACTCCCAATGGCACGACACTAGATCGAGACCATTCGTTTAATATATAGATCTCCACAAATGCTGCCATCGTCGGAGCTGTAGCCTCGACTCTTATATATATATATATACCACCGAATTATAACAAGATGCATGAATACAAACATGTCTTTGCAAACATAGACATTTTATTTCGTTAAAAATATGGGTGTTAAGCGAGGTTGGCATTATGGGGGGGGGGGAGGTAGGGTTATAACGAGGTTTGACTGCATTTCTTACGTTCACACCAAAGAGGAAACCTGTAATGTGTTACGAAAACATGTTAATAAAAGCAAAATAGATTTCTAAAACAGAAGAATTTTTCTTGTTATTATTATTATTATTCTTATCAATTATTATTATTATTATATTCTTATTAATTGTTATTAATAATTATTAATAAAATCTGTGTTTTATTCGGGTTTCGCAATGTCTATTGTAGTTAGAACTATAAATAGTAATGCGAAGCTACTTTTTGTCACAATTGGTATTGGAGATAAACTGATACACTGTCATGTGCTGCCACCTTTTAGGCATTGAGTGAAGCCTACATTTAAATTTGTTAGCCCGTACTTACATACTCAGGTGATTCAATGTTTATTAGCAGAATGCAGTAAGACAGTAGGCTGTTACACTGTCCAGATGTTGGATATCAGCTTTTTAATTTCTAGTCTGATATGATGATCTAGACATTGTAAAGATTCTCTGCAGTTTATATTTGATGCTTGTAAGATTTAAAAGCGAAAGCTGGCCAATATAGGTTAAGTGCAATACGTTCATTATTCATAAATTGCATAAAGGAAGTTTATTTCTATTTGGCTTAACATTTTCTACTTTGCATCTCTACATTTAGAATTTTCTTCAAATTAGAACATTTTTGTAATTCCCACTCAAATAATTAAATATTTTGATTCGGTTCCTAATTTATAATAATCTTGTAATCCTGCCTGTATTTGCAAAATGCTTTATTTAATTTTCACACAATAAACGGCTGTTAGCAAGCCAATGCGGAATTTGAAGTTTTGTTTGCGACATTATGTCAGCTACAATTAGCTTATAAACTGCTCTACTGACATTGTGACATCACTTCTTTCAAATTTTTCTTGCAAGCACAAAGCAATGTCTCTCATATGCGTGCTTGCATAGCAGAGCAATATCTCATATATGCGTGCTTGCATAGTAAAATCGTCCAAAACTTTTCTAGTTATTCACATATCCATTTCATTTGGATCATTTTGATACCAATTTCATGGTTCTAAGTTATTTCTAAGCTGAGATAATCCACGTTGAAGTTGAGGTGCAGGCTATGCACTGAAAAACATAACCTTGAGAAAAAAGCTGTTAAAGTCAGCCATTGTTTTTTGTCGCATTTCTACAAAACACTTAGCAACCATACAAAAGTGTGGTTGCTACAGACTTTGCAAGAACACGTTGAAGTTATGTTCAAATCCAGTAGATGGCTCCTCCTGACGAAATTTGGGTTTGTTAACAGAAAAAACCCAAAGCAAAATGACTGCTCCCACAAGGTACAACCAGAGTTTGAAAATGAGAGTTTTTTACAATTGCAGTACTAGTTTCTAGACAGAAAAGTGGGTTAAGGAGTTATAAAATTAAATTTTTGGTGTTTTTTCAACACTTTCCTGATAAATTAATGCTAGAATATGAAAGTCCAATATATATTTAGTATTGGTTTCTACAAAATTCGAAAAATTGATAGTGGACCAAATTTTTTGATGCATTCTAGTTTGAAGCATCGTAACTTAGTTTTAACTATACCGACTTATAGACGGTTTTGGTTTGCAAGCACACATATAATCTTGTGTTTTACTGCTTAAGTCTCGTTTCACTTTTTCGCGCTATTTTTATTGTTCTCACTCATGCTGTTATTGTGTAACTTTAAAATCCATTATTTGTTTATTTATTTAATATAATTTAATGCAATGCAAGCTGGAATTGAGCAATCAATACATTTACAATACGAAACACTAATACTTATGGCAAGATTGGAACCTAGCTCATTATCAAAGACAACCCTCTAAGACGAGCCACAAAATGGCCGCAGGTGTTTTAGTCACGTTCGGATGGTATGTATCCTCCAGGAACAAGATAAACAGCCAAAATCGGTACGGCGAAAGAAACTATCCACCACGAGATTTGAACCCATCTAGTCACAAAGTACAGTAGGCACTACTTAATAGACTTACTTTGCGATGGAAATGTTTTGATCTAATTAACCGACTAATTCAATTAAGGGTGTAGCATATTACTACCATAGGAGTATGAGTCATCACCTTATTATGCAAAGCAAAAGCTTTAAATGAACTATAGAAATGAATTAATGTCAAAATTTCCATGTGCAATTATTAACTGAGAATACTAATGCGTATAAGTGAATTAATAAAAAAAGAAAATGAAAAATTCTCACAAATCTGATTATGACCACTGAAAATTACAAAAAATCATGCACGGTCGGTTGTTTCATTTCAAAAGTAAAAGCTTTTTGGGCACACACAAGTATCTTATTTTAAGTACGTGAAGGAAAAACATTGAGCCAATTATGTGGAGTTAATTGAATCAATTATTAACACTTTTTCTATACATTTGAATAGGAATGGCTTGCACCAGATGTTTCAATGAGTCAGTTAAGTGAGTGCATCTATTAACAGCTAGTCTAATAAATGGCACTTACTGTATTGGAAACTGAAAGATTGTTTTTAAATCAACTTACATCGAGACTGTAGTCAACGTCAATAATACTACAATGAATCAGTTCCGACGGGGGTGTGGGAGGAATCAAAAGCTCCCCTGTCCAAAATTCGTAACAATGTCCACGTATCTCACCCTTGCGCAGAGAACAGAGTTCTTTGGTACACTCCTTTGTCTTTGTGGTGGCTTTAAACTTGGTTGTCTGAAATAGATTCACATATGCTTTAATGAAAATCAAAAATAAAACAGTGTTTATGCTACGTTGATAGAAGTCTTCTCCATACTATTTTCTTAATCAACTTGCGCATCCGTTACTTCCTTTCCTCTGTTTCTCTCTCAAGAAAGAGGAGAAATTCTTTAAGGTGAGCTTACTGCACTCTAAACTTACAGCTCTCAGGACTGCTTGGCTGTACTTGCAATTTCTACTTGTATCATTCTGTATTTCAGCAGTGATGGGAATCGGTTGTCCGGGAACATATCCCGTTTGGGGTATTTTAACCCTGCAGTGGAGAGGTCCAGATTTGCAACATAAACAGCAAACAAACTTCTGCTCAGAAGCAGCGGCACCGATCTGGAAAATACAAGCTGAGGTTTTCAGATCATAATAAATGCCTATGATTAAATGTACATAACCATTAGACTTGATAGGCAAATTTTTCTAGCCAAAAACAGAAATTTCTAAACATGTTTATATATAAACGAAATGTTGTAACAAAGTGACAGGCAAGCGCTGCAACGACTCAGGCAGCACGCCTCTCCCAGACTGATGTTGCAACAAAGTGACGGGCAAGTGCTGCAACGACTCAGGCAGCACGCCTCTCCCAGACTGATGTTGTAACAAAGTGACGGGCAAGCGCTGCAACGACTCAGGCAGCACGCCTCTCCCAGACTGACACAATTGTTCAACTTACTGCACAATCCTGCCTCGACTCAGGCAGCACACCTCTCCCAGACTGACACAATTGTTCAACTTACTGCACAATTCTGCCTCGACTCAGGCAGCACACCTCTCCCAGACTGACACAATTGTTCAACTTACTGCACAATCCTGCCTTGTGTTTAGATCTAGATTACTGAGCACTGTGAATGGAGATTTGACGGTGTGATTGAATTTCCATGGCCTGAAACAAAATAATAACAACTAAATCCTCGACAGTCATTTGTTATCAGTAGTTTTAGTGGTAAAAAAACAACAAACTATTACTTAATTTTAATTCAGGCACATAAAACAATTTATAGTTAAAAACAACACAACTTTATTAAAAGTTAAAACTTAAAATCATGCCAAATGTTTCGACTAGCTGCTGCTGTCATCATCAGTGGTAAATTTACAAACATACAACCAGTTTATATAGGCAGAGCCTGTTATGCACTAATTAAGTAATTAACGGAAACCAAATAAGTAATGAATAAACAGACCAGTACAGAAATTGATAGTTAGTGCTTAAGTTGCTGTATCAATTTCTTTACTGGTCTGTTTATTCATTACCTATTTGGCTTCTGTTAAATACTTAATTACTGCATAATAGGTTCTGCCTTTATAAACTGGTTGTATGTTTTTAAGTTTTTTCTTCTGATAATTACAGCAGTAGTCTGTTGAAACATTTGGCATGACTTTAACTTTTTAATGTAAAAGTTTTTAAAAAAGTTGTGTCGTTTTTAACTAAATTTTGTTAGTTGTTTTTACTTGTATTACCTGTCGATTACACTTTTTACAGTATACCTGACGTAACCGTCACCACCTTCAAAACTGGAGGGTAAATCTTGGGGAAGTGTGTATTGGAATTTAAAACTGTGCAGTCCGGACTCGAGCGTGGCATAATCACCTGACTCCCCTTCCTCTAGATAATGACAAAAACAATAATTTAATTTTGTTAATTAGTATATGAAAGTAAACGATACAACATTCTTAAACCACTGTTGCTTATTTCACAAATATTACCATTATTTTCACAGAATCCAACAGCGCCACCTGTAACCAAACCACAATAGGGGGATAAGCATGGTATCAAATTCTTCTAATACAAGCAGAAAATCTCATGGCTGCTCTGTCATGTTGGACTAGTAGCTCAGCTGCCAGAGCTAGGAAGTACTTATTCCAGGTCTATGGTTCAAATCGCGACTAGTCAACAATTTTTCATCATCTCATATCTTTCTTTAACTCGTTATCTGCAACGGGTAATAATTGTTGCAAAACAAACCACAATTGTTGCGAAACAAACCACAATTGTTGTGAAATAAACCACAATTGTTAAGAACATTCTGGCATTTGCAGTTATAATCTACTTATTAATTAATGATGTCGTTCATTGCCAACTAATTTGTAAAAAATGATACCATAACTTAATACATGAAAATCATATGTAACAAAGGTATCTGGAAAAAAGGTCCCTACTAAAACATTTGCAGTTGACATTTGACAAGGTTACACAAAAAATATTTAAGCAAGGGTTAAAACTCAATACTCTTTCATATTCAAAACCTGTGACACCTAAATTACTTGAATCAACATCAAAATGCTTAAATCTTCTTGGTTTAAGAACAATAGCTTCATTATATCAAGTTCGTTGTTTTTTATGCACCGTTTTTATATGCCAATAGGCCTTAGTAATTTACGTAAAACACAAATTAAAAACGCACTTTTGCAACGTGAAAACACAGATACAGATAAACTGCCATTTTTCTGACCAGCACTTTAATAACACAGATCCTATTGTGTACAAGCTTTTCATGAAACAGAAGCCTTTCACATGAAGCATGAAACTTTCACTATATGGTGGTTAATAAAACCTAAAAACAACCAAAAAACTTGGCTGTGGCTAAAATTTTGGCAAAACAATGAGAGGGCAAGCTGGCCCTGCAGGGGAAACTTACGCCTGCCAAATAATGTAATCTTTTCATGAAAGTAGCTCTCACTGCTGTCATACGAGTCCGAAGAGTCGTCATTCGTCTCGGTCCAGTGAACTTTTGCCGAACCGTCAAACGTAACACGAATAGCTGAAATCACAAACTACAATTTGTGTGCTTGCAAATCAAAACCGCCCATAAGTCGGCATAGTTAAAACTATGTTATCATGCTTCAAAGTAAAATACATCAAAAATTTTGTGAAATCTCAATTTTTTGCTTTTTTTTACAAAAAGAAATGCTAATATATTGGACTTTTTATATTCTAGCTTACAGTTATCAAGAAAATGTAAAAAAATACTAAAAATCTGATTTTATAATTCCATACCCATTTTTCTGGCTAGACACTAGTAATACAATTGTAAAAAACTCATATTTCCAAACTTCCATAGTAACTCATGAAAGCAGTCATTTTGCTTTGGATTTTTTCTTTTGACAAGCATAGATCTTTGCCAGGAAGAGCCATCTACTGGATTTAAACAAACTTGCGTGGAAACGTCACAGAAACAATGGCTGACTTTTACAGCAATTTTCTCAAGATTATATTTTTCAGTGTGCAGCCTGCACCTCAACTTCAATGTACATTATCTCAGCTTAGAAATAACATAGAGCAATGAGCTTGATATCAAAATGATCCTCGGAAATTCGATACGTAAATCACTAGAAAAGCTTAATTGCCAACTTGTAGACAATTTTGTTATGCAAGTACATATTCTCCATTTTTAACACGTCACTTAATTTTTTTGTACCAGTAAGTCACAGAATTTGCAGAAGTTATCGAATTACAGCATGTTTTACTGCCCATATCTTGTGACACGCTAACAAAATTTATCCCTCAGATATTAATAGTTACATTGAATGGAGTCAGAGAGAGTTAATAATCAGTATGACTGATGCTAACGAGTTGAAGCACGTTTATGAGTTTAATGATGCGCAAGTAATTATTATTACGAAAAGCAAAAACTGATTGCAATTTACCTCGCATCTCCATTGGTTTGTTCAGCTCTAAAACTATTTGTCCGGACACGATCTGCCCAGCATAAAAAACCGGAGATGACTGATTGCTGTTCAAGAAATGGATTTCCAGTCTCTGTAATTTTACCATTGTTATAGCCGGGCATTAGCAACTTGTAAAGCAAAGGTGTTTCCTGAAAAACAGTCAATTGGTGGTCAAGACAGAAAAAGCTATTCTAATTTATAAACCAATTTTAAACGCCTTCAGTACTGTAAGTGTTTGCTACATTTTGCATGGGCTTATGAAAACTGCTCTCACTAAGCTCGGCGTATTATATTTCATAATTTTTGTAGGCTTCTGTACACTGGCAAAACACGTGACACAATACATACATATCAAATAATGGATGCATTAGAAATTGTAGAATCTTTAATTATCACTGAATCTGAAGTGCTAACCTCGCCCAACTATCTAAGTTCTTTTATACCCAGGCTACAGCACAAATGTAAGTATTTGAAATCACTAGACACTTAGCTACATAACCAAAGTTATAATGATTATCACCTATGGACAATTACCTACCTACATCCTGTTCCAGTTTCAGTTCCTGTTTTGAAGTGTTTGCATATAGTTTATATGTTTTCACGTTTCTGCCGCCTCTGCAACAGGCAATATGGGCTATCTAGAGATGTTTTTCTTGAATTTCATAAAGCTTTACGAAGATTGCCTTGGTCAACAACTTTAACCCTATCGAGTGTTAGGAGTAGATGAATTTATGCTGTTCGCTGCAGATAGGAGTGAGTAGAACTCTAATAAATGTTGATGCATCATTGTTTACAACAGATGTAGTAGAGTTTTCCTAGAAATGTAAATCTGCCCTCCAGACAGGTAAACACCTTTCGTCAAATTTGGGACGATCTTGACCATTAATTATATTTTACAACCAAGGACTACTATACAACAGGACGTGCACGGTCAGATCTCTGATTCGGCTAGCGGAGGCGATCTATTTTTAACATTTAGTGCTAATAATTTGGACATATTTACCCCCCATGGTGACATATAGCATGCCACAATACACGTGACATAGAACATATTTCTCATTCATCTAGTAATTTAAAAACAGTGGTACCTATGATATCCCCCCCCCCCCCCCCAAAAAAAACACACACCATATCTGCAACTCATTGTGTCCCGATGATTACCTGTCACTTTCTATAGAGAATAAACAGACTGCACCATTTTGTCAGGACTATATAAACTCATTCATAGGTTCCTCTGTGTAAATTAGAATACATGAAATTATTGCACTCACCATTTTGCAGAGATATTTGCGACAATTAGTCGGCTAGTCGCGCCTTCTTAATGGAGGTCTGGTAAAGGGCTGAGTTCTGCTGGTGATCCTTCTCCAAATTGTGTAGTCCATGCAGCAGTACATTCGCCAGGCGTCTCAGAGCATTTCTTGAAAATTCTCCAAAATCAAAGTAGGCATTGATTATGGAGAGGATGTTCATGAGCTTGTTGCAGCAGCAGACTGTGTGAGTTGACTTCTTCACAAAACACAAGCCAGTTGCTACGAATTCGAACGTGAATGTGTGGGGCACTGTAAGACCTCCCCTAGACACTTCTTCAATGAACATTTTCATTTCCTCAGAAAGGAGAGGCTCATCCTCGGGAAAAGAAATGTCATTTTGGCACTTACTCTCCAACTAACCTGCGACATATGCACACGCGTTCAGTTCAGTTTTGGAAAGAGTCTCGTCAACACAAATCTCCATAATTTTGGCATCCTCGAAATCAATCCCATTGCATGTGTGCAACTGGATTTCGGATGATGTGTCTGTGTCCACAAACTCCAGGAATGATGCAGAAAAACGCACCAGTCTCCGCTTGAGTGCTGAACAGACATCTCCAGCTTGCATGAATGCATTGGCCCCCCTTGACTGCCTGTAAACTGAGAACTCACCCTCTATTCTGTCACTCTGAAGTTCACGCAATAATACGTAGTGAAATCCAACAGAAAACAAGTGCCTACAGATAGCGAGGAGTCCCTCCATGGTCTGAATCAAAGCTTTTCGCATATCATGTGTCAGGCATTCAATTCTATTTGGTCCGTGTCCTGATTCGGTTTGCTTAAACAGAGTCAACAACGACTGAAGAGTATCAGATGTATCTTGTTGAACAGATCGATCAGGGTCTCTCATCCTCGTGTCTTGACCTCTGGCAGAAACATTTACCACATTCCACCAGCGTAGCACTTGCTGAATGAATTCTGCAGTGTCCTGGGCTCCTCGAAGTCTCAGCGATGCAACGACACGATCGTTGAGCACCCTCAGGACATGTTGCACATTCTGGAGCTGAAGTTTCGATGGGAAGACTGCAGAATATGTCAAAGGTGTTGACTTCAGCACATTGTCTTTCTCAGCTTTGTAAAGACTTTTTACTTCAGCAAATGAGCCAACAGTTTTCTTGTCAAACGATAATCTCTGACATTTCTCCGTGATCCAGTTGTTGCTGATACATTTCAGAATGTGGACGGCATCATACAACAGGAACCACACTCGTGTATTTTCCAGGGGTGTTCAGCCTCCCAGTCTGTTCGTCTGGTAAACAATTTGCAGTATTGTTGGTTGATCTTGTGGTTGTCCGTCATGGACCCTAAAACAGTTCCTCCCGAATTCTCAACCACTGTAGCAGCCTCCTTCACGACAGAGAATTGATATGCAGCAGTCAGCTTGTGAACGGGGGTCACTGATATCATCACGCTGGGGCCACCATGTAGACATTTAGCCATCACACATAGCATTGATGTAGCTTTACTGTCTGGCTCATTTTTTGCCATGCCATTTAGCACACCCCCTGAAAAAGCCACTGTTGGGCGTATTTTCACTTCATCCACCAATAGCATACAGTGTTTCTGCTCAGAGCTTTTCACTTTCTGAAATGTTTTACCTAGCACCTTGCAAAGCAATAATTAGACACTGTGAAAGTCTTATCACATAATAGTCGAAGCTGTCGTGTTAGAAATTTGAGCTTCTTGGCTTTAGCATTAACACTAGGAGATTGTTCTCGATTTTGAGCTAGTTCAAGTTCAAGAGACTTTGTCACTTTGTTGACAATATCATCAACATGATGAATGTGGTTGACAACAGAATTCACAACCGCAAAAAATTGTGAGTAAGAGGGCAGCCCATTGTTTGGACTGAGGATTTTACTTAATGGCACACTGATCCCGTTTTTGAAAGCATACAGAGTAAGAGGGGAACACAAGGTAGGCTTATTGTGAACAATAATTGACATATAACATTGACTGTGGTCCTCTTCCATGAACATGCACACAAATTTGTCTTGTGTGCGAGATATAATGAGGTTCTGATACGTCTTATGCAGCTCTTTCTCAGGAGTGAATTCATTGAGAGAAGTTATTTTATCCTTTTTAAAGAAATAATTCAGCTGCTGGTCCTCAGTTTTTGGAGGGCGAGGTGGTGGCTTTGGAGTGGGAAAGCATGATGTTGGAACGTTGAAAGTACTGGGTGGATCCACTGGCCTGGTGTGACCACCTGGAATTTGGACCATTTGAGTATCCGATGGCCAATGCTTTTCGCAAATGAAAAATTTCGTTGGATCAACAACAAAGCCTTCGCGTGGGGGAAGAACACTTAGCCATTTCTGTTTTTCTACATGATCTCTTGGCAGTCTGAACACACGACACTTGTTCTCCGTGTCATAGTTACCTTTGCATTTCACAACACCACACTTGTTAGACATGCTGCTGAGCACAGATGTATAAAATCCACGAGAAATTTTGAAAATAATCCACAAAGAAACAAACGCAAGCACGAAAACAACGCTTCACTTGACTTTGAACAATGACACATTAACAATGACAAAGCACTACTTCCGGTAAAACACACTTACGCCTAAAGTAGTGCGCTATTTAAGAAGTAAAAATGAACACTAATTTCCTTTGATACATAAAATAAACAATTGGTACTTTTCTCCCGTAATGTAAAGAACCAATTAAATGAAAAATAATACTCGCTATCTACCGATCCACCCATTCTTTAATTTCCAAGATCACTACTCTCTAAAGCGCACTATTTATAGATTACGTTCATACAAGTATTGATCGCCTCCGCTAGCCGAATCAGAGATCTAAGCGTGCACGTCCTGTTGTATAGTAGTCCTTGTTTACAACATAAGTCATAACTTGAATGAAATTTTAGACTGGTGCAGCAAATTGTGAAGGCCTTTAAACCCGGCAAATGTGCTTTGCCTGGCATACATTCTAAATCTGTCACATCCTGCTTTCTAAATAACGCATAGATATCTGAGAAAAGCTACAACTTCTCTTGTATCAGCGAATATGAGATGCATCGGCTTGGTCAACGAGTTTGGAGTTGATCCAGTAAAGAAAAACTTTCAACTCGTAGAGCTTCCATCTCTGTCTGTTGTTACTTATCTCTGTTAAATTCTTCGTAATGCTTCTTTAGCTCAGAGTTGTAAGTTTGTCCTTAAAGAACTTTGTATTTTTTCTACAGCTGCTGTATGTTTTACTGTTACTGAAGTGAGTTTTAATAAATTCATAAAATAAACTCATTACACACTGTAGTATCACTTGCTTTACTGTTACTGAAAAGAGTTTAGAAAATTCATAAAATAAACTCATAAGTGCTTCATCAGCTCACAGTGTTTCCACCATTATGTACCGCCTTGCCTGTTACACGCTACAATAATATTAGCAACCAGACGAACGCGTGCATAATAAAGTAGTATTTATTAAACTAATTAGGAACTTAAACAAAGAAGATCAGAACAGCAAGACAGTCTAGAATGCAGAACACTGCTAAGCAATCACCAAGATCTTTGATCTACGCAAACCATATCTATGGTATTTTTTACATTGCCCTGCATTGTAACACAGCACTGTGTGCACTACCTTCTTGCGCATTAAACCGCCATGTACCGCAGAACGATATTCTGCCTCACTACATATTACTCTGCCATGTACTGCAGAGGTATACTGCGCATTACATACCACTTTGCTATGTACCTCAGAGTGTGCATATGCAAAGGTAAGACAATCGTTCAACCTCGCAACAAGTAAACAAACAAAACAATGTAATCACTCGATTGTTGTGTTAGCTAGTAGCTGCAATAGACAGATTTTTTTCCACATTTCAACTTTCGTCCGAAAGTCCTCAGCGTTTTGCTGCCATGGCAGTTTTCTGTTTTGGCGAATCGACTATAGAGTCCACCTGCTTAAAAAATTTTTCTCCACATAAACGCTACACTACAGCTCCACCCACATAAATACGCATACTACAAAAAGAACTTGGCAAATCAACAAGGGATGTGAGCACATGCTCGACATCCCCGCCTACTGCCTCGGCTTGCACCATGTTAGTGCCTTTCTGTGTAGTGCAGCACCATGACAGACCTCCACGCCATGTAACATCTACCCTGCTGTTTGCAGTACACAGTGCCGTAGCACGTTGCGATATGGTACAAGGCGCGACATTCGCCAAAATGTCAAGCAAGCACTAGTGTTCCACTTACAGTTTTTGCTAAATAATATTCTTTTGTGTAACTGCTAATATAATAAAATTTGACATTTTATTATCATGTACTACTGCTGCTATTGCGAAAACAATAAGTTTTATAATTTTAACTCATGTTGTCCATTTTTTTAACATTTTTTGATAATAAACATAATGACAAACAACAAAGAGCAGCTATGATCTTTATCTCATAAAGATGTATATATCTCTATAAACTTTATCTCTATTTAACAAAAAAGAATTAAGCAAATTACATACAAGTATTTCAAGTTTTGTCAAATTCCGTTATAAAGTGCAGCAATATTTAGGATAGATTTGACTGCAGTTTTCGTGCTTTGGGGACATGTGGTAGCCTCGTTATGTTAGGGCTTTCGTTACTTCTAGATCAGGTTTTTTATATAAAAATCACCCTAAACTGCAAATGAGCCAAAATTTTGGTGTCTAACAGACAGCGTCTATCCTTGCTGGCATCCTGTCTCGGAGGACAATGGAGTGTGTGCCAAGAGAGTCAGTTATTGATCACATTGATGGAGCTGCAGCGTCGACTGTGGCTCAGCAGTCCGATCCTCGAACGGCAGTTAGACAGTCGATAGCGCCCGAGCTCACGCGAATTCGCTCTAGGCTTATAACTTGTAACTGCTGCCTTCCGTGTTGTTTCTGTCACTGGAGTGGAACAGTGACACTTGAGTGGCCTCTCCAGAGCGCACGCCTGGGCAAGGTGTAAGGAGATCCTACGTTGCCCAGACAACAGGAACCCCCTCTCTTCCTCCCTGGTGTAGTCCAAAGGAAAGCGGAGCGATACGTTTGGCACCAGGTTGACAAAGTCTATATGAGCTAGATAATTATGTAGAATTATATTATGTGTAATTATAACCTAGCCACTGGGAGGGGGGTGGAGCAAGCCAGCCCAACTCAGTGCCGGTGCCAAGCCCGGATAAATAGGGAGGGTTATGGTCAGGAAGGGCATCCGCCTGTAAAAACTGTGCCAAAACCTTCTATGAATGAGATATCCACAAAGAAGTGGTCGGACCCGCTCTAATCTATGGGCTGGAAGCAGCTTCTCTAACGAAGACCGAAGAGAAGAAAGTGGATGTGGTGGAGACGAGGATGTTGAAATGGATGGTGGGAATAACGAGAAGAGATAAAATTAGAAATAATAATATCAGAGGAACAGTAAAAGTAGTGAAAGCCGCTCAAGATTGCGATGGTATGGACACCTGAATAGAAAAGTCGGGTGAAGATCATGTGGGAAGGGAGGTCATGGAAATGGAAGTGCTGGAAAATAGAAGAAGAGGACGACCCAAGCGGAGATGGGTTGAATGTATTAATGGAGACCTTAGAGAGAACATAAATGAAGAGATGGTCAACAACAGGAATGTAGAAGACTCATTCACAACGGCGACCCCGCATCGGGAAAAGCTGGGAAGAAGAAGAAAATATTATGTGTAATTATACGTAATTATCCAGCTAATTTGGTCTTTGTCAGTCGAACACAACCAGGATAAAGATAATATCTGGCCACTGGCATTGGCTGTGAATTGTTTTTCGGCATTTTTATCATCAAGTTTCTTACTTTAAACCACGGGGGCTGGCAGTAGATTTTGAACATCTCTAGTCTAGTATCATGAAATGGATAATCGGTTAATTTGTTAGTTTATATGAGTAGTGGCGGCTTGTAGCTAATGTTAGTGTGGGTGTGCTGCTTCAGAAAATGTTTTGCCATTGTTTCAACACCATGTAAAACGTAACAAACATACGTAATTTTAATAATGTAGTTATATTTGAAGATTGGGTGTTGAATGGCCTCTTTTCTTAACTGCAACTTTCTTATGGAGAGATAAATGTGAAAAATTAAGCTGTTGTTACTTCACCTACAGTCACAGAACTTATTTCTTGGGGATGCGAGGCGTCCATTATTAATAATTTATGCTTTGAGCACACACGCTAAGTTTACACTTTATCACATCCAAGAATATGACGGTGCACGGTAAACAAGTACAGAGGCAGTACTTTTCAATCTAGCAGCAGATATCGGCATACAGCACGTTGTCTCAGACACGTGCGCTTAGCCGCTTGCACATAACAGTCAAACACCACCGTTGCTTGGGCTGTGAAACAAATTGTGCTTCCCTCACGTGCTCTGGAACTCTGGTTTCGCACAAGTGTAAAAAAGAACTAAGGAAAAAAGACTTATTATATTGAATATTATCAATAAAAATAAGTGAAAACAGGGGTGCTGCAGTATCACAGTACCTATACATGAGCCGCCATGTATGCATTGTAAGCTAGAAGTATTTGGTTCATATTTCAGGAAACCTTTTCCTCATTAGAAGTATTTGGTTCACATTTCAGGAAAACTTTTCCTCATTAGAAGTATTTGGTTCATATTTCAGGAAAACTTTTCTTCATCAGAAGCATTTGGTTCATATTTCAGGAAAACTTTTCCTCATTAGAAGTATTTGGTTCACATTTCAGGAAACCTTTTCCTCATTAGAACTATTTGGTTCAAATTTCAGGAAAACTTTTCCTCATTACAAGTATTTAGTTCACATTTCAGGAAAACTTTTCCTCATTAGAAGTATTTAGTTCACATTTCAGGAAAACTTTTCCTCATTAGAAGTATTTGGTTCATATTTCAGGAAACCTTTTCCTCATTAGAAGTATTTGGTTCATATTTCAGGAAACCTTTTCCTCATTAGAAGTATTTGGTTCATATTTCAGGAAAACTTTTCCTCATTAGAAGCATTTGGTTCATAGTTCAGGAAACCTTTTCCTCATTAGAAGTATTTGGTTCATATTTCAGGAAACCTTTTCCTCATTAGAAGTATTTGGTTCACAATTCAGGAAAACTTTTCCTCATTAGAAGTATTTGGTTCATATTTCAGGAAAACTTTTCTTCATCAGAAGCATTTGGTTCATATTTCAGGAAAACTTTTCCTCATTAAAAGTATTTAGTTCACATTTCAGGAAGACTTTTCTTCATTAAAAGCATTTGGTTCATATTTCAGGAAAACTTTTCCTCATTAGAAGCATTTTGTTCAAATTTCAGGAAAACTTTTCCTCATTAGAAGTATTTAGTTCACATTTCAGGAAAACTTTTCCTCATTAGAAGCATTTGGTTCACATTTCAGGAAAACTTTTCCTCATTAGAAGCATTTGGTTCAAATTTCAGGAAAACTTTTCCTCATTAGAAGCATTTGGCTCATATTTCAGGAAAACTTTTCCTCATTAGAAGCCTTTGGTTCAAATTTCAGGAAAACTTTTCCTCATTAGAAGCATTTGGTTCATATTTCAGAAAAACTTTTCTTCATTAGAAGCATTTGGTTCATATTTCAGAAAAACTTTTCTTCATTAGAAGTATTTGGTTCATATTTCAGGAAACCTTTTCCTCATTAGAAGCATTTGGTTCACATTTCAGGAAGACTTTTCTTCATTAAAAGCATTTGGTTCATATTTCAGGAAAACTTTTCCTCATTAGAAGCATTTTGTTCAAATTTCAGGAAAACTTTTCCTCATTAGAACTATTTGGTTCATATTTCAGGAAAACTTTTCTTCATTAGAAGCATTTAGTTCACATTTCAGGAAAACTTTTCCTCATTAGAAGCATTTGGTTCAAATTTCAGGAAAACTTTTCCTCATTAGAAGTATTTAGTTCATATTTCAGAAAAACTTTTCTTCATTAGAAGCATTTGGTTCATATTTCAGGAAAACTTTTCCTCATTAAAAGCCTTTGGTTCATATTTCAGGAAAACTTTTCCTCATTAGAAGCATTTGGCTCATATTTCAGGAAAACTTTTTCTGACTTTTTTCTTATATAAACTAATTTTTAGTGAGGTTGGTAATGCACATTAAGAAATTGGAATGAATTTTAAAAGGTAAAATATGATATGAAATTATATCATTGTGATTTTGGTTTTTATAGTCAGAATTAGAAAAGAGAACCATTTAACACTTTTTCGACTACTGCTCACAACAGCAATATGGGAAAGCTTACAAAGTTGGAAATTCATTTCTTAAACTGTGCTCAGCCGGCCCCGGTGTTTTATGCCGGGCAGACAATATCCGGGCAAATGGTGGTGGAACTCAGTGAACCAATGAAAATGAGAGGTAAGTAGTAGGGATACAATATCTCTGTGTCATAGGGTTGCCATCTTTTCACAAATCAATACCAAGAATAAAGAAGCAGCCAGGGCTTCTGCTGGCAGCACTGTAAGCTTCCAAAAGTGGGCTATTCCACGGAGCACCGCACAGTGACGCATTTCCTGTATTTCAGACATTTTACGAGGTCTGTTTTGGAAATGAAAATCTTGATTTCAGACTCTTAAAAGTGTAAAACTTTCTTGAATTTTCTGTTACTGAGACCTGTAACCCTTGTGCACTCAAATAAGCTCAAGCAAAGTCTGCAAATCACCGAAGATTACTTGCACTACACTTGCTACTGCAACTAAAATTGGCAAAAAGTGTAGGCGGGGTGAAAAGATGAAACTTTATAGCAGAATTAAACTTAATTTAATAAGTTTGCTGTTTTCTTAACAGAGATTCTGCCATTTTTAACTTAACCTTGTGCAAAGTTACAATAGCATGAACATGCATATTTGTATTTTTCACTTAAACTTCTACTCGATGGTAAAAACCTGTAAATTTTGGAATTTTCCAAAAGTCCAAGCGAACTATGGATATATGGCTGAATTTCAGGAGACTCTGGAGTAATAGCAACCCTGCTGTGTCACTCCCTCGTGCACACTTTCAATTTCAAGACTTGGTTCAGGAGGCGGAAGTCGATTTTTGAATCTCTTCAATGAATAGGCCCAGTTGGCCTGCAGAGCAGCTTACCAGTAAATTTTCAATCAATTTTCAATCAATGCAAGAATGATTCACACTTCACGTCCAACTTTTACATTTTTAACCACTTTTGGTCAAACAACGTAGATTTGAATTCCTGTTAAATTCGCTTTCCAATTACTGAAAATGCACTGTAAATTACATTCACATGCCAAGATTTTAGTTGCAAATACCTCTTTGCTAGACAAGGTCTTTGGTTTCTAAAATGAACTGTACAATTGTTGCAAGCAAATTTGCTCATTTTTTGGCAAATTGCCAACTATGAATAGGAAATTGGAATTGCAAACACAAAATGATTCAGCGCAAACAGTATAACATCCGCTAGGAGGGTACATAATGATGCAAATAGCATTTCATATAAAACTGGTGTTTATCACCAGTTTATCGGTTTTGTTCAAATTTCAATTACAATGCAAAAATTTTCAAATATTTATCTCTTAATTTTAATTTGAACATAATTTTATTATGCGATTTATGCCAGAAAGTTTTAACAACTTATACCCGCGCACGCCTCGCTTAGTAAATTCAATAACTGTTAGTAAATTGATATAAACACAATATTTGCAGAATTATTAGTTACATTATGTGAGTAAAAATAAAATAAAAACTTAATGGTACATAGTTATATGATTAGCCTGTAAAAATATCACTAAACATGAATCTTCGCTACATACATAAAATAGTTTCAATTATCATTATTTAAAGCGTTTAAATTCAGTTACAAATGTCTGCAGACAATCAAATATTTTACAATTATTTACGTAACTTAATTTTGAACTCTATATCTTTATCACTTATTTTAGTACTTGCATGACATTCTAATGTATAGGTATTCGAGTGAAATTTGAAGGATCGGCAAATGTAAGTTGGTCAGAGAGTCGATCTCGCACTCGCGATGGAAAAACTGAGCACTATACTGTTCACTACAGCAACCACGAAACATACTTTAAGCATGCAGTTACTGTGTATGGAAAACGTAAGTTTTTTTCCGTTTTTCTTTTGCACTTACGAGTTGTGAAGTTTAATCACGCATTCGTGAGAGAGCATACAAAGTGTGATCAAGATTTTCGTAATTTAGCATAGGGTTTTTTTTGGTTTTCATTACATAGCAAAGACGTTTTCGTAATTTAAAATGGAAATACGCCTTTTCATTGGAGTTTGGCTCTGTGCCCGCGCACTTGTGGATGAGGGTTGTACGTCACAGCCTGCACGTCTTGTCTTCTTATGTGGCATTTGCGTAGCATCCGGATGCGATTCCGGCTGAAGAATATCTGCGGAAAAAAATCAATAGGAAATCAATAGAAAAAGAATAACGCATACGCAGGCTGCGTAAATGGATGCATTGAAAACAACATAAACCGATGATTCTACCTATTTCTCGCCCCGAAAAATGCAATTATGTAAATGTAAACAATGCTATGTAAACGCAACTTTAGCATAGTGCCTGTCTACTTTGGGCTTGTACCAGACTACCAGTAGTTTAATGTCACTGTAATCATGTAATTATATTTGGAAATGCAATTGAAAGAATTTAACAAGGGCATTGCACTGGGCTGGGCTGTGAAGCAAACCGTACTACCCTCACGTGCTCTGATTCCATACAGTATAAAGAAAGAACTAAAGAAAAAAATGCGTATTATATTGAATATTATTGATAATATTGAGCGAAAACAATGGGTGCTGCAGTACGACATTACCTATACACGAGCTGCCACCGTACTGCGCTAATCGAATTTGACATTTATTAAAATAAATTTGATGTCGATTATTCCGAAATTTATCTTGATTATTCTGAATTTGAAATTGTTTGTTCTGAAAATGACACTGATGATTACAAATTAAAGTTTGATACTTCCAAATTTGATGTAAAGGTATCGTTGTAGTAAACTCAGAGAAATTATTAGTAAGACGCCACCTACCTAGTCTTCTAAAACCTACTCCATGAAGATTAACAAATGTGCGGTGTCGTTATTTTTGTTTTGTCCCGTATAATAAATTCATTTTACAATTTTTAACGTATCAGAAGAGGGAGAATCTGGAGATAATCCGACACTTCCCGCGGGAATGCACAATTTCAATTTTCAGTTCACACTTCCGGTGAATTTACCGTCCAGTTTTGAAGGATTCCATGGTAATGTGAGGTACTTCATCAAGGGAGTTATTGACAGGTTCGTAAAGATTACTTTTTAACTCTGTCAAGAGTGCACAGTCAAAATAGGTCTTATAAGAACTATGAGTTTTCTGCTACTATATGAGCACAGACATAACTAAATGATTGCAAATTAGATACTGTTCTTTTCAGCAGAATCTGGGTTGTCCATTTAAGTGATTTAATTAGAGAAAATTAAGAAAAACAGGCCCTTTACGGGCACTTAAATTTAGCCTATTGAGTAGCTTAGTCCGATTTACACTTTGTGTGATCGTACACACTACTTTATTAATCGCCTGCTTGCTGCAGCCCAAGCTGTGCAGTGTTCTCCTGCTGTTCCATGAAAAAAACAGCGAACCAGCCAAGGACAAATTAAGGTCTTTTCGTCTTTTAACACGAATTTCTCCTTAAAAATAGAATAGACAACAAACGAAGTGTATCGGAGTGATATTTCTGGATAGTTAACATTTTCTGCATTAGCCAATTTCACAGAAGTGATACTGTACGTTGTTACAGTGTAAACAATGCAGTTACTGAAGCTTCTTTTCAATTTCTTTCTCACAAATCAGTTTTTAATTTGTTTAATGTAAGCAACTGCATTTCATATATAATTTTGCATGAAGGTCCATTGTGTGAGGAGTAGAAACCTACAAAAATTAGCAAATATAATGTAATCGCTGCTTAGTGAGAGCAGTTTTTCATGAACCCAGGCAAAATGCAGTTAAACGCTTACAGACCTGAAGGAGTTAATTAATCGGGAATTCATTGAGATTACACTATAACCCATTTTCATAAGTGAAAACACACGAGAAATCAAAGCTTAGGGTACGAAAGAAAGGAGGAAATTGTATCCATGTGTTGATAACCATGTATCAGCATGCATAAATGGTTTAAACCCAAAAGGGAAAAAACCTCAACTACTTTTTATTAAAGGAAAACAGGACGATTTTTCAAACCCTACCCCATTTTGAAATAATGTCGAAAGAATGTGTTATTGTTTACTCTGACTGTTCATTATATACAACTGTATTTTAGTGTGTATTTAACCTACATATATTTGTAGAGGTTTTTAACAATTACAGTCAATAAAGATCGTTATGGCCCGTGTGTTCATGTAAACTGATCGACTGAGGATTAACTTCTACTTACTTACACTTTATTATTGTCGGTTGCTTCATCTTGTTGTGATTTATTGCAGATTTATCGAATTTTTCACGACTAAATTGTTGCAGCTTTTATGTCATTGGCAATCAGCTAGATACATGTGATAACAATAAAATTCTTCATTATAACAAGATTGGCATAGACTTTAGTTTCTTGCTTGTTTGCATTGTTTGGTTTATTTTTCTGTTTGCTTTGTGACTCTTTTACTTGTCATTAGACATCAGATAATAGTAGAGTTGAGTAAAATTGTTGACTCAGTTGACAACGAAGATTTGAAGGTCAAAAAATTATCGACAGTGTTCGATCAGTGACCACTCGGAGTTAAAATTAGTAGGCGTGCTGCTTTTGAAAATTTTGAACCCACATACAAAAAGAAAATTTGTATATAAATTTTATACAATCCTAAACAAAAAAAATACATTTTACTTAGTAATAGCCTAAATTGTTACAGTTCAAGTTAAATTAATCTTAAATTAAATTTAAATCAATTTATTTGAAAAGAAAAACCATTATACTTGTTTTACTTTGCATGAAAAAATTAATAATTTTCTCCTTGATCAACACTGCGTAAATGACAGTGCTTTCTCTACCTAGCGTGCAGCATCTTATCTCCGACATGCGCACGACACCCAAATACCACATTGCTGGAGCTGTTAGTGCACTGTGCTAGACCTGTGAGGGGCGCAGTTTCGTCACATGCTCTGGCTTCATATAAGTATTTACAAGTACGTACAACTATAAAGAAAGAATTAAAGAAAAAAGACTCGTTGTATTAAATATTAGCAATTATATCGAATGAGAATTGGGGGTGCTGCAGTTTCACAGTGCTCGTAACTGAGCCGCTATTCCATTCGATCTTAGTACGCTGGTTTCATACGTGTCGATATTTCATTTTACGGTTTCATAACTTTTAATCTTTTTCAGGCCATGGAAGTTTGATCATACTATAAAGGCACCTTTTACTGTGCTGTCTCATCTTGATCTAAACGTGAGACAAGGCTGCGCGGTGAGTGAAAATGTTGTGATTTTATCATTTTGTGATTCGCAGATAGAATTCTTGTTTTTGTGGCACCTTAGGGGCATTTTTAGATTCTCTTTTCAACATATCACCTCAAAAAATATCTGTGGGTGTTCACACTACATTAAGAGAGCAAAAGTGAGAGTACAGTCAAGAAAAAGAGAATTCTTATAAGTAGCTTATTAATTATTGTTAATGTTAATTAATTAATGTCTGTTGATGTCATTCTTGAAATGGCGAGAGATGGTAACTAACACAGGGTCACACAGAGAAGCTTCTGTTTGAGAGTTTCATACGTAAGAATGCCGAGTGAAAAAACTTTATATGCAGCCATACTGCCTCTGGGATGTTTAGGGTAAAATTATGACAACAATGAGTACCCCAGGAAAACTGTTGGCATTACGTGCAAGAGAGCAACTTTCATTAAAATAACAATATAGAGTCTTATTGTGTGAACAGACCTTTAATAAGCAAGATTTTACAGAACTGATCTTAAATTCACCTCAAATAACAAAGACAGTTAAGCTACGATTTCATGTGGATTGTGCAGTGTGCACGTAATGCGTACTGCTGTATTCCATGTGCATTGTGCTGTGTGCACGTAATGCATACTGCTTGATGCTATGTGCATTGTGCAGTGTGCACTTAATGCATACTGCTTGATTCCATGTGCATTGTGCAGTGTGCACTTAATGCGTACTGCTTGTTTCCATGTGTCTGTAAAATGCTACGTGTATTAACAAAATTCACACCATTTTTGGCTACTATTTGTGAAAATCGCAAGCAATAATTTTATGAAACCATGTCTCTGTTGAAATTTAACCATGATAATTACAGCTGCAGGATTAGCCTATTATTGGATCATTACTCGGAAAAGAAAGTACAGGTTTTTGGGTGCACAACGTTTTGCAGGGGAGAAAACAATGCCACTTATATCATCATTTAAGGGAAGAGTTGCAGTTGGATGCACAACGCACAAGTACACGCTTCTTCCATCTCTCCAAAACTCAAATGGAAAAAATATTATTGTTTATAGATCCGAAAAGGAAACAAAACTCACTTAACTAGACTTTTTTGGAATTATTATTATTATAAGTCTTTTTATTTAAACAATGAATACATTGTTTCCCCTCTATTTGCAGGGGTTCGTTTACAAAATATGACTATTTACGATAACTTTATTATACAATAATGCCAATTAAGGATAAATTTAAAATATATACATAGTTTACACTATACTTTATATAACGATTAACTCAGTACCTGCTTCTCTGTGAATATAATTTGAATTTCTTTATAACAATTTTTTCTGCACAACATGTCTAACAATATTTACATATGCCTGGCACACAGCTTTTTCTCTTTTTAGATAAATCTCTTATGTTGGCTGAGGGCAGAACTTGTCTCATATTTATTCAAAATTGATGGTCTACCAAATCACAGTCAAATATAATGTGTTCTGGTGTTTATGAATTAAAATTTTTAGGAAGCTAAACGCCGAAAATGGTCTCCGGAAACTTAAAAACTCCCTAAAATCACCCAGGCATCGGCGCTTTCCCAACTGCATACTGCTGCATGATGCGTATTTCAACGGTGGTGATCATGTTTGAATGAATACGGATCAGGCATGACGCATTACGGATTACGCATTATGTACACATGGTCATACATTGAAGCAAAATGCTAAATGTAATCTATAAATTAAGGATAAAAGATATTAAAGCTGCTTTAACTTATGTTTCTTTTTATTGTCAATGATGGCAGCACCTGTCTTTCATGACAGCATTTACATGATGGCTGTTACTAGTTAATAAATTATTCTTCCACTAATAGTACTATGATTATGCATAAGTCCTTCAAGTTATTCTAAAATATCCTAGACAGTCTGTTAGTTAGAAAACAGAATACGTTTACTAACTTTCTAAGCAATGGGTGGAATTTATTGTTTGAAATTTAGCATATTTTTTGTTTTCTAGATTGGCGCTGATGTGTGTGATGAGAAGACCCTTTGCTGCTGTTGTTGTAAGTCCGGACCCATCGCCTGCAGGGCTAAGATCCCACGTACCGGTTACGTGCCCGGCCAGGTGATTCCGGTCACTGTCGAAGTTGAGAACAACACAAACAGGAAGTGTAATTACAGTGAAGTGATACTGAGAGAGGTAAAAGTTTCGTGAATCCCAACTGTTATCAAGTCGTTTGATAGTTGAAATGGTTTAACATGTTTGTGTGTATACACCATAAGCACTAGATATCTATTCATTTTAACCATACCTCAAAACTTATTAGTGATTCTTTTATTAATCATGTTTTATCGTAGTATTATAAGGAGATAAATAAATTGAAATTAAATTGAATTGAATTTAATTTAATTGTTTTTTTGCTATCCTTTCTCTAGTTCTAGATCTATCTATTCACTTTAACCGTTCTTCAAATCTTATTAGCGATTCTTTTATTAATCATGTTTTATCGTAGTATTATAAGGAGATAAATAAACTGAAATTGAATTGAATTGTCTTTTCACTATCCTTTTACTAGTTCTAGATCTATCTATTCATTTTAGCCGTGCTTCAAACTTATTAGTGATTCTTTTATTAATCATGTTTTATTGTAGTATTATAAAGAGATAAATAAATTGAAATTGAATTGAAAAGTTCATAAATATTCTGTAGTTAGCCTTTAAACCTTTATGCCAGTTGATTTACTAAAATGTATCTTCTGAATGTTTCTCCGCAACAGATATGCAAGTTTCACGCCACAAGCAAAACAAAGGTGGATCACAAAGACATTTGCACACTTCGTGGAGGCGAAATAAGGGGAAGACAGAACGAGACGTGGACAGCAGAGATTTCTATTCCTCCCACCCCTCCGTCTGACCTCATCTATTGCAGCATCATTGATATCAACTATGTGATACTGGTATGTTCTGCTGTGACTGATTCGAGTCTTTTTATGTAAACTAGGTCCTTGCTTAACGACGCTAATGCGTTCCAACAAAATGCTATGTTAAGTGAAACGTCATTAAATGAAGCCGAGACTTCCGTAAAAATGTAAAGTAAAAGTATTGAAATATGTTTCAGAGGCAAAAATCAGTGCTACTAAAATCATATAAACTAGAGTTTTTTCTGCTTGCTTGAAACCACCTATATATCTTACCTAGTAGGCAGTTTTTCTTTAGTTGAAGTTAAACTGTTTCAGTCTAGGCAGCAGTTAGACAATAAACCCTACAGCTGAGTCAAAGCCAAGTTCTGGTGCGACCTTGGGAATTTTATCTAGGTACTTGGTATGCACTAAACTGGTTGCTATAGCAACAGGTTGCTGGCAGAATTCTTTCGCATAAAGTTTACTTCCAGGTGTCGCTGGATACAAATGGCCGACATTTAGTGGTCAGACGGGAAGCAAAAACGCATGCACTTATATAACAATTGCAGTGTATACGTTAACAGTGCATTTCTAGAACAGAACAAATACTGTTTTAAGGCGTCAAATGAGATAAGAAATTTATTGATAAGATAAAAATTGGCTTTGTGCAAAACAAAAAAATCTCGTTAAAATGAAATGCTACGTCATTAAGTGAAAAAAGGTGTCAAATTTATATATAAAGTTGATAAAGTTTATTTATATATATAAAGTTGATAAAATCTTAAACAAAAAATAATTTTTACTTACTAATAGCCTAAATTGTCACAGTTCAAGTTAAATTAATCTAATTAATTAATATAATAAGTTAATTTAAGTTTAAATTGATCCTTTCATTTAAAAACAAAATCCATTTTTCTCGTTTTACTTTGCGCGGAAAGATTAATAATTTTCTCCTTGATCAACACTGCGTGAGAGACAGTACTTTTTCTATTTAGTGTGCAGCTTTTTATCTCGAACGTGTGCGCATGGCCGCATGTGCACAACAGCCATACTCCACAATTATCGAGTGCACAGTTCCCTGACATGGTCTAGTTCCGTACAAAAATTTACATACGAGTATAAAGAAAGAATCAAAGAAAAAAGACTCATTATATTGAATATTATCGATAATATCGAGTGAAAATAGGAGGTGCTACAGTTCCAAAATATCTACACATGCGCCGCCACTACTTGATTCTTTGCTAAAGTCTGATAAGTGATTATCTACAGTTGATAAACAAATTTCTCTCTTTGAACAGGTAAAGATCAGTCCATCTGGTCCGGCATTAAACATGGAACTAACGATTCCACTTGTGATCGGTACGATTCCGCTCCGTGAGCTTTTCTCTAGTTTTGCCTTTGCACCGCCTCCACAGCAAACTCAACCCATCGCACCGTTACCACCTGGTTTTGAAAACTATCCGGACGCACGTGAGTGGTTCAAACTTATTTCCCAGTCGTGGAATTTCCTGGCATTTTTAACTGTAGCCTTTGAATCTTAATGCTTTGCGTGGCCAGTAGAGGGATGAGCATTTCTTGCCAGAAATCCAATTTGAACATTTTATTCTCACTCCCCATTGACCAGCTATGGTGAAGAGTGTAATAATGATGATGATGATGGTGATAGTGATGGTGATGATGATGATGATGATGATGATGATGATGATGATGATGATGATGATGATGATGATGATGATGATGATATTAATACTTCTAATAATAATATTTTTCTTGTGGAGCATCTGAATCTAGAAAGCACAACTGACAATATTCAAAAACGCTTCACAAAAATATCTAACGTCATGACAGACTTAAAAAAGGTTTATAAGATTAAACAGTAATCTTACTAAATTTCATAAAATTACAATAAGTAAATTCATAAAAACACACAGATTCACAAAAGACAAGCACGTAACAACATATCATTTGATCACTTCAAAGACTGTATGCTATTTAAGCAAATATGTTTTAATCTGTATCGTAAAAGCGTTAGTGCTCGAAAGTGTCTGAAATGCTGGCTGTTCCATAGAGTTGACATTGTTTAAATGTTTAAACATTCTTATTGTTTCAATCTTTTCTCTTTTGTTGGCAACATGAATGTTTAAACATTCTTATTATTTCAATTTTTCTCTTTTGTTAGCAACATGAATGTTTAGAAATTCCTATTATTTCAATTTTTTCTCTTTTGTTGGCAACATGAATGTTTAAACATTCTTACCAATTAAGTTCATTCGCATTGCAGCGCCACCATCATATTCGGAATTATTTTCTGGTCCTGTAAATATCAAAGGAGAGGATGACACTGACTACACAATGGGAAACCTGAACTACGCTCCAGTATATCCCTATTATGGGCACTAACCCGTGCATGATCCGTATTGGGTGCCAGCATTGGCTGATCTACTGGCGGGAAAGTCATGGGAGATAAAGCTCTCTGTATTTTCTTTTGTGTTTTATAAATTTGTTGAAGATAAGTATCGATATATTTGTTTGCTTATCTAGTAGAACTTCAAACATCTGAATTTTTGTTTGTGGCAAGTACTTATTCAATATAGCCTATCAATACAAACACACAATTATTTAAATTTCACTCAACGTACTTGAACACACAACGTACTTGAAAAGTAGAAAATGTGAAAAAGTTTTATTCAGCCTAGATTTGAACCAGGGACTTTCTGCTTACATTTTCTAAGCAGTTTGCATTGTAAGGGTTCTGCTTGGTTTCAAAAGTTCATCAATCGTGGATTATTCAGTCATTAAACTATGAATTTAATTTGAGTTGATGTTTAATTTAAACTTTTTTTCAGTAAATGTGGCATGCTTTGTGGGTAATGAAATAGGTGGGAGAGCTGGAACTGAAATTAAACTTTGCCCACAAGTATTAAGCCTGTTAGCCTTTTCAATAAAATAAAAAACAATCATTAACAAGTCACGAGGAATTATATTATAACATCTATACTATCAAGTACATAGATAACATAATTATCAATACTGAAATAACATAATTATCAATACTGAAATAGTGCTATACTAAAACACATCGGAGCAATTAGCCTGGCTAGCCCACAGGTCTAAATGTTCACGGTAGACCTGTCGTACACAGCTTAAATACAGAAAACTAGGACACTATTAATGTAAAAGGTCATTCAGAAGCAAATAAGTACAGTAAGATTAGAGGGAAGTTTAAGCTATATCGATGCTGTAACAAGCCTAAAAAAGGGGAGGGGATGAGATGAAAAAATGAGCAAAAAGAAACAATGTAATATGTGAAAGTCAAATCAATCAACGCGAAGTAATTAAGGCGAACTTCGCGACATGCTAATTATGTTAGATTCATCCCATTACTTCTCAGATATGCAAAAGTATTATGAATTGTAAATGTGCTTGTTTGTAACTTAAGATAATATACATATGTTATATATTATACATGTTATACATATGTTACATATATATAATAAATATATATATAAAACTCGAGTCGTATCAATGAAAGTCATAATGACTATAACTTGCCATTCACAAGCTGTGAAAAATTTGTTCACTATTTACGATAAAAGATGTTCTCATAATTGAAGTTCTGCTGTATTTTTAATTCTACGTGAAACAGTATTAATAAAGAAGCATTGGCTAATGTTTACAATTCCCCACACGCAAGAAATTAGTTCGCAAAGTGGATTAGGATTAGGATAGTTAAATTGTGTGGAGAATTGTATGCGATTTTGTGACGGAATAAAGTTTTAGTGTGTTTGGTCGTTTGTGTCATTTTTTTGCTAGAATTTGTTGTTCAACGAAACTCATCCAGAAAAAATGTAGGGAATTTGGTATAGAACGCGGATTTGAACTAGGAATCTTCCACTTACAAGGCAGGCAAACTCCGTGACCACTAGACTACTCTGCTCCAGCGCTCATCACAGATGTTAATTGCACAGGGCATGAACACTGAAGCAGGGTTGTTTAGTGATCTTGGTGTGTGACTTGTAAGCGAAAGGCACCTGGTTCATGTCCAACGTCTTCTCGACTTGTTTTTATTGCCTTTTTTCAGACAAGTTAAGTTCAAAATTCAATAAATGGGTTCATTGCATTGGTAATAGTAAATCTTTAAATTAGGATATGAATAATTGTTATGAAATGCTTGTAAAATGACATGCTGAGTAAATTGAAATCATTGTTATTTAAATTTAATGTTATTGCATAACAGACTTTGCATAATTGTGACATGTATCGCTGTATTAGGTGTTGTACTCTTTCCTTTCAAAAGGATTCTTGATTGTGAACGTTAATTTAAACCAAATTTATACAGTAAATTTACATTTCTATGCTATTAACTATAATAAACCGGTGTTTTTGAGAAGCCTTGGAACTTGCAAGTAACGTGTGAGGTTTTAAAAGGTCATTGATCTTTCATGATTTATACCAGGTATATCATACTTGTAACATGGATTGACTAAAATTGAATTCTCTCAGTTAACATGTACAGTTTCAAAAAATGATAGATGTACTATTTAAAAGTTATGAGAAGATGGTGGTCAATCATTTCGTTTTATTTCCTGATTATTTCACTCTGCAATAGCAGAATTTTCTTAGAAATGAACCGTTTATTTTTATTTGTGTTTGTAATATAGGGAAATTGTAAAAGTAATCAGTCATGACACCATATCTTTGAGAAATTTTTGCAAATGTAAACTCGTCAATCCACGACCTGTATTCACTTATCGTGGGTGTTCCGTTCCAGGCCCACCCGCGATAAATGAATTTCTGCGAAGTGTGGATGCTATACTTATTTTAACAGTTATACATTCTCTGGTTGGTCGCTTTCCATCAATCAACTAATCGTGTGTTGTGTACAATCTCATTTCGGCAAGTAGCATCTCAAGCGGGTGCAAATACTACATTTTGTTTTTGGTGTGTATTCATCTGCCGAATAAATACAATATTTACTGTAAATGGTAATTTTTATGATTTATAATACTCTTTTAATGCTAGAAGTAATATTTTTAATATATTTTCAAACATTTAGTGATTTTTTTTTATGCAAAATTCATCAAGTCTATACATTACTGTACAATACGTACTGCGCATGTGCAAAAATACTTCAGACGGAGTACCGCAAAAACCCGCGAAACAGCGAAAATACCGCGATAAATATTTTACATTAATATTTTTGAAAACCCGCGAAACAGCGAGTCCGCGATAAACGAGCCGCGAAGTAGCGAGGGAACACTAGTAGCTAATAAACGAAATGTATATGTAATTTATTCAAGATTAAATGGTTTTTATCTTTTCAGTTTTTTTTCATAATAAACCTTTTTACAGTTTTGTTGTGTGCATCATCATCATCCAATGAATCATACATCCAGGGACATGATTCTATTCACATCTTTATGCTAGAACTCTTTACTCGCTGCAGTGTACCAAGTTCACATATCTCTAAAGTTCAGTGCTGAAGTGTTCAAATCTTTCTGTGCAAAATGTGAATATGCACATGTAGTTACTGCAGGTCAAATGTTAAGTGTACCACAACAACGCATCTTTACTACAACTGTTACGTGACATATGTGTAAAGCAAAGTCTTCTGCTGTACCAGTCCAGTCACTTCCGTAGTTTTATGCAGACTTTACTTAATTATGCATTAGTCTATGCACAGAGTGATTTTCTAGCAGGATCTTGCTGGAGAACAAGAAAAAATGAACTTGGTAAGGTTCTAGCTGCCTGTTAAAACTGTTAGTATTACAGCAGCATAGGCTGCAAAGTGTTGTCAAGTGTAAACAAATGTGTTGTCGGGGACTTAACCTTTGACCTTTTCACGGTCATCGTCAATCGCTGGAACTGTGAAAAGGCTTATTGTTTTGCTTTTGAGTTCCAGTAAACCAATTAACAGTGTGTGACAACATTGTAAAATGGATTTTAAAAAAATGCAGATTAATCACTTTATGTAATTTAGATTTTGTGAGGTCGAATTTACATGTTTTAAGCCATTTCTAGCCTTTGTACGATCATTTTCATTGGACTAATATTTTTTATTGATTATGAGTTTGTAACTGAATATGATATTTGTGATTCTATTGTTGAAGAAAATAGTCAATAGGTGGCGCAATTTATTATTGCATGAGCCAAGCCTAAAGCACATGTTGTGTGATTGTAAATACATTGTGTAAATACTGGGTAAATACCTGCGTATGTACATTACGGTCATTAGCTTTTATTTTATCCTAGAATGTAAAATAAGTGTGAAGTTTTCAGTTTGTTGAAATGCTCGGTTAATTTTTGTTCGTTTGTTGTCTGCAACATGGGAAAGCTTAAAAAACTGGAAATTCATTTTTCGAACTGCAGCCATGCATCTCCAGTGTTTTACGCTGGACAAACGATATCAGGACAGGTGATTGTAGAGCTAAATGAGCCAATGAAAATGAGAGGTGAGACTTTCGCTAATTGGCAAATTCATGATCAGTCGAACCTCGTTATACCGCCCCCATTAGAACGCGAGCTTTTGCCCTGTCCCTATTTCCATAATAATATTAAATACAGGGAATACCGCCAACGTATCTGCTGTGCCAAAAGTTTATCTTGCATAATAAATTTACCCCTTTATAACACCAGCCAAGATAAAGTATAATGAATGGTTGCTGAATTGTGTTGTAAAAGCAATCATCTTTGAATTGAAGAACAATTATGGCGTTTAAATTCAGATTTAGGTGTTGCTGCAGGTGACAGTATGAAAGTGAATGCTAAAGTTTTGAGCAAGGAACATGCATTTTAAGAATGCAAGAGTTGCTTAGCTAACCTTCAGTGCTGAACTGATGTGAATTTAACAGCTGTGAAAGCTCAAGCGCAAGTTATATTCGGCGGCTATTTATATTCTTAATTTTCCTGTAATATTTTTCACGTTGGGAACGTGAAAGAGTCGCATGGCTGCATACTTCTCTTATGAGCAGTAGGCTAATTAACCAGTATTTCACAAGATTTCTTCTCCACGTTGTGTTACGTAAAGGTTTTATAATGTATCATCGTAGAACTACACCTGCATTATTAATGCAGCAAAAACGTACATTGTATAACACGGGTATTCTTGTAGGTATAATAACATCATACTGTTTTACTCAAGGTCAAGTTATATGCTGCAACTATTTATAGTGTTGATTATCTAGTAATGTTACGTTGGGAGCGTGGGTGGGCTGCGTAGTTGCATATTGCTCTTACCAAGAGAGAGCAGCATTTCACAAGAGTGCTACTCCACAATGTGTTAACCTAAAAGTTTTGTAACGTACGGCCGTAACTACACCTGCATTTTTGTTAATGCAGCAGAAATGTACAGTATAACACATGTATTGTTGTAGGTATATTAATATTATAAAATTAATGTCATATTAAAATTAACTAGGAAACAAAATAGAGGCTACACAGAAGAATGACTGGCATTTAATGAACCTCGCCTTACTGCCAGCCCCGCTATAGCGCCATATTTAGTAGTGTCCCAGACCTGGCGATATAACGAGGTTTGATTGTCGTGTAGAATGGAGAATTGATTTAGGTCAGAATTCAAATTTGTCATGTATTATAATGCTGTTTTGCAAAAATGGTCTTGTTCATTTATCTGTTTGAAAATGGTTTTCAATGTAACTATGGAATTTGAACTTATAATTTAGTACATGCCAAAGTTTCTTTACGAAATTGGATGTTTTGGATAAGATTCACTACTATTGTTTAAAACGTTTTTTTTCATTTATGTTCAATTCTGTCATTTCTCAACATGCCATTGCTATTGGAAATTATGTTAGTTTGTGACATCATCATTGGTTGGGCTCGCCCGCAGCTAATTAAGTTTTTAATCTATTATTTAATTATCAGAAATGCTTTTACAGTACTCATTGTGTTAAAATGCATACTTTTCATCGGATCAGAAAATGGGGTAGTATATGAAAAATCATCCTGTCTTCCTTTAAGTTTTGTTATCTTTGAAATCATTTGGTGACCATTTCCTAGGTATTCGAGTGATCTTCAACGGTGAAGCAAATGTCCGCTGGACAGAATCAAGGACCCAGTCAAGCGGCAAAACAACAACAACATACACTGTCAGTTATACAAACCACGAACCATACTTTAAGGAAACAATCACAGTATATGGCAAAGGTAAGATTCTTTAAACTACATTTGGAAAGTTAGTAAAGTTACAAACAAGGTTGCATTGAAGCCAGTTAGACAGATTTTTTGAAATTGGGCCCCACGCTAAGAGGGACCCTGCACACTCAAGCGGAGGACACTATGATGAATTAATGAGTGTCCAGTGTGCACGAAGTTTCTTAATACTGTGAAGGCAGTGAAACTATTCAGTCTGTCCCCCCACACACACACGCTTGAGCGGAGGATGCTATGATGAATTAATGAGTGTCCAGTGTGCACGAACTTTCTTAATACTGTGAAGGCAGTGAAACTATTCAGTCTGTCCCCCCACACACACACGCTTGAGCGGAGGACACTTTGATGAATTAGTGAGTGTCCAGTGTGCACGAACTTTCTTAATACTGTGAAGGCAGTGAAACTATTCAGTCTGTCCTTGTATATATCTGTTTCAATGTGTTTTTGCTGATCGTTTGTTTATTTGTTTTGCATTTCAGTTTGTCGTCTCCATTTACTTTTAGGAAAGGTAATTTCTAGCTCTATTCGAGCCGTAGACCGAGTTATATCGACATTGGATTTTATTTTTGCTAGTTTGTGTATGATAGTCAAACCCCCAATGCAGATAAAAACGTACCTATGGTTAACAATTTCAAAAGAGAGACTAAATAATTTGGCGATGCTATCAGTAGAAGACAACATTACAGAAACCATTGACTTTGAAATGATTTTGAAAGATTTCTCTGATAAAAAGCCAGAAAAGTCTGCTTTTAGAAGGCCTGTGTGCAAGCAGCATGTCAGTAAGTACTGTGACTTGTAGGGTAAACGGCTCTAACAACAATTTTCTAATTGGCCCTGACACTTCCTAGCACTGGCCCTGGTTACAAAGCATGATTTTGGAGTCTGTGTTTGCGTGCAAGGAATATGAACTATACGATAGGTTTACATTGTACACCAGGATACAAATTTTGTCTTGTCTGTAAATTTGTAAATTTCGTAAATTTGTCTGTTTTTCTTTTCCGTACAGATAGTTATTTTATACAAAACCTGTTTTCACAGAAATTTCTGCGCATGTCGTCAGTAAAATCGCATGTGCAGGAGAAAAGTGAGCATGCTTATTAGCGGGTTAGGAAAAACCGTCTGCAAGTTTTCTCTTTCTCTGCATTGTGAGGAAAATTCCGTCAAGCAGTGTCTAAGGTTGTTTGTTTATATGAAATACGCGTTGTCTTTGAGCATTGACAGGTTTAGCTTCAAGCGCATCGTATAAAGTTTAGTCTAGTTTACACGAGTCGTTGAATGCACAGTAAACTCCGCATAACTGAAATCTAACCGGACCGAAAAGAAAACTTTCAGATAGGCGATGTTGAAAATTTTCCAGCATAGAAAGTCTAAACCCTTCCTCCAGACGGCTAGCTGAATAGAAGACAGAAAGTCGACCCTTTTATACATGAACGACGAGCTTTCATGACAATTAGATAAATCATAACAAATTGTGCAGTCAAACACGATTTTTTATGTTAGAAAAGGACACGTATACAACACTGTTAAACAATATGACAGTAGGGCTACCAATGTCTTACGTACTGCAGTTCAGTTTGTACTTAGTTAGATTATTTACACACTCTCCATCAAATATTCAGTGATCTTTATCTGCACCAGGTCCAGATGACAGTCGAATTTCAGACCAAGACAATAATATAATTAAATATTAGACAGAGACAGTGCATTTGAACAGACAATGCCAACAGAGTGATTGTTTTCACATCGCCATCTTGACACCTTCCTGGAAAGATCAATCCAAGTGGAATAATGGTGGGGGGGGCATGAGTTGTAAGACATCGAAATTTTCTCGGAAGACGGTATCTTTTTGAGTTGTACAAAATAAAAAAAACTGTATTTTTCTGGAATATAAATTGCATTTTTTCGTTAGGCGAAGTAGATTACATGTATTTTGATTAAATGGATCTAATTATATGGATTCGAGTTACATATTTTGGGTTAAGCGATGTTTTTTTGTGGAAAAAACGAAGGATTTCATCCGTTCCGCTGAAATTGTTTGAGCTATGCGATTTTGAGTTATGCAGAGTTTACTGTATGTTGTGCACTGGTCTAAAATCTGTTGCTTATGATACAACGTGTAACAACACTGCACTTACTACATTACATTATTGCATTTACATATTAGCACATTTGATTGTTTTTTTATCTCCAAAATATCATAAAGCAGATTGTACTGTGTGTTTGACCATAAAATCTAGCTGTGTATATTTGCTTTTGGGTATGGTTCAAGTTTCTTGGGTGTGCACTGCATTCATACAAACATAAAATGTTAAGTTAATCTATGTTAGGCTTGTGAGCAAACTTAGTTCGCTTGTCAGCATCGGTTCAACCATTGTGCAAACAAGGCACATGCTTTAGGGCCAGCCAAAAATCCAAGCCGCAAAGAAAAACGCAGTAATGATTATGATAGCAGAATCGTCATAGTTAAAAATGATAATGATAATAACGGCGGTGACAGAAAAACAAGATAATTTGATAATTTCATTGACAGTCTCGCTGCTTGCACTTAGGAAAAAATTTATGAAGCAATTTAGTTTAAACGTTTTTGTTTTTTTTTTCAAAAAAAAATTTCATTCATCATAATGGCTTCGCGCGGCTTACACAATAATCCGGTTTTCCTTTAAGTTCTCAGGTGATAGCAAAAAACCTTTTCTTTATTTTTATGTAAATAAATGTGTCGTATTTTTTATTGTGATCTATGAATGAATAGCACTCTATTCAGGCAGGAACATTTGTGGAAAATTTTATCTTAAAATGGCTGATGAATGACCCAATTTTTTCTGTTAACTACGTGATAATTGTATTTGCTTTTTTGAGCTAAAAGCCCAGCTACTTTTTTATTCTTTAAGAACTTAATCTATCATTAGTTTCTTTTAGGCGAATACCTTGTACTGTTTTACAGGTTACAGTAAAAGCATGCAAAGCTGTATTGTAGCCAAACATATAGGCATATATCATTAATGTAGGGTTACCATACGTCCGGGTTTCCCCGGACACGTCCTGTTTTTGGGCCTCTCTCCGGGCATCCAGGCAGATTTTCAAAAAATTGGCAGTTTGTCCGGGTTTTGCCTCAATCCGTAAGTACGTACGGACGTTGCCAACTGCAGAGGCGTTCGACAGCACGAGACAAAGAAAAGCTCGCTAATTTTCAATACAAGATATTGCTAACATCTCAAAATGCAACCCTGCAAGGTGAATTCAATAAACGAAAATAAGCACTTTCAAAAATAGGCTGTCGTCTCTTTATTTTAAGGTTCAATTTTATAACCATTGTTTGCAAAATATTCAGTTTCTGGCGATGTCAGAAACATTATCAACTAGTTAATTAATTATTGACTGACTATATTTTTGTGGAAAAATCAGAGGAGGGAGAATCAGGAGACAATCCAACACTGGACCCGGGACTGCACAGTTTCAACTTCCAGTTCACTCTACCCTTACATTTACCATCCAGCTTTGAAGGAAGCCATGGACGCGTTAGATACTTTGTCAAGGGTGTAATAGACAGGTAATGACGTGTAAATGATGTAATAGACAAGTTAGTGACACGGTAATAAACTGGTAATAAACATGTAATAAACTAAGGAATAACTATGTAATAGACAGGTAAAATAACCATGTAAGAAATGGGTATTAACCACGTAATAAACAGGTGAAAGCCAAGTAATAAACAGGTAAAAAGCACGTAATGAGCTAATAATATCTGTGTAATATACAAGTAGTGATATAGTACTAACCATGTAATAAACAAGTAATAATCATGTAATACTCGAGTAAAATAACCATATAAGGGATGGGTACTAACCATGTAATAAACAGGTAAAAACCACTAATGAGCTAATAATATCCGTGTAATATACAAGTAGTGATATAGTACTAAGTACTAACCATGTAATAAACAAGTAATAATCATGTAATACTCGAGTAAAATAACCATATAAGGGATGGGTACTAACCATGTAATAAACAGGTAAAAACCACTAATGAGCTAATAATATCCGTGTCATACACAAGTAGTGATATAGTACTAAGTACTAACCATGTAATAAACAAGTAATAATCATGTAATACTCGAGTAAAATAACCATATAAGGGATGGGTACTAACCATGTAATAAACAGGTAAAAACCACTAATGAGCTAATAATATCCGTGTCATACACAAGTAGTGATATAGTACTAAGTACTAACCATGTAATAAACAAGTAATAATCATGTAATACTCGAGTAAAATAACCATATAAGGGATGGGTACTAACCATGTAATAAACAGGTAAAAACCACGTAATGAGCTAATAATATCTGTGTAATACACAGATAGTGATATAGTAGTAACCATGTAATAAACAAGTAATAATGTAATACTCAGGTAAAATAATCATGTAAGGGATGGGTACTAACCATGTAATAAACAGATAAAAACCACATAATGTACATATGATAACCGTGTAATCGATTTTGTTATCAAATTGTTTTGTTGTTACTTAGATCGTTAATTTCTTGATCAGCCGCCTTTCATTTTTCTTGTTTTGTACATTTTATGCTTTTAATTTTTTTCAGGCCTTGGAAGTTTAATCACACAGTAAAGTCTCCATTTACGGTCGTGACTAATCTAGATTTGAACGCGAGGCAGGACTCTGCGGTAAACATTGTTTAGTAACTCATCGATTTAGTTTTTCAGTGATTTTTTTCCTTTTTAGTAAAGTTGTATTTGCAGAAATTGTTTTTTCAAACGTGTTCATTTGTTAGTAGCTCTTTGTCACGCAGATAATAGGTGCTGTTTCCTCTGTTCTGCTTTTATTACAACATAATTTGTTTAAAGTAGCAGTTTTATTAATATTATAGTAGCAAACTTTTTGTCAAAATGTTGTGTGTTGTTTCTCTCAAAAGGCTCGTAGAGAAAACCAGAAAACACTTTGTCAAATTAAACTAGTTTATTAAGTGAGAATTCTATAACACAAAAGTATGAAGGAACGCGAAATGTTTACAGTAAATGTGAAAATCTGGAAAACGTTTAAGTGTGTCTGAAAATACAAGTATACAAGAGAATGTGTAAGTGGCGTCTGTGTGAATCTGTGTGTGTCTCTCTGTGGCCTGCTTCGCCTTATATAGCATGCCAGGGAACATTCTAGACGTTTCTTTCTAGAACATTCTACAAGGTAAGACGATTATTCTGTTATGCTATGGAACATTCTACAATGTTCTATTTAATTCAAATAGATGCCAGTGATCTCCACAACACAAAATTATAATTGTAAGTTCTTATAAATATTAACTGTTCTCACAAAGTCTTTTATCTTCGTTTCTCAGCTTGGAGCGGACGCCGACGATCAGAAGTTTGTCTGCTGTTTGTGCTGTAAGTCTGGCCCCATCAGTTGTAGAGCTTCGATACCGCGTTCGGGATACGTTCCCGGACAGAAGATTCCGGTGAGAATCGAAATTCAGAATAACACGAGCAGGAGATGCAACTACAGTCAAGCCGTTCTCAAATCTGTGAGTCAAAGTTAGTGCAATTGTTGTCTTTAATGCCCATTAACTTTGTAAACTTGTTTGTTTGTTGTTCTGTAGTAAACAAATTCTCACTAAACATTGCATCTTCCATTGCTTCTGCTTAGCTAAGTGAGGGTTTCACGGGGCTAGAACTTTTTTTTACAACGATTGAAAGTTTTCTAAGCCCAACAGTCGCCAGAATATTCCTGCAGCTGTGATTTGTGTGAAGTTCTAAATAATTCTGCATGATATCGGCACATTTTTGTGAATTTCAGGCTTATTTCTTAGGCGAAAATCGGGCGCATGACGGTTGCACGAATATGTTGCAATCGTTTCACAACCATATCACAAAATTTTTGGGAAAAGGGTTCTGCCAAATGTGCACAAAAAGTCGCAAAGTCGTGGCAGAATTCTCAAAAGCGTCTCAACATGTTATCCATGTTTTTTGGGAAGTTGGTAACGAAAAGCACGAATAATTGGCAATATTTCTGCGCAGATTTGGTGCATCTTACAACAACTTTACGACAATTTGGGGAATTTTTGCAGCATAGCTGGCGACTGTCGGAGCATAGTCCCGCAAATAGAGGGGAGATAGCTTACACACCAATAACGTTGATGACATTTTCGTTTTTTGCCAAACACGATGCATCAACATTGTGCAATCAATAAATATTTACGAAAATGAAAGTATTTTCAATATTACTGCGTAAAGCTCTGTGAAAACCGCACGTGTGTAATTTTCATGATTGCATATTTGGAAGAAGTTTGCAATTACACTCCAAATTTCGATACCTTAATCCTAACCCTAACTCTAACCCCAACCCTCACCTTAACCATACCCTAACTTTAACCCCAACACTCACCTTAACCAAACCCTAACCCCAACCGTAATCCTATTCCTAACCCTAACTCCTACCCCAACCCTCACCCTAACCGAACCCTAACACTAGCCTCAACCCCAACCCTAACTCCTACCCCAACCCCAACCCTCACCCTAACACTAGCCTCAACTCTAAGCTTAATCATAACCCTAACTGTAACTCTAACCCCAACCCTAATCCTAATCCTAATTCTGACCCTAATTCTAATCCGCTTCATGAACTTGTGTGTAAAGTATCCCATATGTAACATGTACTACCTCATCATGAAAAAAACTGAAGACATTTAAAATTTAAACTGTGTCCCTGGTTTTCAACAAATGTAGGCATACAGAAGCATGTTGTAAAGGCGTAGAGTGAATGCTATTTTTGCTTCCTTTTTGCTTTTGCAGACTAAAACAGTCGACTATGTACACTAATTCAGCGATTCCACACTTAAATTCTCTTTACATTCATGCGAATCTAATCCGCATTTTCACTACCCTCTTATTTCATTTTTTGCTTTTTATCCTGCACCTTTTACACCTTCTCTTTCCATTTTGTCTTCTGCTCAGTCCTGTATAAGTTCTACCTTCTTGCACATCTTACTTCTTCTCTTTCCATTTCGTCTTCTGCTCAGTCCTGTATAAGTTCTACCTTCTTGCACCTTTTACTCCTTCTCTTTCCATTTTATATTCTGCTCAGTCCTGTACAAGTTCTACTTTCTTGCACCTTTTACTTCTTATCTTTCCATTTCGTCTTCTGCTCAGTCCTGTACAAGTTCTACTTTTTTGCACCTTTTACTTCTTATCTTTCCATTTTGTCTTCTGC
This sequence comes from Tubiluchus corallicola, assembly GCA_030141605.1. Lineage (NCBI taxonomy): Eukaryota > Metazoa > Priapulida > Priapulimorpha > Priapulimorphida > Tubiluchidae > Tubiluchus > Tubiluchus corallicola. The sequence continues at coordinate 40,637 of JAQGDQ010000602.1, read as the reverse complement.
TCATCCCTGTACAAGTTCTGCCTTCTTGCACCTTTTAGTTCTTCTCTTTCCGATTTGTCTTCTGCTCAGTCCTGTACAAGTTCTACCTTTTTGCACCTTTTACTTCTTCTCTTTCCATTTTGTCTTCTGCTCAGTCCTGTACAAGTTCTACCTTTTTGCACCTTTTATTTCTTCTCTTTCCATTTTGTCTTCTGCTCAGTCCTGTACAAGTTCTACCTTCTTGCACCTTTTACTTCTCTTTCCATTTTGTCTTCTGCTCAGTCCTGTACAAGTTCTACTTTCTTGCACCTTTTACTTCTTATCTTTCCATTTTGTCTTCTGCTCATCCCTGTACAAGTTCTGCCTTCTTGCACCTTTTAGTTCTTCTCTTTCCGATTTGTCTTCTGCTCAGTCCTGTACAAGTTCTACCTTTTTGCACCTTTTATTTCTTCTCTTTCCATTTTGTCTTCTGCTCAGTCCTGTACAAGTTCTACCTTCTTGCACCTTTTACTTCTCTTTCCATTTTGTCTTCTGCTCAGTCCTGTATAAGTTCTACCTTTTTGCACCTTTTATTTCTTCTCTTTCCATTTTGTCTTCTGCTCAGTCCTGTACAAGTTCTACCTTCTTGCACCTTTTATTTCTTCTCTTTCCATTTTGTCTTCTGCTCAGTCCTGTACAAGTTCTCCCTTCTTGCACCTTTTACTTCTCTTTCCATTTTGTCTTCTGCTCAGTCCTGTATAAGTTCTACCTTTTTGCACCTTTTATTTCTTCTCTTTCCATTTTGTCTTCTGCTCAGTCCTGTACAAGTTCTACCTTCTTGCACCTTTTATTTCTTCTCTTTCCATTTTGTCTTCTGCTCAGTCCTGTACAAGTTCTCCCTTCTTGCACCTTTTACTTCTCTTTCCATTTTGTCTTCTGCTCAGTCCTGTATAAGTTCTACCTTTTTGCACCTTTTATTTCTTCTCTTTCCATTTTGTCTTCTGCTCAGTCCTGTACAAGTTCTACCTTCTTGCACCTTTTATTTCTTCTCTTTCCATTTTGTCTTCTGCTCAGTCCTGTACAAGTTCTCCCTTCTTGCACCTTTTACTTCTCTTTCCATTTTGTCTTCTGCTCAGTCCTGTATAAGTTCTACCTTTTTGCACCTTTTATTTCTTCTCTTTCCATTTTGTCTTCTGCTCAGTCCTGTTCAAGTTCTACTTGCACATTTTACTTTTTCTCTTACCTTCTTGCACCTTTTACTTCTTCTCTTTCCATTTTGTCTTCTGCTCAGTCCTTTATAAGTTCTACCTTCTTGCACATTTTACTTTTTCTCTTTCCATTTTGTCTTCTGCTCAGTCCTGTATAAGTTCTACCTTTTTGCACCTTTTATTTCTTTTTCCATTTTGTCTTCTGCTCAGTCCTGTATAAGTTCTACCTTCTTGCACCTTTTACATCTTCTCTTTCCATTTCGTCTTCTGCTCACTCCTGTATAAGTTCTACCTTCTTGGCCTGAGTCGTTATATGAATTAATTGCGTATTTACATTTTGTTTATTTGTTGTAGTAACAGCTTCTTGGAAAATATATAAACAGTTTGTATTGATGGCATTTTGGAAATAAACTAAGCTAAACTAAACTAAATTACATATTTAAGTATGTATATCATTAATAGCATGTTCACTATCATGCTACCAGCAAGACGAGATCAGAAAGTGAAGAGATTTGTACTGTACGTGGAGAGGAAATAAGAGGAAGACAGAATGAAACGTGGACAGCAGAACTCCTTGTTCCTTCTACGCCTCCGTCTGACCTCATCTATTGTAGCATCATTGACATCAAGTACACCGTTGATGTAAGTATCATCATGTTGATTTAATACAAAATAACAGCAAGTACTGTGATTTTATCATTATTATCCGCAGTGGCGGCTCGTAGCTAAAACTATTGGGGTTGCTGCTTCAGAAAAATTTTAGCCATTACACAAACAAACATATGAAAGTTTACACATAGACTTAATAAAATCCTAAACTAATAGCCTAAATTGTTGCAGTTCAAGCTTGAGCCATTCACGGTAAGCTTGTGACAACTGACGACAAACTGTGTGAGCGACAGTACTTTCTCTACCTGGACATGTGCACAAAAGCCAAACACTGCATTGCTGGAGTGCACTGTGCTGGACTGTGAAGCAAACAGTACTACCCTCATGTGCTCTGGTTCCATACAGTATAAACAAAGAACTAAAGCAAAAAAGACTTATATTGAATATTATTGATAATCCTGAGTGAAAATAGGGGGTGCTGCAGTTCCACAGTACCTATACCTATACGAGTGCACTGTGTAGCAAACAGTACTACCCTCACATGCTCTGGTTCCGTACAGTATAGACAAAGATCTAAAGGAAAAAAGACTTATTATATTGAATATTATTGATAATCCTGAGTGAAAATAGGGGGTGCTGCAGTTCCACAGTACCTATACCTATACGAGTGCACTGTGAAGCAAACAGTACTACCCTCACGTGCTCTGGTTCCATACAGTATAAACAAAGAACTAAAGCAAAAAAGACTTATTATATTGAATATTATTGATAATCCTGAGTGAAAATAGGGGGTGCTGCAGTTCCACAGTACCTATACACAAGCCGCCACTGATTAACCCAGACAAGCTAGAGAGATAAGAATGGTGTTTGTCCTCTATACTGGATTAAACAGGAGGTAAATAAAAATTCTTACTTTCGTATCTCATTACATGAATTTTTCTCATGAACAGGTACATGTTAGTCCTGCTGGTCCAGCGTTGAACCTCAAGTTACAATTACCGGTGGTGATCGGTACAATTCCATTGCGTGAACTGTTCTCCAGTTTTGCCTTTCCCGCACAGCAAGGGCAACTAACAGAACCGTTGCCACCTGGTTTTGAAAATTACCCGGATGCTCGTAAGTGTTTTCATTTAAATTTTGCCTATATTGAAAGAGAAATTTAGAAATTGCTACTTTTATACTTAAAAATATTAGAACTTTTATAAAGTTTACTTTTCTTAAAGTTGTTTTAGTGTTAAGTGCCTGTAATAGAAAGTTGACTGCTACTTTTCTTTGTTAATTTAGGAGAGCTTACCATTTAATGTCGTGTAAATTAGGAATTTGCCATATTTTCAAATGTTCGCTTTGCCGCTAGTGTACCGTGAGTTTTGGTTGCCCTGTCGGGTAGTCAGATTTTCCTGCTTCCTTAAATGTAACTTTCTTACGACTACAACAGAAACACGTACTTAAAAGTATTTGCATTGTGCCATTAAATTATTTCATTCTGCAATTTTTCACTGTGTTAAAAATTGCAGAATGAAATAAAAGTTCGCTTTGCAGTTATTGTGTAATACCCTAGCGCCACCTGTTGCAAAATGTGTAGTACCTTAGTGCCACCTGTTGCAAAATGTGTAGTACCGTAGCGCCACCTGTTGCAAAATGTGTAGTACTATAGCGCCAGCTCTTGCAAAATGACCGGTCACCAAAGTTACCACCCAGTGTGGATGTCAAGTCCCGCTTACCACTATTTACGTCGCTACCAATTTTTAATTATTTTGCAATTATCAGTGGCCAGCTCACATGTGCTCTGAAACATAAATTGTTTCTTTTGTGCTTTTTAAAGGCAAGACAATTCACTTAGCATGTTGTGTTAAGTTACTATTATCACTTAGGCTTAGCAAAATATAAGGAAAAAATTGCAAAAAACTGTCTTTAAACACAACATTTATTCATACTACTGCTGTACTACTTGAAAATCGTGACTTTTCATTTATCACATTTTTATTAACAAATCCTAACGTTTTTGCGAACATTAAAATAAGCTTAACTTCTCTGGAGGCTTTGCCTTTCCTTTGAACTTAAAGAATACTTTGCTTTTTCTTGAAACCAAAACTTGTCAGTGACCTTGATGTTGTTGTTTCGTGTTTTCATTTTCTCACTGTCTTTTTTCTCTTCCATTTCAGCACCACCTTCGTACTTTGAAACCTTTTCTGGTCCCGTAGATATCAAAGGCGAAGATGACACGGACTACACGATGGGGAACCTTAACTATGCTCCAGTTTATCCCTACTTCGGGATTCAATAAATACGAATGAGACTAAAGTGGGACAGAACCAAATACTTGTTTGTACCCGACTGTCTGTAAATGTGAAATGAGTTAAATGCAAAACCGAGAAAAATTTTTTCTACGCTTTGTGTGTACATTGTAATCGAACTGCGTGTAGGTTTCACAATAACAATATGGGTAGTAGTTTTCTAAAGTGCCGTAGATCTCTCAAGCAACCTTGTACTGTGTTTGACTAGAGAAACTGAAAGAGAAGAACTAGAGGATCGCGAAAGTGATGCTGCAAATACATTAGTACAGTAATACGTCTTATAGCTCTGATATGTCTATGAATCGAGCAATATGCATGATCCGTGTAAGATCACTTTTTACTGGCAGTTCAAAAATCTTTTAAACTCAATTCAAATTCGATTCCAATTCAAAATACTGAAATTCAGTTTGATTTGAATTCGCTTCATGGTAGAGAATGTTCACCGCTACTCGAGGTAGACTTTGGAAGCTGCTTAAAGGCAAGTTAGATGTACTGCTTGCAGTGTTTAACTGGTGTAATTATCGGCATCAAAACTGCACTAGATTGAAAAAAGTACCGCAGATTTTATTTTAGCAATGCTTCATTTTAGTACAGAATTGCACATAAATTCGAATTTTTAATTCTAAAGGGTTAAGAAACGTGTAAGAACTAAAAAGTATTTACAACTAGTTATACAAAAATGTGTTTTATTAATAAATGTACATTTATTTTTTTATTAATATGTTATACTATTGCACAAATGTAAAGAAATAAAATTATATTTTATTATAATTATAATAATTATAATATTTATTGTTTCATGTTTGTTATTTCATAAATGTCGTACAGTACTCTTAAATAAATTGTTTTTTCAGTTACACGAATGATGCAAATCTTATTTTTCCAGTTTAATTAGCAGTTACTGTATAGAATATTGACACGACCAATGGATCTCATGGAAGCGTGACTGCCAAATTGACTTTGCCACTAGTCATAATCATAAAATCAGTTTCATTTTACTGTTTACTGTTTTCAGTATAGTTGTTTTTGCTTGTTTGCAAGCACGGATAAAGTTTTACCAGTTGCCAAAACTGTAGTTGTCGCTGCTGTACTACTTCTACAAGTCATATTACTGTTGTTGTATTTGTTGTTTTTACAGTTGCATGTTTGTGCATGTAGCTGTTATTGTCGAGGCTTGTCCAATTTTCCATTGCATATGGTTGTTGCTTACAGTTATTACTAGTAATATTCCCTGTACCTTGTAAGCTATTAATGGTGCTTTTGTTTCAGTTAAAAAGCTTAGTTAATAAGCTAATATTTGCGGAGTTTATGTTCTTTTCTGTGTCATTCCATTGGCGTCGCGTTCTTCATTGTATAGTTGTTATGTTCCTGTTTTGAGTGTGGCTATGAGTGTAGTGGTGTGGAGCAAAGGCCAATGTTGGGCCAATATTTTATTGTCCTTTGTGGCTGATTTTGCGATTTCCCGTATCGCTTATCATGTGCCGTGGAGTGGAGGGCTGATAACGGTCCTTACTAGATGACAGGACCTGGTAATATTAGCAGTAGAAATTAGAGCGTTGGAAAGTATGGTTGGAGTACTTGTCGGATCAAGTTCAGCGGAATGTTGCTGGTAAGTTGTTATTTAATGTTTAGTATTCGCCGTATGATAATCACTAGTGTAGTGTAGAACTGTACATTTGTTACTGTTTGACTAGTAGTTGTTGTGTTTGTAGTGCCTATACTATAGGTTTATTGCCGTTACTTTTAGTGTATGTGGTAAGCACTTATGCTAAAAGTAAGCAAGTCAGAGATTCGTTTAAGCAGAAGTGTTAAAAAGACCTAGATTTCTCAGAGTCACTGTTTTATCACTGCTAAGTTGAATGGCAGTACTAGATGCAGCGCTATAGTTAAAATTGCTTCAGCCGAATTTATTGGTCAAAACGCCAGCATGTATTTTCATTCAGAGTTATCGATCCATGGAACAGGCTTCCAGCAAAATGTAGTTGAGGCAACAAGCATTCAGCAATTGAAGGAACGTCTTTACTGGCACTGGCAGCAGAATTCATCAATCCCATGCTACCCCAATGGGAACTAAATGTTCTGATGTCATGACCGCACTCTATCTGTGATGGTGACGCTATATTTAACATTTAAGTTTAAACTAGTTTAGTATAGTGGCAGGGCGGACAGCATTCATGCTAATATCTCCATCTCTAAATTATGGATTATACTATAGCATTTGCAAATAGCAACTTTAGCTGTGGCATTCAAATTTTCCGGAGTTTGTTATTCCCTCTGTGCCCAAAGACCTTTTGGTAAAGTCTTTGAAATGTCAATAAGGAATGGTGTGTAAAAAGATGCACTCTAATTTCTAGTCCCATTTCGTACCAACTTAGGGTTACCATATTGTCTGAGTTGAAAAAGAGGACACTTCGCACACTTGTAAGTAGGCAAAAATGACCAGTCTAGGGTCTATTAAAACAATGCAAAGTAAAATGCAAATTATACAAATAGGCCTACATGTATTCTAATAGCAATACCAAATCGCTATACTGCAAATACATACAAATTTAAAGAAATTCACATAAAAACTAACAAAACGGCTCCCGGAAGCTGACATCATTTTAAGTCGTTAGCGAATACGCCGAGTATCGACAGCGGTGCGAGTCGGGTGACCCATAGTGATGTGCGCATCGCTTACTTTTGTTCAGTAAATATGTACACAAAGCTTTTACAAGGCTTGCATTTTGAGATGTTAGCAACATCTTACATTGAAAATTAATGAGCTTTTCTTTGTCTCATACTGTCGTACGCCTCTGCAGTTGGCAACGTCCGTACATACGGATTGAGGCAAAACCCGGACAAACTGCCGATTTTCTGAAAACCCGCCCGGACAGAGGCCCAAAAAGAGGACGTGTCCGGGGAAACCCGGACGTATGCTAACCCTACACCAACTTGCTCTTGTTTTACTAATTATGTGCATCGACTTTTTAGTTGTCCTGATCTATTTTTTCGGAAATTATGTTAGATGAATATTATTATTATCATATCAGAATATATCAGTTATGTCAACCTGTTAACTTGGTATGTTAACTACCTCCATTTATGTGCAGGTCATACTTCATAATTTTTGGAACATAAATAAGTATAACAAAGAACGGCCAAGCTGTCCGAGACTTATTTCAATGTTCACAAAAGTGTTAGAACAATATTGTAACAAAAGTGTGATAAGCACTTTTTGTGATTACAAAAGTCATTTTAAAGGATCACGAGAATCATTTTGCACTCCCGATTTGAATGCCCATTCTCCCACTAATGATGATGTTTGTTAGTATAAAAAGTTTTTGCAAAAAAACAGAAGTTTGAATTAGTTCAAGCAGCGCGCGCTTACAGAAAACTTACGATACATTTACGGAAAGCCACAAAGTCTGTCAGTTATGTCATCATTTTCAAGTGAATGGTGGATACCACTGTGCCTGAAAATTCCTGTTCAGCAGTGATATTAGTGAAATTTATGCATTATAAACAGTTTTTTTTAAGATTTCTTTCTTATATTTTTCTAAGTTTAACTGATAACAAGAAAATAAACCCAACATGCTAAATCACTTTTCCTTTCCTTTAATGTAGTGCGAAAATCATAGAAGTAATCTCACCATTGACTGGGTTTCTTATAATAATTGCAAGCTTAAGATTCTAATATTTGTATTTAGTTTGAATTGCTGTAAGTTACTGTACCCTTTAAAACACAAGAAAACTCCTCATAAACATAAAGGTTAAAAAACTCGTTTTAAAATTTTATATCACTTTCATACTACCTTTTTGCATACAGGAGTTCAATCGCCATTCACGCTGTATGAAGCATGTAAATTTAAACTCCCCCGATGACAGTTAGACGCAGCCATTTTAACGCAGCCATTTTAAATAAGTTTAGATAGCATTTTGTAAACTTTGAAAAAATAATCAGAGCACACATCACTAACTGAGTAAAATTTTAAATTACTGTATCTTGTCAATAAGATTAAAAATACGTTTTTAGTTGGTGAGTGGTGTGCCCTGGAGGGTGAGTCAGCGACATTTTATCTATTGGTGAAAACATTTTAAATAATTAAAAAAAATTTCTAGTTATAGTAGTCTTTCCAGCACGTTAGCGAAAAGCTAAGTAATAGATATTTGCATGTAGAGTTTTTTAGGACATAATTTAACATTTCCTTTTCTTCCCCTGATTTATGTTTGCGTAGTGACATCATGGAATGGCGCCTTCGGAACAGTATTGCAGGAGATTTAAAATGAAAACAAACAAAAATTTCTTTGAATGCAAGTACAATATACGCCTAAAATTGCTATAAAGTAATATAATTTTTTAAGGCGATTTTTCTGAGACCAACTTCAGGTACCCCTTTTCTTGTCCTTTAACATGAAGCTAATATGGCATCTCTCAGTTTTAGTAACACTTATTTCAAGTTGTTTTTCAGTTTGAAACTCAACGGGTGTTTTCACGTTCATATTGACGTATTTTAAGGCAGTGAACTCACAGTGCTGTGATGACACTAAAAACTGGTTGTATGATATGCGTTATCAGCAAAAAGTGCATGAAACAGAACTACAAGCTTCACAAAGTTTTACAGTTGAGAAGTCGTCCTTTAGTAATACTGACGTGACAATTTAATACAGCTAAATAATACAAGATTTCATAAAAAAATTAGGTAAAATTAAAATAAAAATACAGAAAAAACTTATTGTATTATAAAGTAATTTTCGAAACTATAAGGAAAAAACAGTTCACACTACACCAGATTTCATATATAAGAATCACAACTAAACCACATATTTCAGTCACAGTAATAAGAAGCTCATAGACCCCAAAATGTATTTAGTTGTCTCTCGCATGAATAAATGCATCTTTAAAAGTTGTCCAAACTTTTTAAAATTTTTTAAAGACCTGATTTCATATGGAAGTACATTCCAGAGACTTGGGCCACTACACCTGAAAGAACAGTTTGATCTACACCTAAGTCCAAAGCTACATAATATATATATATATATATATAATTTTGAAATTGTAAGTCTCTTACATTACTATTTTTAAATCTCAACCGAGTTCTTGAAATGAGAATAGCGAGCTTATAGGTGACTGCTCTGGCTTCTTTCAAGACATCTCTTCACTGTAATGAAATATTCAGCAGTTCTAAGTCATCAGCCTCTGCAAATGGCTTCTGTGATATTATGTTGCTTGTAAAACAATCTCTATCCTCATGTGATTAACACGTGGGAATAGGCTGTGTGGAATTTATGAATGCATTAATGTGTTTTCACTTCTCCATTCAGTGATTCATTACACCAGTTGCATTGAAGCCATTTAGATGAAAAGCTTTGGAAGCCCCAGTAAAACCAGCAACAAATGTTATGATGTGCTCATGAAATTTTCTTAATGTCAGCATCCAATAAAACTGTCGACTCTTGTTACGGCTGTGCCGTAAGTATGATAAGCTTTGCATTTAGGAGCTTTATGCTTGAGTCTGAAAAACTGAAATGTTGTAGCTTATTTACAGTCTTTCATATCAACAAAAAACCCTAAATTCAGTGAATTCAGTTTTAGGTATTTAGTCATGTTCCCTTAATCAGATTGTAGCTCCTAGGCGGGGCTAAGAGTGGTCTGGTTTTGTCACACATGTACTTTATTTAGAGCTACCGTCGTTCAGCTAAGCGTAGTGGTGAACTCGAGCCCAAACACCAACATACACACAACAGCAAGAACGGCAGCAGCAGCAGCAACAACAACCTACAACAACAACAGCAAGAACAGCAGCAGCAACAGCAAGAACAGCAAAAGCAACAACAGCATAAATAGCAGCAGCAGCAGCAGCAGCAGCAGCAAGAACAGCAGAAATAGCAGCAGCAACAACCAACAACAACAACAGGAAGAACAGCAAGAACAGCAACAACAACAGCATAAATAGCAGCAGCAGCAGCAAGAACAGCAGAAATAGCAGCAACAACAACCAACAACAACAACAACAGGAAGAACAGCAAGAACAGCAGAAATAGCAGCAACAACAACAACAACAACAACAACAACAACAGGAAGAACAGCAACAGCAGCAACAACAACAGCAAAAGCAACAACAGCATAAATAGCAGCAGCAGCAGCAAGAACAGCAGAAATAGCAGCAACAACAACCAACAACAACAACAACAGCAACAGCAGCAACAACAACAGCGAAAGCAACAACAGCATAAATAGCAGCAGCAGCAGCAGCAACAACAACAGCAAGAACAGCAGAAATAGCAGCAGCAGCAACAACAACAACTACAACAACAAGAACAGCAACAACAAGAAGAACAGCAAGAACAACAACAGTAACAACAATAGCAGCTGCAGCAGCAAGAGCAACAACAACAACAGCAAGAACAACAAGAGCAACAACAACAGCAACAACAGCAAGAACAACAACAGCAACAACAATAGCAGCTACAGCAACGACAAGAACAAGAACAAGAGCAGCAACAACAGTAACAGCCCGATTTAATTTATTTAAATGTAAACCATTTCATTCTGCACACGTGTTATTATCTACGGTATTTATTTACTTCTCTAGAAGCAATTTTCTCTTAAAGTAATTTATTTTCTTATCACTGACACTCTAATAACAGGAAGTAGGCCTCTAACAACTGTATACATTGAGAGAATTGTGTTACACGGTGCACTGGTATGACTGTATTACATTTCCTTTGGTGTAGTGTTAACGTGCTTAGATACGAACGTTGGTACAAGGGTTTAAATCAAGTTATTAAAATCACTGAAGGTACTTTTTTCTTTAGGTAAGATTCACACACGATGTACTGACCTCACCTCATACTTCAGGTGTCGTTTTGACGCTGTTTTTAAAGTTTTTATACTGTCGTGATTAAATTTTTGTCAGATTACCCTGTAATTAGAGGGATTTACGTTCAGAACGTTTACGTTTAGATAAAATTTTGATATCAGAACTGAACCTTGTTTTGCAAACATTCTGGTGGCTTAAATACTGCTTCACTTCAAATGTTCATGGATGACTTGGAGCCTTGTTTTGTTTATTCTAAGTTTGGGTTTTTCGTATTATTGTGATGGAGAAATGATTTGTTTTGATCATTCCTTTGCAATTAAGCGATCATTACGGTTGTCACTTTACAAATTTATGCATTTAGATACGTTTCTTTCGACACGAGTTTGATTACTCGTAGAAGTTATGTCTATGGTGTTGGGAGCGGAGTAGGACACTAGTCGAAGGACAACATGAGCTAGCCCAAGTAGGGGGCTTCGTACATGGGCTGCCCAAGTAGGGCGCGTCGTACATGGGCTGCACAAGTAGGGTGCATCGTACATGGGCTGCCCAAGTAGGGTGCATCGTACATGGGCTGCCCAAGTAGGGTGCATCGTACATGGGCTGCCCAAGTAGGGTGCATCGTACATGGGCTGCCCAAGTAGGGCGCCTCGTACATGGGCTGCACAAGTAGGGCGCGTCATACATGGGCTGTTCAAGTAGGGCGCGTCGTACATGGGCTGCTCAAGTAGGGCGCCTCGTACATGGGCTGCCCAAGTAGGGTGCATCGTACATGGGCTGCCCAAGTAGGGTGCATCGTACATGGGCTGCTCAAGTAGGGTGCATCGTACATGGGCTGCCCAAGTAGGGCGCCTTGTACATGGGCTGCACAAGTAGGGCGCGTCGTACATGGGCTGTTCAAGTAGGGCGCGTCGTACATGGGCTGTTCAAGTAGGGCGCGTCGTACATGGGCTGCTCAAGTAGGGCGCCTCGTACATGGGCTGCCCAAGTAGGGTGCATCGTACATGGGCTGCCCAAGTAGGGTGCATCGTACATGGGCTGCTCAAGTAGGGCGCTTCGTACATGGGCTGCCCAAGTAGGACGCATCGTACATGGGCTGCCCAAGTAGGGCGCGTCGTACATGGGCTGCCCAAGTAGGGCGCGTCGTACATGGGCTGCCCAAGTAGGGCGCGTCGTACATGGGCTGGACAAGTAGGACGCATCGTACATGGGCTGCCCAAGTAGGGCGTGTCGTACATGGGCTGCACAAGTAGGGCGCATCGTACATGGGCTGCACAAGTAGGGCGCCTCGTACATGGGCTGCCCAAGTAGGGTGCATCGTACATGGGCTGCACAAGTAGGGCGCGTCGTACATGGGCTGCACAAGTAGGGCGCCTCGTACATGGGCTGCACAAGTAGGGCGCGTCGTACATGGGCTGCCCAAGTAGGGCGCCTCGTACATGGGCTGCACAAGTAGGGCGCCTCGTACATGGGCTGCACAAGTAGGGCGCCTCGTACATGGGCTGCACAAGTAGGGCGCGTCGTACATGGGCTGCACAAGTAGGTTGCATCGTACATGGGCTGCACAAGTAGGGCGCGTCGTACATGGGCTGCACAAGTAGGGCGCCTCGTACATGGGCTGCACAAGTAGGGTGCATCGTACATGGGCTGCCCAAGTAGGGCGCCTCGTACATGGGCTGCACAAGTAGGGCGCATCGTACATGGGCTGCCCAAGTAGGGCGCATCGTACATGGGCTGCACAAGTAGGGCGCTTCGTACATGGGCTGCCCAAATAGGGCGCATCGTACATGGGCTGCCCAAATAGGGCGCATCGTACATGGGCTGCCCAAGTAGGGCGCATCGTACATGGGCTGCCCAAGTAGGGCGCGTCGCACATGGACTGCTCAAGTAGGGCGCGTCGTACATGGGCTGCCCAAGTAGGGCGCCTCGTACATGGGCTGCTCAAGTAGGGCGCGTCGTACATGGGCTGCTCAAGTAGGGTGCATCGTACATGGGCTGCCCAAGTAGGGCGCATCGTACATGGGCTGCCCAAGTAGGGCGCATCGTACATGGGCTGCCCAAGTAGGGCGCGTCGTACATGGGCTGCACAAGTAGGGCGCGTCGTACATGGGCTGCCCAAGTAGGGCGCCTCGTACATGGGCTGCTCAAGTAGGGCGCGTCGTACATGGGCTGCTCAAGTAGGGCGCATCGTACATGGGCTGCCCAAATAGGGCGCATCGTACATGGGCTGCCCAAGTAGGGCGCATCGTACATGGGCTGCCCAAGTAGGGCGCGTCGCACATGGACTGCTCAAGTAGGGCGCGTCGTACATGGGCTGCCCAAGTAGGGCGCCTCGTACATGGGCTGCTCAAGTAGGGCGCGTCGTACATGGGCTGCTCAAGTAGGGTGCATCGTACATGGGCTGCCCAAATAGGGCGCATCGTACATGGGCTGCCCAAGTAGGGCGCATCGTACATGGGCTGCCCAAGTAGGGCGCGTCGTACATGGACTGCTCAAGTAGGGCGCGTCGTACATGGGCTGCCCAAGTAGGGCGCCTCGTACATGGGCTGCTCAAGTAGGGCGCGTCGTACATGGGCTGCTCAAGTAGGGTGCATCGTACATGGGCTGCCCAAATAGGGCGCATCGTACATGGGCTGCCCAAGTAGGGCGCATCGTACATGGGCTGCCCAAGTAGGGCGCGTCGCACATGGACTGCTCAAGTAGGGCGCGTCGTACATGGGCTGCCCAAGTAGGGCGCCTCGTACATGGGCTGCCCAAGTAGGGCGCCTCGTACATGGGCTGCTCAAGTAGGGTGCATCGTACATGGGCTGCCCAAGTAGGGCGCATCGTACATGGGCTGCCCAAGTAGGGCGCATCGTACATGGGCTGCCCAAGTAGGGCGCGTCGTACATGGACTGCTCAAGTAGGGCGCGTCGTACATGGGCTGCCCAAGTAGGGCGCCTCGTACATGGGCTGCTCAAGTAGGGTGCATCGTACATGGGCTGCTCAAGTAGGGCGCCTCGTACATGGGCTGCACAAGTAGGGCGCGTCGTACATGGGCTGCACAAGTAGGGCGCCTCGTACATGGGCTGCCCAAGTAGGGTGCATCGTACATGGGCTGCCCAAGTAGGGCGCGTCGTACATGGGCTGGACAAGTAGGGCGCCTCGTACATGGGCTGCACAAGTAGGGCGCCTCGTACATGGGCTGCCCAAGTAGGGTGCATCGTACATGGGCTGCACAAGTAGACACTAGAGACCGGTCACGAATTGAGTCGATAACCGTGCAGGTAGCGTTAGCTGTCATTGTTTATTTAATAATAATAATAGAAAACGTTAAAACACGTTGAATAATTTATTATACGTCTGATAAAATAAAATAATCTTATTCTGAGCTAATAGAATGGCAAATATTAAATTTGGCTTCGATATTAATGTTTTTGAAGTGAAACAAGCCCGCTTTTTAGGTAATTCCAACATTTGCTTAAGGTAAATTAATTTGTCTCGCTTCACAGATAGGTGATTCTTTTCACTCCCTCTTGGACAAATAATTATTTTTTACTAAGTAAACGGGCTGTGTGTCCTACATACCTTCTCTCTTTAAAGCATTAGAAACCTAGTTTAATGTTATGATGATATTAATGGAGCTCATAATAATGATGATATCATTGTAAGAAGTACATTTTTAAATTGTCAAGGATAATCCGTCATTATTATAAAGTTACTTTTTTCTAAAACAAATTTAATTTTACGTTTCGTTATGTCATAATTATCGATTTTTGACAGAAATCGCCAGTGTCCTACTTGGGCTGCCCATGTACGACGCGCCCTACTTGGGCTGCCCATGTACGACACTGCTTTTCCGCAACCGAAGTGTCCTACTTCGGCTAGTGGCGTACTCGGCGCCCTACATACGGGTTATGCGTTTTCTTAGGATACATCAGTAACCCTTCTTTTGCTTTGTGTCTCCTAAAATATTTTACACGCAGGACATAAAACTATTTGCAGTAAATTTCACTCTTACGAAAATTTTGGTTCATCTTGTCCAAACCGTTGAACTGAAATGTAGCATCCAGGTTGTTTTTGCAGTGATCAGTTTATGTTAATCTACACATTTTTATGGAATTTGGTACTGTGTAAGCCAAGCTGGAATATTCATTTAGCAGGATTTTTACTTATATGGTTGTGGTGTGACTGGAGCCTAACCAGTTATCTAGGATAATGTTCGAGTGTTTGTATTTTAGCAAGCGTTCGGTTGTTAATGCAACAACAATCGTCCTACAATGAACAAATGAATAGCATCAGCGCAGCATGGCAGGTATAACCATTCAAAAGTAATTTTCCTGGCGGTCACCTATCAGTTTACTATCCAGACTCGATCTTGCTTAACTTGGATCGTTAAGCACCCCAAATACAAAACCCAAATCATTCAAAAGCAAATCCCTGCAGACGCCAATCAATTTACTATCCTGACTCAGTGTTGGCATAACTTCTGGCACTCATCAATCAGTTTACTGTCCAAATTCAGTGTTGCTTAAGCTGGATGATTAGTTGTCCGTAAGCCAGATGATCAAGTCATGATCACTCAACTGTCCCCCTATATTCATAAAATTTATTAATTTAGTCTTTAAAGGTAGCTGACTTGATGACCAGTTGGTCTTTTGCTACCCTTTCTCCTGCACACCCCCCCCTAACTCTTTCCTTTATGCATAATTTATCCTTTTTAATTAATAAATATAACAATAATAGTCTACTTGTATTCTGGTGTAAATGAGGAGACAAATAAAAATGTCTGTCTTTCTTGTATTCCCATTTTGCACCCAGTATTGACAGCCTGTCATGTTTGAATGACTTATTTCTGTCATGTATACGCTTCAGTCTGAATTTCTGTCGTATGTTTGACCATGTCTAATTATATCTTTCCTCTATTCATAGTCGTGTGCACTAATTGAAATCCTGCCTATACGTGTGAATAGACCTTTGCACTCGTCAATGAAGAGACGTGTTGGATCTTGTTGCAATTACTAAGTTATTCATACGAGGCTTTGCAAAGCTTTCACAGCTGCTCTTATATTAGGCCTCAAACTGTAAGCGAACTAAGCTTTGTCGTTATGCCTGCCTTTTTTGTCTCAAAAGATTTCCATTTGGTTTGCTTTCTTTTTCCTTTTTTACAAATTGCCAAACAAGACCAATGGTCAATTGTTCACTCTAGGTAAGTGGCTACAATAAAAATGGTGGGGGTGGGGGTGGGGGTGGCTAGAATAAAAATGATGTCGAACATGTTGAGACAAACAGGATCAGTATAATTAACTTGTTAGTGATAAAGGCAATCCGCTGATGTTCTTATTCCTGGTACGTAATTCCACAGATAAGAGACTCGAGAGAAAAAATTGTACACGGACTTTATTTATCAAGCTCTATCAAAAACTGACTGGAAAGTTTGTTGTCCAGTTGCTTCTACTCTCGATGAACGTTGCAATTGAAAGCTGCTTAATTGTTTCTATTCCATTAAGACAAATGTCTGTGATTCCATCCATGTGAATGCGTCGACGTTCAGTATTTTTTACTGGAACATTTCCTGGAATTTTTCTGCATACCAAACTTGTCAGTCATTTTCTCAGCGGCCCCTGTGGCTGTTGATGTTATTACAGCTCTGTTTTTCTTAGCTGAGTTGGTCTGCTTGCCTCCTGTGAAAGAGGTACATGCTCTGGAGGGGTAAGAATAGACATTTTTCTGTAGCTCATGGTTTCACGAAGCGTGGTCCCACGTGCTTAGTTAACGTAGAAAGCAAAATTATCAACACAAGTTTTACCGAATTAAATATGTAGATATGTAATCAATCATGCGCACACTTTCTACGTAGTGTGTATGATTTATCACTTGACTGGCCTTATTAGGTGGATTGCATTTAAAATGCATCAAATGATCAATAATGCGCATACTTTCTACTTAGTGTGTCTGATTTGTCACTTGACTGGCCTTATTAGGTGGATTGCATTTAAAATGCATCAAATGATCAATAATGCGCACACTTTCCACGTAGTATCTCTGATTTATCACTTGACTGGTCTTATTAGGTGGATTGCATTTAAAACGCATCAAATGATCATTAATGCGCACACTTTCCACGTAGTATCTCTGATTTATCACTTGACTGGTCTTATTAGGTGGATTGCATTTAAAACGCATCAAATGATCAATGATGCGCACACTTTCCATGTAGTGTGCCTGATTTATCACTTGACTGGTCTTATTAGGTGGATTGCATTAAAACGCATCAATGATCAATAATGCCACACTCACAATATCACTTGACTGGTCTTATTAGGTGGATTGCATTAAAACGCATCAAATGATCAATAATGCGCACACTCAGAGCCTGATCACTACTGGCCTTATTAGGTGGATTGCATTTAAAATGCATCAAATGATCATTAATGCGCACACTTTCCACGTAGTATCTCTGATTTATCACTTGACTGGTCTTATTAGGTGGATTGCATTTAAAACGCATCAAATGATCAATAATGCGCACACTTTCCACGTAGTATCTCTGATTTATCACTTGACTGGTCTTATTAGGTGGATTGCATTTAAAACGCATCAAATGATCAATGATGCGCACACTTTCCATGTAGTGTGCCTGATTTATCACTTGACTGGTCTTATTAGGTGGATTGCATCTAAAACGCATCAAATGATCAATAATGCGCACACTTTCCACGTAGTGTCTCTGATTTATCACTTGACTGGTCTTATTAGGTGGATTGCATTGAAAACGCATCAAATGATCAATAATGCGCACACTTTCCACGTAGTGTCTCTGATTTATCACTTGACTGGTCTTATTAGGTGGATTGCATTTAAAACGCATCAACTGATCAATAATGCACACACTTTCCACGTAGTGTCTCAGATTTATCACTTGACTGGTCTTATTAGGTGGATTGCATTTAAAACGCATTAGTGAATCTTTCAGTGTTGCGTAACGAGTTGCCCGAGGAATTTAACTGAAGCCCTGTATGACGTCACGACAGACATTGCTGTTTCCCTCAGTGGGTTGCCGGCGCGCCGTGGTAAAGACTAGAGTCACAGCGCCTGCAGTTGATGGAGTGTGTGTCTCGTGTCTGTGAGAGTGGCTAGTAGATGCTGGACTGTAAAGCGGTTTAGAATTGAAGGGTTTTTTTTGCTTCGAAGTTTCGCTTTTCTTGGCTGTTGTGGTTTTATTGTAAAAATTACCATTCTATTTCCAAAGTGTCATTCGACAAAAAACTGATCATTTGATTGTTGGTTTTTAAAAGTTGAGAGAGAGAGGTAAGTGAATTTCTTTAGTTCATTATTAGAGATAAGTGCATTTTTTTGCAAAGTAAATGTGTTTTAAACAACGAACTTTAATTTTTTTAATTTAACTTTTGATTTCACACTCAATGTGTATGTTCTAACACATATAATCACACACAAATTATAAATATTATTTACAAATAAACACAAACAAACATCTATAACCTAATAATTTATATTCTAATATTCTTATATATATTTATTATATTATACTATGTTATGTTTTGTTGTGTTGTGTTGTGTTGTGTTGTGTTGTGTTATGTTATGTTATGTTATGTTATGTTATGTTATGTTATGTTATATATGTTATGTTATTATGTTATGTTATGTTATATTATATTATATTATATTATATTATATTATATTATATTATATTATATTATATTATATTATATTATATTATATTATATTATATTATATTATATTATATATTATATTATATTATATTATATTATATTATATTATATTATATTATATTATATTATATTATATTATATTATATTATATTATATTATATTATATTATATTATATTATATTATATTATATTATATTATATTATATTATATTATACATATTTCTATTCTATAACAAATATTCTACCACTTAAATAAAATAAAAATAATAAGCATGTATATAAGATTGATGGCCATTTAGCACGTACACAATAAAATCTTTTATTTTATAATTCCATCACTTGTAGTTAGAGTTACAATTTGAAGACGCAGTGTTTAATTGCATCTTATGAAGATGTGAAATTCATACTTTGTACCAGTATGTTAATTCACAGTTTAATCCCTGTGACGCAGTGAACATGTTACCGTGAGCATAAGTGCAAATACAAGCTTCGTGCATTGACAGATGCTGTGCGTCTGAAACCGGCCACAACTGTTCGCTAAGAGCATAAGGGCAAGTGCACACTTCATGTGTTGATGGATAGTGTGCGGATTGTCCAGAACCTTCCACAACTGTTCGCTAAGAGCATAAGGGCAAGTGCACACTTCATGTGTTGATGGATAGTGTGTGGATTGTCCAGAACCTTCCACAACTGTTCGCTAAGAGCATAAGGGCAAGTGCACACATCATGTATTGACGGATAGTGTGCGGATTGCCCGGAACCTTCCACAACTGTTCGCTAAGAACATAAGGGCAAGTGCACACTTCGTTTATTGACGGATAGTGTGCGGATTGTCCGGAACCTTTCACAACTGTTTGCTAAGAGCATAAGGGCAAGTGCACACATCATGTATTGACGGATAGTGTGCGGATTGCCCGGAACCTTCCACAACTGTTCGCTAAGAACATAAGGGCAAGTGCACACTTCGTTTATTGACGGATAGTGTGCGGATTGTCCGGAACCTTCCACAACTGTTCGCTAAGAACATAAGGGCAAGTGCACACCTCGTTTATAGACGGATAGTGTGCGGATTGTCCGGAACCTTCCACAACTGTTCGCTAAGAGCATAAGGGCAAGTGCACACTTCGTGTATTGACGGATAGTGTGCGGATTGTCCGGAACTTTCCACAACTGTTCGCTAAGAGCAAAAGGGCAAGTGCACACTTCGTGTATTGACGGATAGTGTGCGGATTGTCCGGAACGTTCTACAACTGTTTGCAGGAGCATAAGGGCAAGTGCACACTTGATGTGTTGATGGAGAGTGTGCAGGTTGTCAGGTTTGCTAATCGAACGTCTAAGAAACGAGTTTGCCGTGATTGCTACCACTCAAAACGCACATTTGCCAATTGTTGACATTATGTATATACCACTTACCAAATCAGTTATCGACCGAGTAAAAATATTTAATCAGCAAAACTTCGTTTAAAAGGTAATCAACTTATATTGCTTCTTCTTTCTCGACAGTAGATGTCATCACTTTACACACAATCTAATGCACGTTTGGCAGCTACTGACATTGAATAAACAGCACCGTTTACATCAGTATTTAATCACTAAAATTTAGATTAAATCTGTAAGAAAATTAAGAAGTTGTCATCATTGCTGCAAGTGGTTATTTGCACTGTCTTAAACAGCTACTTAATAAAGCCAGTTTCTTCACTCTGGCTTCTTCTCTGTGGAATTCTGTACCAGGAAGTTGGTTTGAATTTCGAATTTGATACGCAGCGTATGATGTGCATTTTATGAGTCGTTGTTTAAATTCATTCAGATTTTTCCAGTATTTACGATGTGAGAATTATTTATGGCCCGCTATAAATCACAGACTTAGTAACTGTGAAGTATTGATTAATTCTCACTCCACTTTAGGGCGCCTAAAGTGATTTTAAGAAAGAGGAAGCGGTTGCTAGGTAACCACAAATTGAAGAAAGATTTAATTTCTCTATTATCATTAAGTGTGGCGGTGAGAATTGCTGCACAGTTCACTTGGGTTAGAAACATTTATCATTACTGGCAGAGCTAAATACTTTTCCATGTTATTCATGTGTAATTAGGTCCATTGTGGCTTGTTACTTACTGCTAATGGCTGGAGTTGATTGATTTTAATAATTTAGTAATGAGTAGATTGATCTGAATCATTTATTAATGTGTTGGTACTTGGGCGACTTATATCATTAGTTGCAATTTACCGTTTTGCAATTAAATTTTAATAATTAATACGGGCAGTTGTTGCTGTAAGTCGCTCAACTCGTGCCTTGAAATTAAAACTTGTAATCTAATTATTCTGATATTTGAGAAATGAGTAGATTAGTCGTCAGACCCGCTCTAATCTATGGGCTGGAAGCAGGTTCTCTAAAGAAGACCGAAGAAAAGAAAATGGGTGTGGTGGAGATGAGGATGTTGAGATGGATGGTGGGAATAACAAGAAGAGATAAAATTAGAAATAATAATATCAGAGGAACAGTAAAAGTAGTGGAAGCCTCGCAAGGTTGCGATGGTATGGACACCTGAAAAGAAGAGTCGGTGAAGATCATGTGGGAAGGGAAGACATAAATGAAGAGATGGTCAACAACAGGAATGCGTGGAGAAGACTCATTCACAACGGCGACCCCGAATAGGGAAAAACTGGGAAGAAGAAGAAGTAGATTAGTCGTCACGACGTGTGTTTAGCGACCAAAGTTAAGCAGTGTGATTCATGTCAGTAAATTGAGGGGTGGTGGCTGGTTCGGTACTTCTTCTGGGCGATTTCATTTGACCTGCCACCTGTTTGCATCGTTGAGAGACGACGTATTTTCCTCAGCTGCTCAGAATTCATCTCTGCTCATCCGGTGTTAGAGAATTATTTTTCTTAATGAGATCCCATCCTTCTCACTAACAGTAATCAATCATTCCATCTACATTTAATAGACACTGCCAGTAAAGCACAAGAAAACCCTCCACTTGCTTGAAGCTTAAAAAATTCGTCTTGAAATTTTACGTCACTTACTGCCTTTTTGCATACAGGGCTCGCAGCATCAGTAACGCTGTGTAAAACCTGTAAATTTAAACTCCCACTATATGACCATTAGGCACGGCCATTTTGACGATAAGTCATTTGAAACAAGTTTAGATAACTCTGAGTAAAGTTTGAAAAACTAATCAGAGCATTTGTAGTGCACACGCTACTAACTAACTCAAATTTTAAATTATTACATCTTGTCAATAAGATTAAAAATACATATTTTGTTTAGTGAGTGGTGCTCCCTGGAGGGTGAGTCAATGACATAATAGGTGAAAACATTTTAAATAATTAATAATTTTCTTTTCTAGCTACATGTCTTTCAAGCAGGTAAGCGAAAATCTAAGTGATATAGATTTGCATGGAAGGTTTTTTGGGACATAATTTAACATTTCCTTTCCTGTCCCTGATTTACGTTGTGCGTGTATGACGTCATGTAATGGCGCCGTCGGAACAGTGTTGCGGGAAATTTAAAATGAAAACAAACAAAAAATCCTTTTAACACGAGTACAACGTACGCATAAAATTGCTATAAAGTAAAATAATATTGTAAAAGTGATTTATCTGAAACCTACTTCAGGTACCTGTTTTTTCATCCATTAAGTGCTAAAAAAGTTGTCCAAAAACTTTTAGTAATTATTTCAATTTGTTGCTGCCGCCATTTTTTCAATAAATTTCATTATGATTTAGAACTTCCCGGCACCTGCCATCTTGGTCGCTTTTAGTTTTTTTACTCCTTGTTTGTAAATGGTTAGATATGGTCAAGTGTGGCCAAGTGCGCTGATTCATGAGATTGTTTGACCATGGTCAAGTGCGCTGATTCATGAGATTGTTTGACTATGTGCTACTGGAACTGATCCAGTTTGCTTGTCCTGGATTCAAACTGCGTTTCTTCATTTAGTGTATTTTTGAAGGGGCAGTTTCATCTTGGTGTTGAGTTGAGGAACTAGTTTTACACTTAACAGATTTATTGAAAAATGTATTTTGCTGCACGTATCGACTTAGTCTGTGACTATACTAAGTCCGTCCGTGACGTTACTAAGTAGAATAATTATCAGATTGTATATGTTTTCAGGTTGCTATTGTCACAGAATTAATGGTGAGATTGTTACCCAGGTTACCCAGCCTCCGCAGTCTCTTTCATCATCCGGTTTCCACGGACAATTGCCGTTCTGCTGATTCCCGTCATTAAGGAAACCGTTGAAGCCGTATTAGTCGTTTCCATGAGTAAAATAATAATTAAAGATGGCGTCGGTCATAACCTTGGAAACACTTGGCGGTGATCACAGTTATTCTGGTAAGTAGCCTGTTGTCTAATGAATTACTGTTAGGAACGCATACTGGAAATAATAAGGATTGCCAATCTATTTGAGAAAGTCAAAAGAGCAAAACCTTGTGAAGCATAGTTTGCACACAGATGTGATGTCTTCGCTCTGTGTTTTAAATCCAGTCCCATGTGCTGAGTTATTCTTACCATTTCCTTTCAGACGTTATTAGTCTTCTTTTGGGTTGATTTATAGTTTGACAATGACTTCAACAGCCGAAACGATCGTCGCTCACA
>JAQGDQ010000602.1:0-12500 GCA_030141605.1 Tubiluchus corallicola | reverse complement strand
GATGTTGATGGTGTGGGCGGTCTTGTTTGGTGTGGGTGGTCTTGCATGGTGTGGGTGGTCTTGTATGGTGTGGGCAGTGTTGTTTGGTGTGGGCGCTCTTGTATGGTGTGGGCAGTCTTGTATGGTGTGGGCAGTCTTGTTTAGTGTGGGCAGTCTTGTTTGGTGTGGGTGGTCTTGTTTGGTGTGGGCAGTCTGTTTGGTATGGGCAGTCTTGTTTGGTGTGGGTGGTCTTGTATGGTGTGGGTGGTGTAGTGTGGAATGGATGGTGTTGAGTATTTTTTATTATTGCTCAACACATTACTTTGTTTTTATTCACTTGCATTAAATATGGGAAATCTTGAATGGCAACAATAAAAAATTCATTCATTTTTGTTAACTCTCACTTTTTACATCAATTTTACATGCTTTATTTGCTTCTGCTGCTTTCTTTTCTTTCTTCTTTAGCTTATTTTTCTGCTTCCTTCTCTTAATACTAACAAACAATACCACAGTTTCCATAAACTGCGAATACGTTTTGTCAGTTTTATTGAAATCAATCAGATAGGCCAAAAAACCTTTTTCAGATAAACGTTTTCGTTCTGTTATGAAGATGAATACTGAAGAACCTGATGTATAATGGCTGACTAAAGCTCTCAATGGGGCAACATTATACTTTATTACTGAAGTTTGAGCTGTTTGTGTAGGGAGGTCCCTGTAGGCCGTTCCTCACATAGAATGATGTTGTATGAATGTGCATAATTGTTTGGGATGCAATATGAGTCTTGCAGTGAATGCGTTCAATAATAATGAATACCCTGAAGGCCCTGCGTGATTGAGATTAGTTAATGCAGTTTTGACTTGAGTTCCTGAGAGAGAGGGGACATTCGTAATTTAATGTATTCTTGTGTACAAGTTGGAGAATGTGCGATCCACTGAACTTATTCTTATGTTTTTTTTTCGTTATTTAGTTTTTTAATTTTACATGATAATTATTTGTTACACGAAGATTTAAATTTTTATAAAAAATATCATGTCAAGTGGGAAAAAATGGACAAACAGAATAACACACCACAAACAGTTAGCATAATTTTATCTTTATAATTGGAGTATGTGGTAACAATAATGTATGTTGTTTTTACTTGAAGATTTTTATATTAAGAAAAACTCTCATGCTAAGCAGGAAAAAATGGTTAAACAGTATAACACACCACAAACAGTTAGTCTAATTTTGTCTTTATAGTTGAAGTATCTGGTAACAATAATGTATTTTTTTTTGCTTGAAGATTTAAATATTAATAAAAAGTCTCATGCTAAACGGGAAAAAATGGTTAAACAGTGTAACACACCACAAACAGTTAGCGTGATTGTATCTTTAGATCAGGAGTATCTTCTAAAAAGGGTTGAACATTTTCTTGCACATCTCTCTTTGATGTTTCTCATTTTGTTATGTTAGGCAGTCAATGTTCACTTTTAAATGCAAGTTAAGTCACAAACACAAAGAGTTAGACTTACAAAGCTTGTGGTGCAGCTACCTATGGTGGGCACCCCGAAAGTGGCATAGTGAACAATTGCCTCGGTGAAAGGGTCAAGCACTGGCCATGGTCAGTTTTTTAAAACGTTCAATTCCTAGGGCTTTGGGTTAAACTTTTTGCCTTAAGCATTTAAATATTGTGATGTGGATGTGGTAAAAGCTGAGATTTTTCTTAAGTTTCCAAGATAGGAGCAAAAATGCATAAAATTGAAGAACTCTAAAGCTGTGTAGAGTCGCTTATGGGGTAAACAGCTTTGGGGCAAACATAGTTACGTGGTAATTACTCTCATGCTCCAATTACAATTTTTAAAGGCCCGAAGTAGAAGTCGAATTGTGAAAATTAGGGCAAACTGCTTAAACGCACTGGTTAGTCATACTTGAGCGTAATATTCTACATGTATTGACATTAGTTAGCCACATTCGACCAGATATAGTCAGTTGTAAAACACGATCACGGCATTGTTCTCACAAATTTGAATCTGAATCTTTCCAGCATGGTTTTCTCTTCATTGTTGTATAAAACGAATACTCTAAAAGAAATTTATTTTTAGTATCTTGTCCATTCTTTCACCTCAAGTTCATTTTTTTCTTTTCTTTATTGTGAGATTTTTGTATTAATTTTACTCGCTCTTAACATTAAAAATGTTTAACTTATGATTAAAATTCTTCCTAACATCTACTCTTTTAACTATACAGTAATAATAGTTTAGGTTGTTTAATTCACACAGCTGACAAATAACATGTATAGTGCAAGAAATGTTTTTATCTTTTATTTTTTAACTTGTTCAGCATTGAGAATTTTCTTATTTTTGTTTTGTTCCATTTGGCATCTGAGATCTAACGCTTTTGCAGCTTCGCTGACATTTTAAAGAAGATCTTTCAGTCAGTAAACAGATTCTGTTTGACAAACACACTAATTGGCTGATACTAGTTTTGCTTTTAGTTGGATTTATTCCTAAAAATGTCAAGCGGATGCGGAAGCCGTTGTTTCACGTGCTGTTGAAAGCTTCTCTATCTCTGTTGCCATCAGTTCGTTTCTTCTACTTTTGCATAGGAAAACGGTCTAAAGCGTTTGATCTTAGGAATGCTTGCTACTGATTTAGCACAGTGGCTGATCGTCTTTGCAACTTTAGTTAAAACTTTCTCATGATAAGAGGAAAGTTGTCAAATTCCTTCCTTTCCTGTATGACATTAGTATTAATGATTGTCAAGATGTTAATGGCAGTGATGAGAACAATAATGACGAACATTAACAAAGATGTTGATGATAATGTATCCTTCTATGACGGCAATGTAAGCCTAACGTCATTGTGTATGTATATTGTTAGTTAATAATTAGTGAGTGCCTAATAATCATACTAATCAAAGTTGTATTCGACAAACCACATCTGTGTTAGCCTATTTTCTCATCTGTGAGGCTTATCCTTTACAGTGCGCTGAGGTTTGGTACTGCCACAACCATTGAATAGATTGCATCTGAACTGGCAAAGTTACAAACTAAATGAAAACACTCTGAATGACCTTGAGAAAGTAGTTGAGACACCAAATTATTCCCACATCTTGATTGAAGACATCCAGATTGGAAAAAGTGGTTATGTTATGTACAGCCAGTGCGGTCATGTAAATGGGAACCTTTGATCCTGTGGCTTAGTAACAGGGGCTGGACTTTTGCCATGGGTTTTGATTTTTTATGTCCCTTGAATTTTTGTCGCTCCCCATCTTGAAAGAAATGCAACATAACAAGCGTTTACACTCGCTACAGTATATATATATCTATATATACATATATATATATATTATATTATATATATTATATTATATATATATATATGAAAGATATAAAATGTAGTGTACCACAAGGATCAATGTTGGGCCCGCTACTTTTTCTTTTCTATATTAATGGCCATACAATCTATATCTACATACATACCCATACATGACCAAGGGTGCTTGACTTGATAACCAATTGGTACCGCCGTTTCTCGTGTCTTTATTTCCTTTTTGTTTCCTTTAATTTGCTTTTTGTTCTACTATGAAGATGTATTTGTATAAACTTATATGTATGTTTTGACGATAAAAGTAAAACTTGAGGCAGTATTAGATGTTAGTTTTGTTTCTTCAATTCCTTTTTCTAAGCTGCATGTGAGCTGCTTTCCTGAATAGGCCTCCAAGAGACACTGATGGTCTCACAGCGGATACCTGCTCGTCTAGAATTCAGTCCTTTGTGTTTAAATGTCATCGCAAATGTCACACGATGCCTCTGCCGAGGGTAGGAGGTTGAGTCGGAAGTCGAGCACAGGAAGTGGATGGAATCCGCGTCGGCTGTCAACAGGAAACCGCTTAGAGATTTGATAATAATGACCTACGTGTGTGCTGCTCATTAAGAAACCCTTAATCAACTCATTATGGCAAGGGGTAATTTATTTCTTGGTGGAGGTCTTATTACTGCAATTACTCACTGAAGTCTGACAGAAAGATCCAGCCAATCATTCTGTATTCCTATTGCCTCTTCAAAGGGGGGGGGGGGTAACCATACAAGCAAAACAACAAAAGAGAAACAACATCTGAGAATAGCTGAGTGAAAAACCTAGTAAATTATAGAGCAGTAGCTAAATGGGTCATTAATTTGAGCGGAACAACACTGTCGAGTAGCTACCGTGATGGAGATGCTGTTAAATGAAGCTTACAAAGTGCTTTTGTAGGCTTACTGCTGAAAATATAATCCACAACTTGGTTGCATAATTACGAAAATATTTGACGCAGCGTTACAATTCCATAGAGAAGCAACAATGTGAAATAACAAAACGACAACGAATATGATCCCGGTCTTATCATTATCCCTTTGCTTGATGCTGTAAGCTTCAGTGTCTAAACTTAGCATAATCCTACTGATTATCATCACTTATTATTTCCTCAGTCATTGTGAGTACCTGAATACCTGTCTTTTGTATTTATCGGTCTCATCTCATTTTCACCTGTTTGTGAGTTTCTTGATCAGCGTTCATTCTCCTCTCGTGCATTGATTGCAGCTGCCTGTGCGTGGGCGTAAATTATCACTCGTAATGCGAGACAGCTGTTTCTGTGTGATATAGCCGCTCTAACACGAGAGATTACGCATCAGTTTTATTGACTGAACATGCCTGGTTTTATGGGTTTCATGTGTTTTGGCTTCTTCGGATGCTTGGACCTGTTAACCCCTCAGTGAAGCCCGGTGACTATGTGCTTGAGTTGCTGATTGATGGAGGAGTGAAGCCATGTGAGGTTTGTTATTGTTGCCCATGTCAAAATCGTTTATTCAAGCAGGGTTGGAGAACTAGGCTGCTGTAATGCACCAGTCTTTGCTGTCTGTTTAGAACATACGTCCTGGGAAAAAGTCTCCAAAAACAAATCTGATTACTATAAAGGTAGTAGTTTTCATGGAACATAATTTTGTGACAGAGTTCCATAGATGAGAAGCCCGAGGGAAACGTGAATTTACAACAAGTGGCTTTTTGTATTTGAGAATGTCTAGGTTAAGGCTATAAGGTGCTGTTGAAAAGAAAAAAAACTGGGAACAGTCTGCCAACGTTCAATAGGATACAAATATTTCTAATGAATCATTAATTAGTTATATTAC
This sequence comes from Tubiluchus corallicola, assembly GCA_030141605.1. Taxonomy (NCBI): domain Eukaryota; kingdom Metazoa; phylum Priapulida; class Priapulimorpha; order Priapulimorphida; family Tubiluchidae; genus Tubiluchus; species Tubiluchus corallicola. The sequence goes on along the minus strand of JAQGDQ010000602.1, from coordinate 7,374 downwards.
TAATAATTAATCAAGTCACATATTACACAAAACTAGTTTATAACACTACTAACTGGTTGCTGTACTAAAATAAACAAACGAGTAACGAATAAAACGTAATTAGCAAAGGCAGGAGTTTGGTCAAACTAGTGACTAAATAAAAATGTGATTAAATTTGTTAATTCTCGCCCATCACAGTTCAGCATCGAAAAATATATCATTAGTGGTTCGATATTAAACAAAACCCGATTCATATCTATGAAAAATTATGTGCAGAACGTTTGGATGCCCATGGTGATCCGAATACGTGTACAGTTTTTCTACCAGTGAGAACATATATGGTTAACTGTGCGGTGCAATGTTACTACAGGATGTACATTCAAGGGTTAACAGCTTGCCCATAAGCATTCTGTTTTCAGTTTTACCCGTATTTGTTATGCAGCAAAGCATTTCGTTTACGTTAACAGTGGGGGCAGTTTCATGGTCGTATTGAAATAGCTAGAATGTGTGCAAAAATGCATTTGTCAGTTCCAGTTTCGTGTGAAGCCATTTGTGACTGCGTGTTTTATCCCATTGCTTCGTTTTAGACAATTAAGCAGTACGGCATTTGTGCGGTAAATGGATGCAGGGCAGTCGACTACAAAAACAGTTGAGTTTGAGAACATTCAGTGTCCTTCGGCGTTGAATATAGCTGAGTGGTCACGTTGCGTGTTTAGTCATAAAAATTAAGCAGTGCAGAACCTGTGCAGTAAATGTATAGGTAGCCACTGGTTACGGGCTCAGGCGTTATGACTATTTCTGTTGTTGAAGATGTATGCACCTCTGATCGTTGCTAAGACACCTATACTGGTTCAGTGGCTCCTGTTAGATGGCTAACCATGATATAATAAGCCAGGTTGCATTTGCATCCCATATCATTTGCATTTGTTAGTTTTATTCTAAGTGAAAGCTTTTTGATGATTCCAAAATTTTTCATCCGCATGGATTCTACATTCATTAGTTTAGTTATTGTGCAGTCATTATATAAATTAATTACCTTTTTCATACGTTAATTTCATGTTAAAAATTTCAATCTGATTAACACACAAAAGCAATACTAAATTAGAAAGTTGGAAACTATTTTACACCTCCACTGGGAATTGAACCTAAAGCCTTATGGGCAGCTATGCTATGCACGTTTATCAATCTGTCGAGACATGATTGCTTTTTTAAGCATAATCCGTGGTATCAATGTCAATGAGTCATCCTCGGAAACACTTCTTTCTTTGATTACGTTTCCGTCATTTTGTTTTTGTACAGATGAATTTTCACAAAAGTGTAAATCTTGTGGACTGCAGAAAAGTGCATAGGTTTTGAAACATAAAAAAAAACGATTTTGCATTTTAAAGCTTTTACTGCGTTTACTTGTATATGTTTTCTCTGCGATGTTATCTCATATTCTGATCTTGTAAGTGGGATGTACATACACAGTATAGTATTGACAAATGTGTGGCCTACAACTGCTCAGTATTATTGTGCAATGTTTAATCTTGCACAATAGTATTGACAAATGTGTGGCCTACAACTGCTCAGTATTATTGTGCAATGTTTAATCTTGCACAATAGTATTGACAAATGTGTGGCCTATAGCTGCTCAGTATTATTGTGCAATGTTTAATATTGCACAATAGTATTGACAAATGTGTGGCCTATAGCTGCTCAGTATTATTGTGCAATGTTTAATATTGCACAATAGTATTGACAAATGTGTGGCCTACAACTGCTCAGTATTGTTGTGCAATGTTTAATCTTGCACAATAGTATTTACAAATGTGTGGCCTACAACTGCTCAGTATTGTTGTGCAATGTTTAATATTGCACAATAGTTTTGACAAATGTGTGGCCTACAGCTGCTCACTATTATTGTGCTATGTTTAATATTGCACAATAGTATTGACAAATGTGTGGCCTATAGCTGCTCAGTATTATTGTGCAATGTTTAATATTGCACAATAGTATTGACAAATGTGTGGCCTACAGCTGCTCAGTATTGTTGTGCAATGTTTAATATTGCACAATAGTATTGACAAATGTGTGGCCTACAGCTGCTCAGTATTATTGTGCAATGTTTAATATTGCACAATAGTATTGACAAATGTGTGGCCTACAGACGCTCAATATTATTGTGCAATAGTCCTGAGTGTCTATAAGCAGTGAAAATTGTGCAGTGTCTAATATTGCACAATAGTATTGACATGCAATTATGGCCACTCATTATGCATTGTTTCATATTGCAGAATAGTATTGACAAATGTGGCCTTCAGCTGTTCAATATTATTGTGCAATAGTATTGAGCGTCTATAAGCATTGAAAATTGTGCATCATTTAGTATTGCACAATAATATTGACATGCGTTTGACCTACAGATGCTCAATGTTATTGTGCAATAGTCCTGAGCATCTATAAGCAGTGAAAATTGTGCATCGTTTAAAAAATTTTGCACAATAGTACTGAGAAATATGTGCCCTACAGCTGTTCAGTATTATTGAGCAATAGTAATGGGTGTCTGTAATCATTTAATATTGCACACCAGTATTGACAAAAACGTGGCCTGCAGCTGTTCAGTATTATTGTACATTGAGTACATTGTACATTAAGTAGTATTGTACATTAGCAATCGGCCTCTGTAGGCATTGAAAATTGTGCAATATTGGGTAGTATTGATAATTATATTGAACATTTGTTCACCAACCAAGTTTCTAAAGAATAAACAAGAGCAAAATTCTTTTTTTGTAGGTTTGTTGCAATGCGAAAACTCAGCCTTATCTTTTATTTCAGTTAAGCTAGTTGGAGATGCATGTCACGGGCTTCCTTTGTCGCAAAATGACCAAGCCTCTTCCGGGCTTTCTTCTGACACACCCACTGAGCTTCCCTCCAACATGGCATCAGGTCTTCCATTGGCTCAAGTGGAGCGTACGTCGTCCTCGGAGCTGCCCTCGTCGCAAAACCGAGATGGACCCTGCAAAGTGATTGCCTTGCAAGTGAAGGAGATACATTCTGAGCCGGAGGTTGCTCCGCCGCAAGTCGTCCGCTGTTCCGCTCCAGCAGCCGAAGTCAAACACGGTTCCACGTCTGTAGCGGATCGGGCTCTTCATGACATTCAAGAATGTAAGAAGTCAGTTCTCTCTTATTTCGTTACGAAAGGGAACAAATTTCTTCTTTGTGGTTCAAATATCTGGCATTCCTAAACTATTATTTTCAGCCAATCACAGTTAAGCAAATTTTGCAAAAATGAACATGATGTCATTTTCCACATAAACAATGCACACACAGTAAACAATGCAGGGCTTAACTCTTTGTCTAAACCTTTCAACTCTATGCTTTTACTCATTTCTCGTGGTCTCACTCTATACCTTTGTTTTTTCACGGTAAAAAAATGACACTAAGATTTGACTTTGCTAAGTTCATGTTGTACAGTATTAACACTCTTTAGTAACTTCAATAAGATTCTTCTCAATGAAATTGTCCCAAAAATATCTAATATCATATTGTGAGATCACAATTTTACCATTTTGAATTAACCAAGTTACTATTAACTTAAATTAATAATCTGAGATGTAGTTTTATTTTATCTAAGAAAGAAATGTTTAAAATGGGTGTCAAAAAAATCTGCAGTCAAGTAAAAAATAAGGAATTTTAATTATTTTAAATTTCAAAAAGAGTTCCAAACTTCAATGCTCTTGGGCTAAGAGGTCTGTATTATGCCCTGGTGTTTTGAGAACAACAGTTCTATGTGGTATTGAAGACTATCAGGAGAATAATATTTCCTTTAATCATATATGCAAATGGTGCCACATTATATACATATATATATGGGTTATATATATATATATATATATATATATGTCTACCAAGACTAAACATTAGTCTACCAAGTAAGAACTAGATATTAAATTATTCAGAAAAAATTACATCTGTATTTTATTATATATATATATATATATAGAGGTATATTATTATATTAGTTCTAGTTCTTACTTGGTAGACTATTGTTTAGCGTATCTGGATGCGCTGAAAATTTAGACCATATTTCAACATTTGAAGCACACTCTCACACAATTTACCTAGTAAGTTTGTCTCAAACCCGTGTTTAAATATTTTGTAATGTGCTGAAATAACTTATACAAATTAATGTCCCATGCTCGAGCATACAATAAAATACTGCGTAAACCATCTTCAGTAAAACTCCCATGCTCGAGCGTACAATAAAATACTGCGTAAACCATCTTCAGTAAAAGTTCCATGCTCGAGCATACAATAAAATACTGCGTAAACCATTTTCAGTAAAAGTTCCATGCTCAAGCATACGATAAAATACTGCGTAAACCATTTTCAGTAAAAGTCCCATGCTCGAGCATACAATAAAATACTGCGTAAACCATCTTCAGTAAAAGTTCCATGCTCGAGCATACAATAAAACACTGAATAAACCATCTTCAGTAAAAGTTCCATGCTCGGGCATACAATAAAATACTGCGTAAACCATCTTCAGTAAAAGTTCCATGCTCGGGCGTACAATAAAATACTGCGTAAGCCATTTTCAGTAAAAGTTCCATGCTCGAGCATACAATAAAATACTGCGTAAACCATCTTCAGTAAAAGTTCCATGCTCGGGCATACAATAAAACACTGAATAAACCATTTTCAGTAAAAGTTCCATGCTCGAGCATACAATAAAATACTGCGTAAACCATCTTCAGTAAAAGTTCCATGCTCGGGCATACAATAAAATACTGCGTAAACCATTTTCAGTAAAAGTTCCATGCTCGAGCTTACAATAAAATACTGCGTAAACCATTTTCAGTAAAAGTTCCATGCTCGAGCATACGGAATCAACGGTGTAACATGTGTAATAGTGATACTTCCTCGGGGCATTTTTGGCCCGTCGAAACATTCACAGTAAATTGATACATTAAAAATGTCTATGTTCAATATTCAGATTCGTTATTAATTATTATTGTTGTTATTAAAAGTGTTAGTAACAACATGGTTTTTCCTTTTCAGGGCAGCGTCACAAAATAACAATGGAGTTGTTTTGCAGTGAACAGAAGTATTGTTCTAATTTATGGACACTACAGGGAACCTTTATAGAACCTCTGAAAAAGACGTCTATGTTGAATCAAAAGGAAATTCAGTAAGTAGTTAGTAATTACACCACAAGATGTCACTACAGAAAGGTAGCCGCCTGCAGAACCACTTATTTGGTTGTTTCTAAGTTCAAAACCCCAAAATACTCTGTAGTGATTATTGTTTCTGGACTGTTATACCAAAATAGGCAACATATGCAATGCATCTGTCTAGGCAACAAGTGCAATGTTGTCTGGCTAGGCAACAAATGGAATGCTGTCTGTCTAGGCAACAAGTGCAATGTTGTTTGGCTAGGCAACAAACGCAATGCAGTATGGCTAGACAAAAAGTGCAATGCAATCTGGCTAGGCAAAAAGTGCAATGCAATCTGGCTAGGCAAAAAGTGCAATGCAATCTGGCTAGTCAAAAAGTGCAATGCAATCTGGCTAGGCAAAAAGTGCAGTGCAATCTGTCTAGGCAACAAATGCAATGCAATCTGGCTAGGCAAAAAATGCAATGCAGTATGTTTAGGCAACAAATGCAATGCAATCTGGCTAGGCATCAAGTGCAATGCAGTCTGTCTAGGCAACAAATGCAGTGTAGTCTGTCTTGGCAAAAAGTGCAATGCAGAGTCTGTCTAGGCAACAAATGCAATGCTGTCTGTCTAGGCAACAACTGCAGTACAGTCTGGCTAGGCAAAAAGTGCAATGCAGTATGTTTAGGCAACAAATGCAATGCAATCTGGCTAGGCATCAAGTGCAATGCAGTCTACCTAGGCAACAAATGCAGTGTAGTCTGTCTTGGCAAAAAGTGCAATGCAGAGTCTGTCTAGGCAACAAATGCAATGCTGTCTGTCTAGGCAACAACTGCAGTACAGTCTGGCTAGGCAAAAAGTGCAATGCAGTATGTTTAGGCAACAAATGCAATGCAATCTGGCTAGGCATCAAGTGCAATGCAGTCTGTCTAGGCAACAAATGCAATGCAATTTGTCTTGGCAAAAAGTGCAATGCAATCTGTCTAGGCAACAAATGCAATGCAATTTGTCTTGGCAAAAAGTGCAATGCAATCTGTCTAGGCAACAAATGCAATGCAATCTGTCTAGGCAACAAATACAATGCAATCCCTTTCTGACCAGTTTAATCTGTATTAAAACTTTTTATTGTTGTTTTGCAATAATCACAGTTAATACAATGCAGCTGCAGTTGTCGTAGCTTTATTAGCCTCCTCAACGTCTTGTGAATAACCGTTTTTCTGGGCTTAAAACTTTCACAGTTTTCTGCGGGAGGCTGACAGCCCCCCCCCCTGTCGTGTTGTAGACGTGCTTTGAAACTTGACCTCATAATAGGCCCTATTGTCATAGATACCTTACGTGTATCTGCTATGGCAGGGTATTTTTGCACATTTAAGCTTTGATTAACTGTCCATTTTTCAGAATAATGTTTCCAAGGGAATTGTACACGCTGTACGAGGAACACTGCAAATTCTTGCATCAGCTAGAAAATAGCATTCTTAGTTCTCAGCTTACCCTGGGTACATGCTTGTCGGAGCATTTGCACAGTGATCACGTGAGTACATGCTTGTCAGAGCATTTTCATATTGACCACATGAGTACATGCTTGTCAGAGCATTTTCATATTGATCACATGAGTACATGCTTGTCAGAGCATTTTCATATTGATCACGTGAGTACATGCTTGTCGGAGCATTTTCATACTGATCACGTGAGTACATGCTTGTCGGAGCATTTTCATATTGACCACATGAGTACATGCTTGTCAGAGCATTTTCATATTGACCACATGAGTACATGCTTGTCAGAGCATTTTCATATTGACCACATGAGTACATGCTTGTCAGAGCATTTTCATATTGATCACATGAGTACATGCTTGTCGGAGCATTTGCATGCTGATCGCATGAGTACATGCTTGTCGGAGCATTTGCATACTGATCACATGAGTACATGCTTGTCGGAGCATTTTCATATTGACCACATGAGTACATGCTTGTCAGAGCATTTTCATATTGACCACATGAGTACATGCTTGTCAGAGCATTTTCATATTGACCACATGAGTACATGCTTGTCGGAGCATTTTCATATTGACCACGTGAGTATACGCTTGTCGGAGCATTTTCATATTGACCACATGAGTACATGCTTGTCAGAGCATTTTCATATTGACCACATGAGTACATGCTTGTCAGAGCATTTTCATATTGACCACATGAGTACATGCTTGTCGGAGCATTTGCATACTGATCACATGAGTACATGCTTGTCGGAGC
>JAQGDQ010002474.1:0-23517 GCA_030141605.1 Tubiluchus corallicola | reverse complement strand
TTCATGATTATAGGCCAATGATGTTTGCATATAATATTTGTGCTGTCGAACAAAAGGGGCAACGAGAAGATGGAATTCAAATATTTTCAAGGAGGGGAGACATTAATGACTTGTCAGAAGAAAATATTGCTTTTCTTGCTCAAGAGCCAGTTAGAAAATCTGTATTATTGTTTGAGGCTTCAAAAGCCTCCGGCAGGGGAGATGAAGTTGTGATGTCAGCAGGAGCTTCAGGAATACTTTTGCATGAAGCAATAGGACATGGAATGGAAGCAGACTTCAATCGTAAAAAAACATCCATTTTTTACGATAAAATGAATAAAAAAGTAGCGGAAGACTTTGTTACTATTGTTGACGATGGAACAAATCCTAATGTAAGAGGATCAATAAATATTGACGACGAAGGTAACTTAACCCAAAAAACCCTTTTAGTAGAAAATGGAATATTGCGTTCTTATTTGCACGACCACATTAGCGCAAAGTACTATGGTGTGAATTCAACAGGCAATGGACGAAGAGAATCTTTTAGAAACGTGCCAATGCCTCGTATGAGAAACACATATATGTTGCCTGGTCCTCATAAAAAAGAAGAGATTATTAAAAGTGTAAAGAAAGGTATTGTTGCAGAGAGTTTTACGAATGGGCAAGTGATGATAGGGGAGGGGGATTTTACCTTTTATGTGAAAACAGGTTATTTGATAGAAGATGGAAAAATCACTAGACCGATTAAAGATGTTAATATCATAGGCAATGGCCCTCAGGTATTAAAAGATATAACTATGGTAGCAGATGATTTTCAAATGGATACAGGAGGAGGTACTTGTGGTAAGAATGGACAACGAGTGCCGGTATCCCTAGGCTTACCAACAATAAAAGTGAGGAAAATTACAGTGGGTGGTGTGAATTCGTAAAATTATAATGCATTAAAACTATGAATAAGAGATTAGAATTAGCCCGATGGGCAGTACAATATGCTCAAAAAAAAGGAGCAAACCAAGTAGGCGTTTCTGTTTACAACAATCGCGACGTAACCATAGAATATAGAGATAAGCAAATAGATAAGCTTAAAGAATCAACAGGAAATGGGCTTAGTGTACAAATTTATGTGGATAATAAATACTCGTCACATTCCACTAATTATCTTGAAAAAAGAGAATTAGAAAGGTTTATTTCAGAAGCAATAGCATCTACAAAGTATCTTGCGGAAGATAAGTTTCGAGCGCTACCTGACCCCAAATATTATCCTAAAAACTTAGATTTAGATCTAAAATTGGTAGATGCCCAGTATGCATCTATAACTCCAGAACAACGACTGGAGATAGTAAAGACGATGGCAGAGCAGATTCAAAGCAAGGAGTCTAGAGTTGTTTCAACCTCATGTAGCTTTAGTGACAACATAACTGAAAAGATTAAAATACACAGCAATGGCTTTGAAGGAATTTCAAACTCTACTTTTTATTACTGTTCGGCAGATATTTCTATAAAAGATAAAAATTCTATACTATCAGGATATACAAGTGTGGTACATCGTTTCTTTAAAAAATTGATATCAGGAGGCAAAATTGGCGATAAGGCAATAGAAGATGCTGTAGGCAAAGTAGGGCAATCAAAAGTCAAATCGGGTGTGTATAGCCTGCTATTAGATAATAAAATAGCAGGAAATTTAATCTATCGTGTGTTTGAGGCAATGTTTGCAAGAAGCATACAACAGAAAAAGTCTTATTTGGAAGGGAAAATTGGGCAACCAGTGGCATCAGACTTACTTACATTAACAGACGATCCCTTGATAGAAGGAGGGCTGGCTTCTAGGTTGTTTGATAGCGAAGGAATTAAAGCAAAAAAACGCATTATGATTGAAAATGGAGTATTAAAACAATATTATATAGATAATTATTATGGCAAGAAATTGAATATGGAGCCTAATGGTGGGTCATTGTCAAATATTACATTTAAACATGGTCAACGACCACAACAAGAGATAATTAAAAGCATAAAAAAGGGTATTTTGGTAAATCATTTTAATGGAGGAAATAGTAACTCCACAACAGGTGATTTTTCTTTTGGAGTATCAGGAAAGCTTATTGAAAATGGAAAAATTGTAAAACCTGTCAATGAAATGGTGATATCAGGAAATGCTAAAGATTTTTGGATGAAACTTGTTGAGGTAGGCAATAATCCTTACCCTTATTCTTCCATACAATCACCTTCGCTATTATTTGACAAGGTAGATTTTAGTGGAATATAGGGTGACAAAAATGCATAATTAGAAGGAGTCTTCTTTTGTTAAAAAATGAAGACTCTTCTCTATTTTAAAGAAATATGATTTCCTTGTGCGACCAGTAAAGAGAGCTTGATAGTATTTCTTGTGCTAAAGTAGCTCTCATAGTCATTGTCAAAAGCGACTCTTTTATCAAAGGTGTCTTTGAATTTACCAGTTAGTGCTGTAAACATTTCGGATGCTTCCCTTACTGCATGCTTTCCTCCGCAGTTAGCTGTAATATAGTCAGCAAGCTTGTTGTTTTCTATTTCTTTTAAAAAAAGAGGTGAAGCATTATTGGGTATGCAGGCTCTTAATTTTACTTTTTGGGCAATACTGATATCTATAATATCATCATAAAAAAAGAGAATTTCATCAGAAGAAAGGTGATGCTTTTCTTGAAAAAGTTGCAATGCCTCTACTTTATTTTTTACCTTAAAAAATAGAAAATGGAAATGCTCGCGTTCTGCAAATTGCAAGGCAGAAGGATTTTCCTGCCCTGTAATAATTCCGCAAAAAGGATGTTTTTTCTTGTTATTAAGCCACAATGCAAAACGCAAAATGTTGATGCCAGAGCTGTCTATTTCAGAAAATGGAGCGGTTACATTACTGCCTTTGCATCCAGAGTTAAATACACCATCCCAGTCAAATAATAAGGCTCGTGTGTTTTTTAATTTTTCTGCAATATCATTGGCGGTGGATATGAACTTACCTCCAGCTTGTTCATATATTTTTTGGTAGTCACTATAAGATGCCATAAAAATTAGGAGTATTTTGTTATATCTTGTATATCTAACATACCTACGGGCTCGTTACCATTAAGCACAACTAAGGTGTCTATATGATGTTTTTTAAAAAGAATAGCAGCGTCATTGAGCAGCTTTTCTCCTTGTATAGTAACAGGATTTTTGGAAGCGACATCTCCTACTTTTTGTTTTAGCACATCCCTACCCATGTCAGATATTTTTCTTCTCAAATCGCCGTCTGTAAAAATCCCTACTAATTTATGTTTTTTATCCACTATGGTAATGCTTCCAAAACCATATTCAGTCATTTTAATAATAGCATCGCTGAGTAGTGTGTCATCACTTACTACCGGGTTTGTTCCTCTCAATAAATCTTTTACTTTCATAGTTATCAAGCGAGTATCTTCAAAAAATTGACTTGTTCCTAAAGAAGTGAAGTTATTTTCTGTTAAACTTTTCATTACCTTCCATGGCACAGTAATAGCATGAACGCCAATATTAATAGCATTTCTCACATGTTCGGTATGCCTTATAGACGAAAACATGATTTTCGTTTTGTAATTATAATAACTAACAGCATTGACGCACTGTTCTACCAACATCAAAGCATCATGTCCTTGATCTTGTAGCCTACCTACAAGTGGGCAAACAAATGTTTCCAGCACACATTGCCATGTAGGCTTGTTGCAATGTATAGACCAAGTGTATGTTAACCATAATGTTTTCTACTTACTAATTTTTTGCAAGCTTTCACCTCTAATGACACAGGGATTTTAAAAACAGTTTTTTGAATATCCAACCCCATATCTATTTGCCTATGAGCTTCTTTATAAATTTCTTCTGCAGTCTCTCCCAGTGCCTCTATTTGTAAAGAAGGCACTATGCTACTTAGTTTTACTATTAAAGCATCAACATCTGTTATGCCATGTCTATACATAAAAGTAGGCGTTGTTGTTAATCCTGCAAGAAAGTCTAGTTTAAATGCTTCTTTGATTTCGTTCAAATCAGCTGAATCTAAGTATAGTTCCATATGTTTTTATTTTCTATGTTTTACTTCTAAATTATGAATTTCTATTAGGGGTTTTAAAAACTCTTCAAGCTGATATACACAAAATTGACTGGAAGCATCACAGAGAGCTTTATTAGGATTGGGATGTGCTTCTATAAAAATCCCATCTACTCCTGCTGCCACCCCTGCCCTTGCAATAGTGGGTAAAACTTCTTGTTCCACCGCTGGGTCGGCACTGGGGATACCATATTTTCTTATAGAGTGTGTAATATCAAATACAACAGGGAAGTTGGTTTTGTTTAGATGATAAAAACTTCTCGGGTCTACTATTAAGTCATTATATTCAAATGTATTCCTCTCTCTTGTTAGTATTATATTTTCATTGCCCGCTTCAATACTATTTTTGGAGAGGCTTCACCATATTTTCTGGTGCTAAAATTGCCCATGCTTTATATTGACAGCCTTACCACTGTTGGCTGCTTTGATAATAATTTCTGTTTGCATGGTAATAGGCAGGTATTTGTACTACCTAATGCTTCACTGGCTACCACTGCTTGCTCTGAGTATGAACATCGGATAGAATTGGGAAACCAAACTCTTGTTTAACTTTTTGCAACATTTTTAACCCTTTCTTTATACCAGGTCCACGGTAATATTCCAATGAACTTCTGTTGTCCTTTATAAAAGAGGATTTATAGATAACAGGGATTTGAAGCCGTTGTTCTATGTTTTTTAACTTTTCGGCAGTGTTCATCATAACAGTCTCATCCTCAACAACACAAGGTCCTGAAATCAGGAATAATGATTTTTCTCCACAGAGAATATTGCCTACTTTGACAATTTTTTTCATTGTTTATTAAAGGTTAATGTCTAATCACAAATGAAAAACTAAAAAATAAATAATGCAATAAAGATAGGTTGTTTTTTATAAACTAATTAAAATGTGGGTCTAAATTCTTGTAGAAAGGTTGTTACCTACTTTGTTATTTTAAATTTGCTTTCTTTTGATAAGTATCCATATTACAATAGGTGAGCCAATGAGTGCTGTAATAGCATTGATAGGTAGTGTAAAATGACTTAAAGATAGGTGAGCTACGATGTCGCAAAAGAGCAGAACGATACTTCCTAAAATAATGGATGCTATGATTAGAGTTTTATGGTTGGAAGTATTAAATATTGCTCTTGCAATATGAGGAATGGCAATGCCAATAAAACCTATTGGTCCGCAAAAACCCGTAGTAACTCCTGCTAAAACGCCAGTGATTAGGATAATTGTAACTTTAATATTTTTTGTTTTTACCCCCATGCTAGTTGCATAGTTTTCTCCTAGTAATAGGACATTAAGTGGAGTGGCTATGAAGAGAGCTGCATAGCAGCCAGCAATGACGATTGTGCTAAAAATTATTAACTGTGTATAAGTAAGGTTGTGTAGGCTACCAAATGTCCACCAAATAAAGTCTCTAATTTGCTCAGGATTGCTAAAATATTGTAATATACCTACCACTGAAATAGTAATATTGCCTATCATAATGCCTGTGATAAGTAGAGTAGTCTTGTTGCTTACTTTATAGGCAATAGCGATGATGAGCAATAGGACGACGATAGCTCCCATGGAGGCAGAAATTACGATAAGTGTGTGCTTAAAGAGGGACATTTGCTGCATTATTGAATAGCTTAAAAAATAACTTGTGTTGAGGGTAACTAGTGCTACTCCAAGGCTTGCTCCTGCATTTATCCCTAAAATGGAGGGTTCTGCGAGGGGGTTTTTAAATAATGTTTGTAATAATAAACCACATATGGAGAGTGCTGTTCCTACCAATATTGCTGTAACTGATCGAGGAATTCTTATAAAAAAAATTATATTTTGCCAAGTTTCGTTTTTGTTATTAGGATTGAATATTGTATTAAAAAAATCATTTATTGGTATGTGAACACTTCCAATGTAGACATTTAATAAAAAGAAAATTATTAGTAGGAAAAATAGGAATAAAAAACGATATGTATTTGTGCGATTATTCAATGATAAAATAGCTGAGAATATATTATACTTCCACTACCTTTTGCCTTATCAATACATCTAACATAAAAAATATAAATGCGACAAGTAAGAAGTAGTAGTATATATTGGATTTTGTATCAATTTTTTTCACATCTAATAGCTCGCCCTGAATTTCTTTAATAGCCTGTATGAGTTTAAATGTTTGGTTATCATTGTCGTTGATTTCAAAATATTTTCCATTGGTCTGGGAGGCTATTTTTTTTAGGCTAGATGGCTCCAAATATGTAATGATTTCTTGCCCGCTTTGGTCTGTTTTATTTTTATTGTTTGGCATTAATATTTTTCCTCCTTTTCGTGTTCCTATTCCAAGAGTAAATGTTTTTATTCCTTTGCTTTTTATCTTACTTAATACGTTGTCAGTTTTTGTTCCAAAGTCTTCTCCATCACTTATAAGAACAATTACTTTTGAGGAAATTTGTTGAGTAGTATTTTTTTCATCTAATAACTTTTCTACTGCCATGGATAATGGGGGAGCAAAGTCCGTACCAGTGTTGGGGACTAAATTAGAAGATAATCCATCAGTAAATAGTAGCAAGGCGTTTTGATCATATGTAAGAGGGCAGGCTACGTATGCCTCGGAAGAAAACATAATTACACCTATGCGATCAGTGCCAAAAGCTTGATATATCTTTCTTAACTCTAATTTTATTCTTTCTAACCGTGTGGGGAGAATATCTGTGCTATTCATAGAGGCGGAAAGGTCTACGCATATTATTATGTCCTTTCCTGTTACTGCTATTTCTTTTGTTATTCCTTTAAGAGATGGTCCCAAGAGTGAAATTATAAATAACGAAAAGTATACGGTTCTAACAAAAATTTTTATAAGCAGGGATCTAAATCGAACCTTTAAAATTTTATTTACTACATACATTTTTCTTATGTACAAAGCATAGAGTGCAATAAAGGTAATGATGAGTATTAATTCGAAAGTAGAAAAGATATTATACCAAGTCATGATGGATTACTAATTGTCTATTGTTGCCGTTTTTGACTTCAAATGTAGCAAAAAACTTGTTTTTTTGAAATGATTGCAAGCTAAACTTTGTTAAGCTCAGTATTTAATTCAATAAAAAGGGAAGAACTTTTTTATTGATATGAATTTAATAAAGAGAATCTATTTACTTTGAAAACAACCAACGCAATAAATCTGCTTCTGCAAAGGCATTATTCCAGCTGTCATGCTTTACGTTCGGGTATAAACTCAGTTTATAGTCTGCTTTTTCTTTTTTTAGGGCTTCTGCTATTGTTTCAGAATAAATGGGAAAAACAACGCGGTCATCTAATCCGTGAAATATCCAAAGAGCAGTATTATGAGCATATTTGGAAACATTGTTCACATTGCCTCCACCACAAATAGGAAATGCTGCAGCAAATGTGTTGGGCATTCGTGAAAGCAGTTCAAATGTTCCCATGCCTCCCATAGATAGACCGCCTACATACATTTTGTTTGTATCTATTTTTTCATTTTGCACTAAATAATTAACAAACGCCATTACCGTGTTTAGTGCCTTTGTGGGAGGTGCCTCATCAGGGAACTCAAAGAAACGCGTGCCTGTGTAGTCGTCTACAGTCGTCACATTTGCCCAGTAGTCATCGGTGGGGCATTGTGGAAATACAACTATAGCGGGATATTTTTTTCTTACGCTTTTTTGCAAGAACAAATCTCCCCCATGTGTTAACTGTGCTTTGTTGTCATTGCCCCTTTCTCCAGATCCATGTAGCATTAGAATGAGTGGGTACTCTTTCTTTTTGTTATATTTTTGGGGATACAATATCCTATATAACAGGGTATCATTTTCTTTAACAAATTCTTTTTTTTCATATAAATCCATGTCTTGTGAAAATGAAAGAGAGTAAATGAATAGCAAAATGGTACTAGTTCCAATTCTTTTGTACATAATTTAAGAATAAAATAGTTTAGGCGGCTAAAGCATTAACGCTGAATCATTTGTGTGTTGTCAACTTGTCTTTAGCTTTTTTTAATTGCTGTGCAAGTGATTCGTATGCTAAATTTGTAGCGTCTTCAAACTTCTTACCTTGTTCTTTGGCAAACAGTTGGTATTTGGGAAGGTTGATTTTTATTTCCACTATTTTATTTCCATTATTTTTTGAGTCTTTTTCTAATTTTAAAAACACTTCTCCATCTATAATTCGGCCAAAAATTTTATCAAGTTTATTTAATTTTTTTTGAATATAATCTGTCAATTTTTCGTCTGCTGTGAAACGAATAGATTGGATATTAAGTTGCATTTTTTATTAAGTTTAATCGTGTAACCATCGTTTTAATTCATTCAAATTTCTTTACGCTTTTGGGTGCGCTAAATCAAATATTTTTTTTAGCTTTTCAATGCTATTATGTGTGTATATCTGCGTTGCTGCTAAGCTACTGTGTCCTAACAACTCTTTTATTGCATTTAAGTCAGCACCTTTATTAAGTAGATGTGTGGCAAAAGTGTGCCTTAACACATGGGGACTTTTTTTGTCAACAGATGCAGAGGCTAAATAATTCTTTACTATTTTTTGTATCAATGCAGGATAACTTTTAGTGCCTTTGTCTGTTACAACCAACTCTTTTGTTTGCTCTTTAAAGGCAGCTTTTTTTTTGCCCATGTAACGTTTTAATGCTGTTTGTAAACTACTGTTTATGGGAACAATTCTTTCTTTATTTCTTTTCCCTAATATTTTTAATACATTTTTTTCAATGTCTATATCTTTCTCTTTCAAATTAACAAGCTCTATAAGTCGCATTCCTGTTCCATATAGAATCTCTATTATGAGTGCGTTGCGCTCTTCTGAGAAACTAACTTCTTCTTTGTTTAGTATATCTGTATTGCTGTTATCTAATAACTTATTGATTTCATTTTCTTTTATAAAATGCGGTAAGCTTTTTTTTGTTTTTAAAATGTGTAATGGAGTAGTAGGGTTGCTATCAATGTGTTTATGTTTGTTTAGAAATTTAAATAAAGATTTGATAGTACTGATTTTTCTATTTACAGATGTTGCAGTGTATGTTTTACTATCTACCAATGATACTACCCAACTTCTTAATATTGGTAGAGTTACATCTGTAAAGGGAATGTTTTCGTAGTGTGTTTTTAGGAAGGCTTGAAACTGTCGTATGTCGTTTTTATATGATGTGATAGTGTGTTGACTATATCTCTTTTCATACGTAATATAATTGATAAATGCCTTCAACATGTTCATTCTCTATGCTTACATCGATATTCTTAACTAAGAAAGGAAAAAATCAGAAATAATCAAACAATAATCCAAAATATTTTTCATTCTGAATAGTGAAAGAATCATTTCTTGTATCGATTAATAATATTTTTAAGTACTTCTATAAATATTTTTACTTCTTTTAGGTTGTTATATTTACTAAAAGATATCCTTACGTTTGCTTGACTTTTGCTCAATTTTAGACTTTTTATTACTTCCGAAGGGCGGTGTTCACCACTTGAACATGCGCTGCCTTCTGATACAAAAATGTTGTTTAAGTCAAGGTTAAATAACAACATTTTTGTACTGTCAATCATTGGAATAGTTATGTGTAGAATATGGTTTAAGCTATTCATAAAATTTTCGCTATCACCATTAAAACAGACATCTTTAAGCTCTGATTTCAGTAGTTCAATGGTTGTTTGTTTCAATGTTTTTAGATGATCGCCATTCTTTTTTTGGTTTTTTATTCCAGTTTCAAACGCTTTGGCAAATCCTACAATAGACATTACATTTTCCGTGCCAGCTCTTGTGTTTAGCTCTTGTGTTCCTCCAAAAATTAAAGGATGCAAAGTTGTGTTGTTGTTAACAAACAATAAGCCGCTTCCTTTGGGGCCATGCATTTTGTGCGATGAGGCAGAAAGGAAATGTATAGAATTATTAGACAAGTCTATTTTTTTGTGTAGAGCTGTTTGTACTGCATCCGTATGAAATAGCGCATCATATTTTTCACAAAGTTTGGCAACAGTATCTATATTTGTAATATTACCTATTTCATTATTGCCGTGCATTAAAGAGACTAATGCTTTGCGGTGTTGTGACAATAGTTTTTCCAGTGAGTTATAGTCTATATGTTGCTTCTCATTTAGCTTGACAAAATGGATGTGTTTTTTCTTGCCTTTAGCTATATACCTTAAAGGCTTTAAAATAGAATCATGCTCTATTGGTGATGAGATAATGTTTTCTATTTCATTATTATGGAGTGCGGACAACAGCACGGTATTATTTGACTCTGTGGCTCCGGAAGTAAAAATTATTTGATTAAATTGAGCGTTTAGGCATTTTGCTACTTTTTGTCTAGCTTTATCAATACTTGCTTTTGCTTGTTGCCCTATTAAATGCACAGAAGAAGGATTTCCATACTTTTCGTTTAGGTATGGCATCATATGTTTTTGAACCTGTAGATCTATGGCAGTAGTGGCAGCATTGTCAAAATATATCATAACTTATGCTTTTTTTTCATTAACCATTTCTTTTATGTCTGAAATGATTTTGTTGGCAATGTGTTGGGCAGTTGTTGTTGTATTGGATTCAGCGTAAATCCGTATAATAGGTTCAGTATTAGAGCGCCTTAGATGTACCCAGCTTTCATCAAATTCTATTTTTACTCCATCTATAGTATTAATTTTATAGTTTTTATATTTTTCTTGTACTTTAGTTAATATCTCTTCTAAATCTATGTTATCAGAAAGTCCTATTTTATTTTTTGAAATATAGTAATTGGGGTATTTAGCTCTTAGCAGAGAGACAGATTTTCCGAATTTTGCCAATAGTGTTAGAAATAGAGCTATTCCCACTAAAGCGTCTCGTCCATAATGCAAATCAGGGTATATTACTCCACCATTGCCTTCTCCACCTATTATGGCATTTATCTCTTTCATTTTCTCTATTACATTTATCTCTCCTACTGCTGAGGGTTCGTACTTTCCTCCATATTTCTCTGTAATTTCTTTCAGTGCCTTTGTGGAAGATAGGTTAGAGGATGTGTTGCCACCTTTGTTGCAGCTTAGTACGTAATCAGATATTGCCACAAGGGTATACTCCTCTCCAAATGCTTTTCCATTATCGTTTAGAAAAACAAGCCTATCTACATCTGGGTCTACCACTATGCCTAAGTCATACTTGCCAGACTCCATTTTGCTAGATATATGGGTCAAATGTTCGGGCAGTGGTTCTGGGTTTCGTGTAAATTTACCGTCAGGTTCACACGAAATTTTTGTTATTTTTTTTACTCCTAATGCTGTTAGTAGTTTAGGCACTGCAATTCCTCCAGTAGAGTTTACGCAGTCTATGATTATGTTGAAATTTTTTGATTTTATAGCTTTAATGTCTACTAATGGCAGTTGTAAAATCAGCTCTATATGCTTGTCAATATATGCACAGTTATCGTGCTCTATGTGCTTCCCTATCTTGCTTGTAGAGACAAATTCTATGGTGTTGTTGTTTAGGTATTCCATCATCTTCTTTCCTTCTTTTGATGACAATACTTCTCCTTTTGAGTTAAATAATTTCAGAGCATTCCATTGTGCGGTATTATGGCTGGCAGTAATCATAATACCTCCTTTTGCATCCTCAAGGGGAATGGTAATTTCAACTGTGGGAGTAGTGGAGAGGCCTATATCTATTACGTCTATCCCTAACCCTTGTAGGGTGTTGGTGACTAAGTTTTTTATCATGTTTCCTGATACTCGGGCATCCCTACCTACTACTACTTTGTTTGAGTTGTCGGAGGCATTTTTTACCCACATACCAAACGCAGAAGCAAATTGTACAACGTCTATTGGGGTTAGAGCATCGTTTACTTTCCCTCCTATTGTTCCTCTAATTCCTGATACAGAATTTATTAATGTCATTTTTATTTTATTTAGAAGTCTATGGGGTCTTTTCTTTTTTCACATTGTGCCATTTCATTGCTTTTTTTGCCACAAGCGCCACATTTATCTTTGTTCTTTAGTAAGGGGTTTGCAGATGCGCAAGTACCTTTGAATCGCCCTCCTTTTACAAAAATAATTCTGACTCCAATAAAAACAAAGAATGTAAGGATAAATATAAATGTGATAATGAAAGTTTGAAGCATGAATTGTTTAGTTATTTTGCTTTATTTCTTTAATTCTAATTTTTCTAAAAGACACCTCTGTATTGTGTCCTAAAAAACTTATATATCCTTTCTCTCGTTTCAAGCCAGGATGTTCTTTTTTGTCCAATGTTCCATTCTTGCTAGCCTCTGCCACATCTCCTTCTAGGATGACATGCCCATTTAGGGAAATTTTCACATAGTTTTCTTGTACAAAAATCTCCTGCGAGTTCCACTCTCCTAGGGGTTTCAAATAGCCTCTTTTGGCAGGAATCACACCGTATACAGATCCATGATATTGATAATCTTCCAATGAGGAGTATATAGCAGCTGTGTTGTCTAATATTTGTACTTCCCAACCCACATATGCAGCATCTCCCTCTAAGGGGGTTCTAATACCTACTCCGTTGTTTGCTCCTTCTGTTAATTTAAAGTCAAATCTAAAAATGAAATCAGAGTATTCTTTTTCTGTATACAAATTACCATGACTTCCTGCTTTTATTACAATAGTTCCGTCGTTGACGCTGTATACATTTTGTGGGTCTGTCCATCCTTGCAAGTTCCACCCATTGAAAAGAAGTTCAAAATTTTCCTTTGCTTCTTTTTCTGTGAGTTGATTTTCATTTTTTATACTTCTTATATATAAATTTTTATAACCTATTTCTTCTCCATGTGCTTGCAGTTCTATCTGCTCTACAGCAAAAATGGGCATATCTCTGTTCCAATAATTTTCTAGAGGCACGTTGTCAACAACTAAAACACCATTGAGATAGACAGTTACTTTTTCTCCTACCATTTTTATATAAAAAGAGTTCCACTCTCCAATGGGATTATCTGCGACGGTTAATGGGTTTCTTAGATTTGTTTTATTGTTATACAATCCTCCTGAGCCTACTTGAGCATGTACTTTTATGTTAGCGGGGTCCCATATTTGTACTTGTGGTGTTCCTCTCAAATAGATGCCACCATCCCCTAAGTGTCCTATTTTCCAGTCTACATACATTTCAAAATCTCCATATAACTCTTCTGTGCATATGTTGTCAAATTGGTCACCTACATACCAAAGTGCATTATCGCGTATCTTCCAATTTTTATGCATTAGTTGGTCTGCTTTTTTTTGTTCTTTTTCCAATTTTTTAGCAGACATTTTCTTGCGTTCAATAGGGTTGGCAACTAAACCTTTCCATCCTGTAAAGTCTTTTCCATTAAACATAGATGTGAAGGTTATGTTTTCGGGCAAAGTGTTTATATAACTTTCAAGAAGAGTAGTGAGTTCTTTGTCTTCATTATTTGGTAGTATTTTTATTGTTTTTTCTGCAATTTTTTTTGTATTGCTGTTATAAAATTGGGGTTTGTGCCCGGACTTAATTAATATTTGAGCAATTGAGTTTGCAGCATTTTTTTGTAATTTGCTATCTGTTAAAAATTGATCTAAATATATAATGGACAGAAAGCTTTCTGTATTGCTAAATAGGGTTATTATTTTTTTCTTGTCCTCTAAGGTATTAGCGAACGGCATTATTTGTTCTAATTTCAGTCTGTTATTTTCACTGGTGCTTTCGAAGTCATTTATTTTTTTTAGATATATGTTTAAAATTCTACTTCCAAAATTGTTGTATGCTGGCTTTTTATATATTTTATATAGTGCAGTCAATATTTCGGGGCTTTCCCATTGGTTGAATGCTTCCAAAATAACGTCTATTATTAGCGAAGAACAGGAATCGCAAGAGGCAACTTTTAAGAGTTCGCTTAGCTCTCCTAATGATGCGGAGGTGGGAACGTGGGGAAGTATCTCTATGAGCTGAGCAATGGTTGTTTCGTTTGATGTATTTCCCAACACCGACAAAATCAACTCTACCTCTTGATTTATGTCATTACTATTTTGTATTTTATTTATTATGGCAAGCTGTACGTCCTTAATGTTTTTATCTTTTTGCACTGTTGGAATGATGACGTTGTTTGTTGCTGACAGTTCTACTATTATGGGGTTGGCTGGCTCTATAAGTCCTAATAGCATCACAGTATTGTTGGATCCTTGCAACCCTTTAAGTGCCTCATAGGCGCTGTTTCTTTTAATTAGATTAGTATCTGTTATGTGCTTATAAACAATATCTTTGCTTTTATGATAATTAAATTTCCCTATGAGTTCTATAATCGTAGATTGTACGATGGGGTGTAAATTTTTTGAAACATAAGAAGTTAGCAAGTCCATATCTTTTTCAATAGCTTCATTTTGTAAAACGAATTTTGCCACTACTGCCAAATCTATACTTTCAGGCATGTTTGTGCAAACTGCCATTGCCTGTTGCTTGTCTAATTGGTATAAAGCAGAGAAGCATGCTTGCAACAGACTTTTGTTGTTCGGGGCATTGCTTAGTGTTGTTGTGATAAACTCTATGGCAGAGTTATCTTTTTCTCTTTTGGCTAACATACCTATTATTTCTATTTGCTTATCAATAGAGCTTTCATTTGCTACTGCAATCCATTGTTGGGTTGCGTCCTCTCCATCTATCTGCAAAGCACTCTCAAGTACTTTCTGCCTATATTCCCGATTGTTGGATGTAATGGCTTGCAAGTGGAGTTTTAATACTTTTTTACCCGCATATTTAGCCAACATTGTTAGAGCTTTTGCTCTACTATTTAAAGCTATTATGTCTTCCTTCTTGTTGGTAGACTTAATAATTTCATGACATATTTTTTCACATAGAGAAGTGTTTCCTTTTTCTGCTAAATTTTGTGCGTATAAAACATAACCTTCTATATATTTGCTATCACTACTTGATTTTTGTTGGTAAGCTTTTTTTAGCACTTTATAGGATTCAGCATTGGATATTTTTGATAATGTGGTAAATATTGTTTGTTGTAAGGTTTCATTTTGTGAATTTTTAAGTAGATATTCTAACTTCTTACTGTTTGAAGGGCTAAGGGTAAAATTAGACAAGGCTTTTGCAATAGTTATTTGGCAAACTTCATCTGTGTTGTCTAATTGTTCAAGTAAAATACCCTTTGATTCTTCTTGGTATACTTCTAAAAAAACGTTTGTAATGACTTCACATAAATGGCCCTTAGATAGGTAGGGCAACAAATAGGGTGCAATGTCTGTTTTGTCAAAAAAAGCAAATAATTCTATATAGGTAGATTTTTGTTTTGTATTTGATGCCTGTCCTAAAGTTTTATTTATCGCACTTAAAACCATGTCTTTGTCAGACTCTCTTCCCTCCATAGAAACATACATGATGATTTGTTTTAATGCTTCATGAACATTGTTATTTGCTTTGCCATCAGTTGTTACTAACATTTGTAACAGCTTAAGTATTCCCTCTTCTTTGTGTAGAAGAATATTATTAATATCCGCATTCACCTTAGGCTTGCTAAGCTCCGTAGGAGGCATGATGCTTAACAAATCGGCAATCTTTGTTGTAAGTGTTCTATTGTCTTGTGCTTGCGCATGAAAGCATAAGATAAGAGTAAAAAAAATGAGAGGTTTTGCTATTTTGCTTTTCACACTTTGTTTTTGTTTTTTTATAAATTTATGGAAACGTTTTTTGGGTATTTTACTTCATATTTCAAATTTACTTTTTGTGTTGTAGATGGGGCTACATCTAATACCCAAGACACTTTGCCTGTTTTTGGGTCAGCTTTTGCGCCATGATGTTCTACTTTTTCAACTTTTATGCTTTTGTCGTTAGAAATAGGATATTGGTCTTCAATGAGAATGGTTATGGGTTGTTTTTTATTGTTCCTAACACTTATTTCCCATCCTTTTGCTATTTTTGTTTGTGTACCAATTGTTTGCTTGCTAGAAAAATTTTTAATGCTTTCTCTTTTGACTATTAATTGTTCATCATAGCCTAATGACAATACAAGGGCGCCTTCTATAGAGTGCGTATTCATGTTGGTATGGCCTTTGTATGAGTTTTCAAAATACAAATTGGCTCTTCCGGGCAATAAATGATAGTCGTTCCAATTAGTTATTTGGGCTGTTAGAAACGCTTTATTAGATATTTCTGGAACGCACATATATTGATAACTAACAGGAATTTCATACTCTAATATATTTACCGTGTATTCTTTGTTGTTGGAAAGAATGGTATACTTTTCTTTAGTTGCTAACTCTATGCTTGTGATTTTTTCTAGGGCTGTGAAAAGTGGAAAAGACTCTTCTTGCTTCGTTACTTCTTCTTCCATACCTTCTTTATTTACAATATTGCCTCTAATGCTAAGAGACATGGGTGCGGGTACTATGTGATTAGCGGGTGCTATGTGATTAATAGACAAATAATAAGGTAGTAAAGAGGGGATATTGTTATTGCTGGAAGGGGCATTAGTAGAAAGCAGCAGAGGACATTTTCCCATTCTTCACCAGTGTTTTGTTTAATCTCTGCTTTGTATATTAGTTGAATAGGGTTAGAAATATCACTTGCTCTCACATCATAGGTTGGGCGCCAGGTTGCGTTGGAAGTGTAATAGCTTATAGAAAAGCTTGCTTTTGTAGCACTATGAGCTACTACTGTAATAGTGACTTGGCTTGTTGGTCTATGTTTCTTATATTCAGCATCGTTGAGCTGCTTATATATTTTATTTTTTTCTTCTTTGAGTTCTTTTTTCTTTTTATTTATACTAATCATTTTTTGTTCTATTTCCCAGAGTCGAGTTCTGTAAAAGTTCGCATTGGCTTTTAATGTTTGCATGTTCAATCCTGAGTTATCTCCTGTGACTTTTTGGTTAGTCAATATCATTTTTTTCTCTTCTTCATAGACATTATAGAGCTTGTTTTGGTAGGTTATGCTGTCGCCTAAGAGGTCGTGTTTATCTTGTAAAATTTGAAACGCGCTATTGTTGTTTTGCTCTGAGATGTAATCTTTTTCACTGCTTACAGATAAAATAGTTACATTGCTTGTGCTTGTGTTTGCTGATAGGCTTGAAGGACTAATGTATGGAGAAAGCCCGCGAATAATAATGTCTGTTGTTTCTTTATTGATCGAAACTTCTGATGTTGTGCGGTGGATTTGCGCGCCTTTTCGAAAGACAACCACTTTTGTTATTTCTGATATTACATTTTGTCTTTGTGCATACGCACGGGGGGGTGTTGGAAACGGCTGAAAATGAATTTCTGATATTACATTTTGTCTTTGTGCATACGCACTTACACTAAAAACCAGTAGTATTAGGAATATAGTGTTTGTTTTCATAATGATAGTATTTGTTTTCATAATTATAGTATTTGTTTTTTGTTTAGTTGTTCAATTACAAGATTAGAAAAAAAACGGTAATAAAGCAAAGCCTTATTCTAAAAAACTTTGAGATTTTTAATCTATATGATAGAAGGAGATGTTAAGGCTTAAGTGTCTTTAGAACCTTCTCTATTGAGGAGCAAGTAAGCTTTCTGTTTTCAACATCTATTATCCATTTTCCCTTTTCTATTTTTATATATGTTTTTGTTTTCTCTTTATTATCGCTTACACGATACCCCAAACGTTTCAATGCTTTTTTAGTCCAATGAAGCTGTTTACTGTCATCACTTTTTTTAATCATTATATATTTTACGGGCTTTTCTTTTTTTTGGAGTAGACTTTTGTGATTTTTGTGTTGCAAACTGTTAGGGCGGTTGCCAAAGAAAGCCTTTTGAATGATATCATTAAGCATCATGTCTTCTGGGGTGCCACAATATAGTTTTTTGTTAGGCATTATCACCCAACATTTATCTACAAATGGTAATATTAAGTCAAGTTCGTGTGTAGAAAACAGAATGCCTTTGTTTTCATTTCTAGTTAATGAATAAATTAATTGGATGATTTCGGACTTGTTTAATATATCAAGGTGTGCAACTGGCTCGTCAAGAAGAATAAAAGGTGTGTCTTGAGCTAATACTCTAGCAATCATTACCTTTTGCTTTTCTCCATCGCTTAGTTCGTTGAAGTTTTTGTTTAGAGCATGTTCTATATTTGCATTTTTTGTAGCTTGATTTATAATTGCTTTATCTTTTGGCTGCAATTTGTCCCACCACCCTATATGTGGGTATCTTCCTAGTGCTATGACATTATATGCCTTTATGTTCTCTATCGTAACTTTGTCAGTAAGAGCGACACTAATTTTTTTTGCTTTTTCTGTATTGGATAACTTTTTCAGATTTATATTGTTGACAGAAATGTCTCCTTTTGTTGCATCGTGTAGCCCTGTGAGGGTTCTAATAAGTGTAGATTTTCCTATACCGTTTGCCCCTATCAACGCTATCATTTCACCCTGTTTGATGTTTGTATTTAAATTTTGAATTAAATTTTTTGATTTTTTTTTGTCTAAAAATCCTATATTTAAATTGTGAGTTTGAAGCATTGAATATTTGAAATGTTAATTTGTGAAAATGAAAATAGGTAGCGACTGACCATTCCACAAAATATTGTTATTGTTAAACATTTGTTTAAAATTGCTACTGGGTTTTGTCACTCCTTTGACAATGGGATGCTCTACAACAGCAATTCCTTTTACCTCTGTTTTTATGTTAAGAGGAGTAGATTTATTGATTCGTTCAAGAACAAAGGTAATGAAATTTTTAGACATTTCTAATTGTATATCATTGGTTATTCTCGTTTTTTTTAGCTCTATAGCAATGCCAAATAACTTATGGTTTCTTATGGTGAAAAAGATGTAATCACAAATAGCTTTTAATCCTTTTATATCGTTGAAGTATGGGAATATATTGTGGGTTTTTTCAAAGTTATAGAGCAAATAGTCTCCCTTAAATTTTAATGTTACTTTTTGCAGACTCTGTTTATCTATCAGCACTCTTTTCTCTCTTCCTTCTATTTCGAGCTCTTTCAACAAGCATCTTTGTATTTTTTTTAATATGCTATTCTTCATATTTTAAAAAGTAATAAAGTTCTTGTGAGCGTTGATTGAGGTTATGTATTTCTGTGTCAATAGTATCCACATCAAATCCATCTTCTGATACCTCAATTGACTGTACAGCTATTTTTGAACTTGCTGAGTGTTTGAACAGATAAGCCGCTACGTCCTCTTTATTTATTTTTTCTTTGGGAGAATAGCCAAATTCCTTTGCTTTTTTTTGTATACTTTCTTTTTTATTCGATAGCATTATTAAGTTATTTAGCTCTCTTATAATATAGTCACTGTGGGTGCTGATAAGTAGCCTAAATCCTTCAGAAATTAGTTTTGCAAATATTCTGGTGAGCAATATTTGGTTGTTGGGATGTAGATTTAACTCCGGTTCGTCTATGATGATTAAATCATTTTTTTTAGCTAAATGTTTAAGGTAAAACACTAAACTTGACAGTGTTTTAACTGTAGAGGCGGAAAGGCAAATAGGAGTTTTTTTTGATCGGGCTTTGTTGGGGGTAAATAGCATTTCTCCTTCTTTACTTACTGACACAACTCCTCCCAATAAATTCATTTCTACTTGTTGGGCAAATTTTTGAAACTTGCTTTCGTATTTTTGAAGCTCTACCATGTCTTCTGCTATTCTTAGTTCATTTCGTATTGGCAAAGGGTATCTTGTGGTGCGATTTTTTATAAAGTCATTAATTCTTGTCCTTTCATATAGGTCATGCATTTGGTCTAATAAGAAGTGCCTTTTAAGAGAGAGTTCTTTTGAGAAGGTGTGTATGGCACTTCGTTCTACGGGCAGTATATAGGCATTATGAATTCCAGATGAAGCCCAAGAAGCCAAAATATCTCCATTCTTTACATACAGGATCGCATCTTTAAATAACATATTGGTTTCTTGCAGGGAAAGCCCAAAGATTCGTTGCATCAATTGCCTATCTATGCAAAAAGTCCCTTTCCATGAGGGGTCCACAACGCTTAGTTGCTCTACCAATCCATAAATAGCGTATGCAATGTAGGTTTTTCCTGTGTTATTATTACCACATAATACATTTAATTTTTTTTTTAAATCTATTTGCGCTTCTCGTATGGGGCCAAAATTGTTGAAAATAACTTTCATAGGTGTGTCAATTCTTTAATTAATTTTTTACTATAAACGGGCATTTTTTCGCCTTGTAATTTCCGTATGAAGTAGTTGAACCTCTCTATTTTTTTGCTCCATTACTGATGTATTTTCTTCTGCTCTTCTTACAAGATAAGCAAAAGTCTTTTTTATAGGTCCATATGGAATATATTTCGCTACATTATATCCCATATCTGCAAGATTAAATGAAATGTGATCGCTCATGCCAAATAGTTGTGCAGTAAACACGCGCAGGTCATTTTTTTTGATTTTATATTGTGCCATGAGGTCTGTAAGCAATAAATTACTTTTTTCATTATGAGAACAGCAGCAAAGGTGAATAGTGTTTATATTTTGTATACAATATCTTATTGCTTCATCAAACTGCTCGTCAGTGTCTTTTTTTGTAGGCATAATAGGAGAGGGGTACCCTAATTTTTTTGCTCTTTTTCGCTCTTTATCCATGTATGCTCCTCGCACCAACTTTGCACCCAAAATGTATCCTTTTTTCTTTGCTATTTTGTGTGCTTCTTTTAATTCCTCTATCATGTTTTTTTTATACATCTGATACGTGTGATAGACGATACATTTTTTTTTGTTGTATTTTTCCATCGCCCTATATGCAAGGTCATCTATTGGTTTTTGTATCCAACTTTCTTCACTATCTATAAAAAAGCTTACTTTATATTGGTATGATGCTTCAATAAAAGAGAAAAAATGGCTTCGTGCTTGTTCGTATACTGTTTGCTCTTCTGTTGATAGCTCTTTATTATCTTGTATTTTTGCCAACAAATCGACAGAGATGATGCTAGTAGGCTTAAAGGCACAAAAGGGAATGTTTTTATTTACATGCGCTAAATGAATTGTTTTAATAATTTCATTAACAGTCTTTTTTATTGTTTTATTGTCACTCATACCTTCGACGGCATAATCAAGTATTGAGTGAATTTTATATTTTGCCAACATATTGACAACCTGTTGGCTTTCTTCTATTGTGTTGCCTCCACAAAATTGTTTGAATATTGTTTTTTTAATCAGTGTTTTTATAGGTAGGCGCAAACTGAGGCATATTTTTGCTATCGTAGTCATTATTTTCACAAAACTATTGCTGTTGATAAGCTTAAATAGAAAATAGCTTTTTTTTAGCTCAGTATTGCTTTTATACGAAAATGCTTTTGAAGTATCATTGAAATTAATAGTGTTTTTCATGGATTTTGTTGTAAATTTGCGAACTAAAAATAACGTATTAGCAACGTAAAAATAATATATTGATAAGAAAAAAAAAATGAAATTTGAAAAAATAGATAATTGGGGGTTTAACATCAAAAAACCTTGGATAATAGCAGGACCTTGTAGTGCTGAAACAGAAGAGCAACTTTATGACACTTCTGTTCGGTTAAAAGCTATGGGAATTGAAATGATTAGAACGGGAATTTGGAAACCACGCACTAGACCAAATAATTTTGAAGGTGTGGGAAAGGAAGCCTTGGCGTGGGTTCAAAGAATAAAAAAAGAGACGGGGTTGTTTTTCACAACAGAGGTAGGTAGTCCTTTGCATGTGGAGCAGGCTTTAAAGGCAGGCATAGACATGATATGGGTAGGGGCAAGAACGACTGCTAATCCATTTGCTGTGCAAGAAATAACAGAAGCGTTAAGAGGGGCAAATATACCTGTATTAATTAAAAATCCTGTTAACCCAGACTTTGCGTTGTGGTTAGGAGCGGTAGAAAGAATCTATAATGTGGGGGTGAAAAAACTTGGAATTATTCATAGAGGTTTTTCTTCATATCAAAAGTCTATTTACAGAAACTTGCCTATATGGCAAATTCCACTTGAGATGAAAAGGGTGTTGCCTGATATTCCATTGATATGTGATTCTAGTCATATTTGTGGGGCGAGAGATTTGATATTTGATGTCTCGCAAAAAGCTATGAATTTGGATTATGATGGCTTGATGATAGAGGCTCACAGGGAGCCGGATATAGCGTGGAGTGATGCGGCACAGCAAGTAACTCCTAAGATGCTTGAAAATATATTAAAAAATTTAGTTTATAGGCAGTCTACTTCTTCTAATAGGGAGTACTTAGAGCATATTGATGAATTGAGGAACAAAATAGATGTTACGGATAAGGAGCTTTTAGAGTTGCTTGCTAGGAGAATGAATATTGTAAAAGAAATAGCTTTATATAAGAGGAGGAATAATGTTACAGTATTTCAAAAAAATAGATGGCGGGAGATTACTATAAGCAGGCATAGGTGGGCAAAAAAGTTTGGGTTAAATCCTGATTTGATGGTAGATTTGTTTAAACTAGTGCATGATGCTTCAATTAGGTTTCAAGAGCAAATTATGAAAGGTAATAACGATAAAAAGACTAAGTAATCATTACTTAGTCTTTTTGTCTATGGTTTAGTTCTATTTAAGCTTTCTTTATTCCAAACCCATCATCCTTTCTAATATTTCACTCATTTCTTCTGCCTTTTCTTTCATTTTTAACCCGTTATATATCACTATAAGAGAAGAGATTAGCTGAGTATCATTGTTTTGGGCTTCATAGGCTGCTTCGAGGTAAGGCAATGCTTTTTTGTACTCCTCATTCGCTCTGGCTTCATAAGATTTCTTCATTTTATGATACTCTTTCAAGTTCATTGCATTTAACTCATCCATGATTTTTTTACTTTTGTTAAAGTATACTACTCCCAAATTATAGTTAATTTCAAAATACTTAGAATCAATTTCAAGACCTTTTTTATATGTTTCTATTGCCTTTTCTTCTTCTTCAATTTCTGTATATAATATCCCTAGTTGAAAATAGTTCATAATGTTATTTGGGAACTTTTCAATGTCTGACTTTAATGCTGCTTCTGCTTCCTTTGATTTTTTTAAATTGATTAATAAAACAATGTAGTTGTTCCTAAAATCTTTATTTTCAGGAAAGTTATCAATAGCTTCTTTCATAAGATCAACAGCGGTTGTAGTATCTTTTTGGGTTAGATAGATACTAAGCATACTTGCGTATATATTTTCTAATGGCTGTACTTCATTGTGTCTTTTGTAGTATTCAATAGCCTCCCCATAATTAGGTATTTGAGAGGCGGCTATGGCGGTATATAATAATGCTGTAGTGTCTTCTGGTTCTACTTCTGTTGCGTATTGAAAGTTTTTGTAAGCGTCTTGGAAGTCATTTTCGGTATAAGATGTGATTCCTATATTCATGTAATGAGAATATATTCCATCTTTTTCTGTGTTGGCAAAAAAGTAATTTGCAGAGCCTGTCTTTTCTAACTCAAAAACTTTACCTAGTGCTTCAATAGTTGTTTGAAGCGAGTTGCTTTTTAAGTCATCGTACTTTCCTGTTGTATCCATATTTATAGCTTTGTATATTTTAGCTTTAGTAAACCATGCCACAAAAAGA
>JAQGDQ010001406.1:0-42362 GCA_030141605.1 Tubiluchus corallicola | reverse complement strand
ACATGATTTAATTTTGAACGTGACCATTTTCTATGTTAAAAACAAGTACAATTGTTTTAAGTGAAATGAGTTTGCTTTAAGTGCTGCTGGACCTAAACTGCATCACCGCATCCCATTCGAGTACCATATTGGAGCTGATTATCATATTGAAGCTCCTTGAGTACGATGTGCCAAAACTTAGAACTAACGAAAGAAAATCTTAAAGCTATGTATAATAAAATGCAGCTAAGCTATTTATTTGTAACAGCCCATTGCTACAGGTTTGTCATTACTCGGATCACTAAGGAAGTTATTAATTAACACTTAACATCCTAGAGTTTCATTACTGTAACGCAAACATTGGCATCTACTATTATTAATTTGTAAATTCATATAAACTTTGAAGAAGCACAATGCCTGTCAATACAATGGCGACACACAATGAGAAAACAATGCGACGAAAACAATCGACCATTTGCATTTGGGGGCTTTTGTTGCAGTCACAATTTTTTAGCTGTGCAGTGATGACATCTCCTTAAGTGGTGAGTTTTTGTTAAATTCTTATAAAACATCCAGGTAAAATATGTTAGTGGAATATTTTATTAGATACGCTAGGCAATCATAACATAAAAAGCTAGCACAAATTTAGTTTTTTTAATAGCTGCTGATAGGGTATTTATGCTGTGTTACACACACGTAACGCTAGGCTATTATAAGTCAATACACACATATGTAATGTGATTTTGTTTTTTGTATATAGCCTCATGGCTGGGGGAGATTGGGTGCTACGTTATAATGCTGAGAAAGTACTGCATGTTCTAGAATAAGATGGAAATTTGGAAGCCGTCAAAATATATATTGAACCACCAGTCCAGAAGAACTCGCTGATGAGGACTCCGGAGGATGAAGGGGCTGCCATGGACAACTTGTCCGGCAATCAGTTGCTTGTCTCCAGCTGAAGTTGTCCTGAGCCAAGGCAAACGACTTGGTGAACTGGATAACGAAACCAAACATTGTCAAATATCGCAATTTTTCGGCGAAAGAACCTTTTAAACTATCCTTTAGCAATGAATTCTATGAACTTTTGGTTGAAGAAAGTAGACGATATGCATTGTAACGTAGCACCCAATCTCCCCCAGCCATGAGGCTATATACAAAAAACAAAATCACATTACATATGTGTGCATTGACTTATAATAGCCTAGCGTTACGTGTGTGTAACACAGCATAAATACCCTATCAGCAGCTATTAAAAAAACTAAATTTGTGCTAGCTTTTTATGTTATGATTGCCTAGCGTATCTAATAAAATATTCCACTAACATATTTTACCTGGATGTTTTATAAGAATTTAACAAAAACTCACCACTTAAGGAGATGTCATCACTGCACAGCTAAAAAATTGTGACTGCAACAAAAGCCCCCAAATGCAAGTGGTCGATTGTTTTCGTCGCATTGTTTTCTCATTGTGTGTCGCCATTGTATTGACAGGCATTGTGCTTCTTCAAAGTTTATATGAATTTACAAATTAATAATAGTAGATGCCAATGTTTGCGTTACAGTAATGAAACACTAGGATGTTAAGTGTTAATTAATAACTTCCTTAGTGATCCGAGTAATGACAAACCTGTAGCAATGGGCTGTTACAAATAAATAGCTTAGCTGCATTTTATTATACATAGCTTTAAGATTTTCTTTCGTTAGTTCTAAGTTTTGGCACATCGTACTCAAGGAGCTTCAATATGATAATCAGCTCCAATATGGTACTCGAATGGGATGCGGTGATGCAGTTTAGGTCCAGCAGCACTTAAAGCAAACTCATTTCACTTAAAACAATTGTACTTGTTTTTAACGTAGAAAATGGTCACGTTCAAAATTAAATCATGTAGGCAAAGGAAATACGGAAACTTACCTACTCCAGGACGACAGTTTACGGTTCCCCAGTAAAGAAGTTTTTTTGGTCGAAATGGAAGCTCTGCCAGGAGTCTCTCCATACAAACAAATACGTCATCATCAACCTTCATGAAGTAAGTAAAGTTGTATCTTTCAATAGCCCATCCCATAATCCACAGTAATCTACGTGCATTGTTTAAACCTGATGGAACTTCAGTGAATGTTAAATCACCGTAATGATGTTGTTCATTTTTTAGTTTCTTCATGTGCAGGTAACTGATATTTTTACCTGAATTATCATATTGATCAGTAAAAAAACTGTAAGCAATATCTCGGTTCATGTGTGAACCATTCAGCCAGGTTTTTCTGAGATTGTTTCTTCTAGTAAGTCTTTCTTTGAAAGCGCTGGCTATTGCTATAAAAACTGCAATATTACGCTGCCTTTTCACAATATTTATGTTATTTGAAATCTGTAAATTTTCTTCGGAATAGAAAAACATAATAAAAGCGATGAAAAATATGTTTACGGTTAATAAGATGCGCAATCTGTCCTTTCCTTTAACATTCATCATTGATAAAAGAAAAAACTGATTCCTCAGTATTTATTATAACTTACAACCAATGAAGCACAATGAGAGAAAAAAAGAATCGCGCTGCATCATTTTTTCAATTACAACTGCAAGTATGAAAATTTAACTAGAAAAGCCGGATGTATAGAGCACATGTTCCCAGCAAAAGTTAACCCTTTCTTTTGTTTTTCACTATAATACAGTCACGGTTTCAACGCATTTCTAATTAATGTACTTGATTTTCATGATAATCGGGTCCACAATTAACCATCAGTTTACAATAATTTAACGCTGATCAGAAAACTCGTGTTTATGTGATTTCCAATGTCTAGGCTGAATCGTAAAATAAACAATTGTCAGTTCGCACGGATATCACAAGCGTATTAGGCAAGGAGGCAGTTTTATGTCAAATATTCGTCGCCGTGAGCGAATTCATGAAAATTCAGTGAGCGCCGAAAAATCCCAACTTGTCTGTCGTGATTCTATTATTTCTATCTGTATACATATCATCTCTGATTTTACGGTAAAGAAATTTTGAAATAATTGTTAAAGATGGCGGGTTTACTTCAAGTCAAAAATAGCATGCTGATGCTAATCGTGTTTTGAATCTTCTTTTTCAGAAATGGTCTTTAACATGGACTTAATCTCATTTTAACCATCAGTGTCTTCTCTATCTTCCTCATATATGTTAAACACAGGGCCCCGCCATATTGAAAAACGGAACTTTATAACTGACCGTGATTGCCACCTCCCAAAATAGTTGTACGTACATTTAATAGTTGGGTTTATTGGCTTCAAGTCATTACCGATTGGTTGACTGAGTCTTAGACATTTTCGATATTATCTTAAAGGTTTTGCAAGTTCCTCTTGACGCTTGAGTACTAATTGTTCATTGATTTCTATTTTTGACAACAGTTTTATATTTAAACTGTGCATTTTGGGTTTGTGGTCAGATGCCTGGCTGTTGGTACGTAAGTCAGACGAACCTGACCAGTTTTCATTGATATTTGTTAGCTAGTATGTTGTGTGACCAGTTTTCATTGATATTTGTTAGCTAGTATGTTGTGTGTAATGACATCTTTCATCAACTATTTCTTTTGTATTCTTATTTATTTCTATGTACTTTTTCTTTTCGTGATGTAAACTTCAGATTAACTTATCAACGCCGCCTACTATATGTTAATAGTTTTTTGTGTTGTCGGTCATAATATGTAAATAAATGCTAGTCATCTAGGTCATTCCTCAATTTTTAGTATTTCAGTGCTCAGCAATGTTGAGGGTTACAAACTTTAGTAGCAAACAGATAAGGCGAGTGCAAGCTAATTGTTTTTACATAATTTTGATATATCTGTATTATTTATTATTATTTATTAACAGTTATTATTTATAATATTCAGAATACATCGATAATTAACAGAAGTCAAAGTGACTTATACGTCCTTTAAGACACAGAACAAATGACTGTGTGTATAATGTAAAATTACAACTAAAAATACAGAATACGCGCTTAATACATTAAAAACACACAAATATGAGCAAGTAAATCAGAAGAGCAAGTAAAAGGATGAACACTTAGTTAGTGTAGTGGAAGTATATAATTATGATAATAAGTATTGGCATGTTATTCAATTTATCATATCACACATTTTCAAGTAAAGTTTCAAGTCAGGTTTTTTTATTTTTTTAAATGTATTTATATTATTGGCGAGTAATATAAATAATTGTAATGTATAATTTGAATATAAGATGCTTAGTCATCTTTTTTTCCATCTCAGTGCCTCTCCCACCCAGCCTGAATTACAATAAAAAGACTTAATACCTAATTATGTTGTCACACCTTGCCACCTGAACCATGAGAATTACAAGAAAGTCGTCACGTTGTACCTCACCGGTTCTGAATGTTGCCTGTACAGTACAATTGTGCAGGTGTTAGTTTCTGGACAGTGGTCACACGCAAGGTTTTGTGTGTTTTTTAAATATGGTATACATGGTCGTATACATGCTTGGATTAAATGAGTTTTTGTCAGATTTTCAGCAGTGTGCGAGGCGATGAATGCCTATAGCTGTTTATGCCTGAGCGGAGTGCCACAAGGAACAACGTGTGTACCATTGCTATTTCTGCTGTATGTCAGTTTTATTCCCAAACAAGTCTCATGTATTTGTAAAATGCTTGCTGCCACACTAAGGCCTCTTTCACACCAAGAAACCGGCAAGATTACTCGAGAGAATTTTTTGCAGCGTTCCTCTTCGAATGTAGAACGCAGTTATTAAAATAAGCTCAGAAGTGAATATTCAATAAAATTCTAATGTAAAATAGGAAGATGCAGCATTTCTACCAAGTGGTAAATTTTAGCAGGAAGGGAAAAGAATAGTTTCTAACTGGCGGAATAATTCCCCAGGACGAATGTCACGCTGAAAATTCCTCTTGAGTCATTTGTGTGAAATTTGCCGTAGAAACGATGCGTTGTATCAGCTTAAGAATTGAAGACGCTGTACATGTACACAAGTATCTCCTCCTGTAAACCTACTTACTTAATTAAGGCATATAGTACAGAAAATTTTCCCTTTTTGAAATAGCCAAATATTGCAACATGGCCATTGTATTGATGATGAAGATGTCAAATTATGTGCATAACCATGTTAACGACTTTCCAGTCGCTCAGGGCGACGACAATGGCGATGATAATAGTGATGATGGGAATAATAGTGGAAACGGAATAAAATGATGTCAAAATCTCAAAAATAATTTTGGTAAAAACAATACTAGCTATCATATGTTACTTTGTGCAATTTGCGCATAGCATCTTTACGCAGAAATATTACGTCATGTCCACGTTCCTCATCACCAGGTGGAACAATTGCCACTTCCTCATAAAGTCCTGTTTTTTCCATAAAATTCCGAAGGCTGTTCAATCTTGACAAGGTCCATTCTATGTCTCGGTCAATCTCATTCGATGATGCATACTCTATAGTGAATATATCTATGGTAAGTTTATCAAAAGGTATAGTTTCTAATATTAAAAGCTCATCACCTTCGATGTCCAAAGAGAAATAATCAATGTGACTTTTACCAAGTGCTAGCATTATAGAGTAAAGTGGGAAACATTGAACAGTTTCTATTTCTGCAAAACCTCTAAACCATCTCTTGATTCGTTTGTCTCGATTTGGATCCATCGGGTTTCTCAAGCCACCAATTAAAGCAGCCGCTGTAAAACTTTGTTTATCTGACTTTTTATTTGGACTTAAACAAGCGTTTATAAAATATGCATTGCGTTTTATATTTAACAAAGTTTTGAATAATTTTGGGTTTGGTTCAATTAGAAGACCAGTCCAGCCGCGATTCCTTTCAAATAAAAGAGAATTAGATTCAGTTCCATCAGCTGCACCACATTCCACAAAAAATCCACCTTTCCTTTGCTTTAGCACTTTGTCCACCACAGATGACATGTTGAACAGAGATTTATCTGTCACAACACCAGATGATGGTTCTGCAGGAGGTCCAATTAACCAGTGATTTCTTATGTGATCAACAAGTGATCTATTGTCAAATGTTGTTCCGCCATATTGCAATAATAAGATTTCATCAGAATTGTAAGGTGCTAAAGGTTTTACTGGATTCCAGTCAACATTTAGACAGAAAATGACTCCACTAATTGCAACTATGGCTGATACGAATTTAATAACGCTATAAAAATTCTGTAGAGTGAATAAAGATTTACAACTTGTTGCACGAAACATGGTAGCCATCTATTAATGTTCATTCGGCAGTTTGTTTTCCAATCTTCTTAGGGTAATGTAACGCACACATTAATACACTTTTCCGAATTTTAAAAACTAAACATATATATATATATATATGATAATCTAATGTTATGTGCAAAAGTTCGAAGCTGTAGAATCTATTATGTTTTCTGTAATTAACAATGTTCTGACTCAGTTTTGCACATTTATTCAAACCCGTAAAAATAGTGCTCACACTCCCTGATAAACAGTTCTCAAACTGAGATACGCAAAAGAATGAAAATGCGACGTAAACGTGTGGCTAGTTTCCCATACCAAGTAAAATATTAAGCACAAATACAAGACGCACTAAGACTATATAGCGAACAACAACCTGCGATATTGCAAGACTTTTTGCGCGTGTCAACTTTTGTACTTGAATTTCGAGTTTTTTAACTGCAAAGGTGCTTCCGGTTATTCACTTTCCATGCAGTTTTTGTTCTAAGGTAATATATACCTGTATATTACAGCGGCTGCGCGAGTGAATTTCAATATTGCATAGATTATGTTATAAATCGTGCCCACGTAAACTTACATAGAGCAGTTCTCTGAGGTAGCCTGTAAAATGTTTTCTGTACTTGATGTAGAAACAAGTAATCTACAGCCCATTGATATGCAGCAGTTCATCAAAACTTTTGAACTATAGGCAAAGTATTTACTCGAGGCCCGTAAACGTCACCAAATATAAAATTGCGTAATCAGTAATTACTGACTAGTCATTGAATGAGCCCAGTATTTCGTGGGCCTATTTTTCTTTATATGAATGAAGAATGCGCAAACATGTATTTAAGTATGTAATTTTTTAACCAATAAAATTATAATAAGGTTACATCTTGTAGGGTAGATATAATAAGTTAGTTCATTACAAGGCACCTTAATTACTGCTACATAAGTGACGTCATTAAAATACAATTCATGCGCAATCTAAAAAAAACTTTTAGCAAAATGAAAAGCAAGTAGTATTACAACAGTAATGCAAAATAGTTTTCTTATTTTTAACTACTAATAAAGATCTGATTCTGTGCGCATGAAGATATTAAACAAAAGGAGTTGGAGTCAACAACTCAGGGAAGACCAGGGCAGATGATCCGGAGTCTCAGGGCTAGTTTGTGTTCCTCGCTATTTGTGCTTGTGTATTCTATTTAATAAATGTGCAATTTTGTAAATAAAGACATGGCAATACGTCACGAGCCATGCACCGACAGCAGCATTAAACAACAATAAACAACACCTACAAATTCACACAAACCCACTTTGCTTTACACATAGGCACACAGGGAAATCATGACAAACATTTATGTATATATTTAACTAGTTTGGATTATTATTGCTTGAAACAACACAATAAAAAAATATTTTGTCATCGAACCATATTATATCATTAGTTTTTTTATTTTATAAAAGTGGTTATTATCATTAATTTTCATTTCAGTCCAACTGACCTCAAGAATTTTAGTTAAACATGATATTTTAATAATATAGCGGTATAAAAATAAACACAACACGTTGTTATCATGTAAAAACAAAAGCTAATGAACAACAGTTAAAGTTCTGGTTGATATTAAAAATCTTAAGATTTAACAGACTAAAACACGACAATGTTAAAAATGTTCATATATGTTTGGTCAATAATTCTACAGCTAACATGTTATAGTCTCTGTGTAAAGGTGTTCACATTTTTAATCAAGGCTGATAAAATGAAGCTGTCACTAAAAATTGTCACACTAGCGTTATCGTCGTGCTTCGGTGAGTTTCTCTGCGTTTACAAATTCATTAATTGTTCTAGCAGAATGAAGTTATCGGACTTGGTTTACAAGAAAAGAACCAAGGCCCACGCTTTTTCAACTTGTATTACTGACGATGTTTTCAATTTATGCCAAAAGAATTTTCACAATTTGCTGTAGGCCAGTCTACTTTTGCACAAGGATTGTTTACACATCTATTAGAACATACTATAATGGACCTGCAACTTTCGACGGTTTTGCAGAAATTGGTGAAAATATGTGAACGTGTGCAAGGACAATCGTCTATA
This sequence comes from Tubiluchus corallicola, assembly GCA_030141605.1. Taxonomy (NCBI): domain Eukaryota; kingdom Metazoa; phylum Priapulida; class Priapulimorpha; order Priapulimorphida; family Tubiluchidae; genus Tubiluchus; species Tubiluchus corallicola. The sequence goes on along the minus strand of JAQGDQ010001406.1, from coordinate 34,110 downwards.
TCAGCTGATTACCTATCCGGCCCAAGGTCAACTGCTGTAATGTAGTAATAACAGCTTTATTTTACCATAGTTATGTACCACAGTATCACAACAAGCTGCCTTTACACTGTCTGCTACGTCACCAACAGAGCTGGTCTTGTTCAATTTTTTTCACCTGGAGGGACGCATGTGCAGCTCCATGGCATTTCCCGCCAGATGCAAAAAAGTTAATTACTCATTAATTAGACAACGTGCTGCTCAAAAAAATTCGCCAAGTTGTTCACGGGGAAGGCAACTGTAAAATAAGTTTAGCCTGATTTTCATGATATTTCCCCTTTAAAGCGCAAAAAAATAAACAGAGGGATAGTCCGAAACGATTCACTAGAATCTTCGAGACACAAGTTTGTTTTGACAGCTTTCTTGAATTTTATCGTAGAATTTAAAGAACGAATTTCTTTTGTTATATCATTCCAGAGCGTCGGTGCCGCAATAAAAATGCGCAAATGCCTACCAAAAGTTTTCGAAGTCTTGGATAGAAAAGTGAAGTGTTATCTGTTAAACTGATGCTACGCTTGATATTTTTCCTGAATTGAAAGTATGTCTAATAAGTACAATGGTGCGTTTCCACTAAGTCACGTAAACGTAATTGACGAATAGTTACATTTGATCCCTTATTCTGTTGGCAGCCAGTGTAGTTTATACAAGGAATGATAATGAATGATAATATTCATACAAGTGACGAAAGCTCGTTCATTCATAATATGGCATTCAGGTAAGGAAACTTAAAATGTTTTATTTATTGAATGTTGCTTACACGTTAGAATGTCAGCTATTATAACAGGGTGCTTTAAGAAAAGATGCGAGCGTTCAGGTCAAAATCTTACTTTTCGACGGTGGAACAATCTTAGTTTATGAGCGTGTAATAACAACTAATACGAGTTACACCACTAATTTGAACGACGAGGATAGGAGTCATATCTGTTATTTTTTCTTTCAGATATCATAAGAGAAGAGCATACTTTTACAGCGGATTAGTTCTTGCTGTTTTATTTCTTATTGCACAACGAAGTATTTTGCTGTTTAGCCACGGTAACATTCACTTCAATAAAAAAAATTCTTTTAATTATAGCAAAGCCGCAAAAAACTTTTTGTTGCCATGCTTTAGTGAAATAAACAAAAGTGATATTTACTGTGGACAAGTATGTGATATCAACAGTCAACATTTTCAACAGTCGCCTGGCTTGGACTATCCAGTATTACATAAACAGTTTGACTGTCTTTCTCTTATGCAGCGTTTGTATTTAGAGGAACCAGCTGAGCAATGGCCTCCTCCACGTGCGCCACCAAGTGAATTATTTGATGAATTTACAATGTATGGAAAAATGCCATTAGTTTTACAACAACGATGGTACTTTGCTTCCAACTATGCAAAAACTAGAAAAGAATTGTTTACACCGGAGATAATGTCACAGTTGCAAAAAACTGCATCAGAAGGAAAGAACATTTCAGTTTATGGCATTCACGCAATGCAAGTCGTAGAGGAAGCTTTAGATATGTACAGAGAAATGATAGAAGGTAAACATGGTTTTGTTATTGGCACAGAATATCCATGGATCGAAGCTCTACTGCTTAATAGAAACGTTGATCACATCACAACAATGGATTACAGTGATCTTGTGTCATATCACAGTAAAATATCAACAATTTTGCCTAAAATCCTATCAAAGCAATATCTTCAACATCCGAGACCATTATTTGATTTTGGAATCAGCTATTCTTCAATAGAACACAGTGGACTTGGACGCTATGGCGACGCATTGAATCCAAGTGGTGATTTGGAGACCATGGCTCAGGCCTGGTGCTTAATTAAACCAGGAGGTTATTTCTTTCTAAATGTAGAAACTGATCGTGGTAGAAGCTACGTAGCATGGAATGCGCACAGAGTCTATGGAACTGAACGATTAAAACATCTCACCGCAAACTGGAACGTTTCAACAATTTTACACAGGAAAAGAAAAATTCTGAGAATAATGAAAAAGTAGCGCTATTTAAAAGAGCAATACCATTTCTAAAATAAGAGTTATAACATAGTGTTAATGTTCATCCAAATATACTAGCTCCGGTGTTGGCACACAATGTTAGCTTTTAAAAAATTATATATTATTTTACATATTACATTACACCTTATACAAATTATGCATAAAAATGTTCATATGAAAATCAGATACAAAAAAATAAACGATAATGGGTGCAATCAGATTTCTGCATGCTGACTTAATGATAATCATGCTATTCTAAAAAAATAAAAGGTAACTCAGTTTAATTTCTTAGATCGCGTATGTTGTGTGGCCTACGCAGACTGATGGATAGATGCAAGAAAGAGGCAAACCAGGATTCACCAGAGCTGACAAGTGCTATGCTTCACTTGTGGAAGAACCTGATTGCACATTCACTAGAAGAGTGGGATCCTGTGCCCTGGAATCTCAGCTTTGTGTACATGATTTTGTTAGTTAAATCTCAACAGCTATCGTTGAGTAAGAAGACAATAACGTCCATAATGTGCATAATGTAAATAAAGACACAAGGAAAGAACATTTCAGTTTCACGCAATGCAAGTCGTAGAGGAAGCTTTAGATATGTACAGAGAAAAGATAGAAGACAAACATGGTTTTGTTATTGGCGCAGAATCGATGGTGTCATAAACTCACATGATTTTGGTACAGCTTTTTTTAAGTCTTTATGGTTGGCAGCGTGCGGTACAGCGAGTCTGACATGGATGACATATTCGATGCTGTAATGGGTCGCATAATTAACGATCAAGCACCGTTACAACCAATGTCTATAGTGATTCACCCTTCCTCCCCATAATACAACGATGAGATCAGTGAGGCAAAATCAGGATCGTAGAACACTGGAAAATCTACGGCGAGCATCAAATATAACATAGGGATCCATTTGGATCTTTCTATTAACCAGACGGACAAGATCAACAAGTTAGCTCGTGAAGCATGTAACGTGTTTCTTAATTGATTTCTTGACACAAGTCGAATTCTAGGTAACTCTCAGATGTAATTAGTACTTTAGGGGTATGAGAAACTCAATATTACCAGATACTTCATCTAGTCCAGATCTGGCTGAAAACTTTTGCAATTTTTTCACAGACAAAGTTAACATTATTGTGATGTTAAGCAGACTAAACAAGATGAAATTCTCCACCATTTCGATGACAAGCCAGTTATGCAGGCTTCTTGCATGTTTAGTAACTTTCGTTTTGTTACAACTGATGATGAGCAGAAAATTATAATGGGTTCTAATTCTACGTAATGCATTTTTGATAAAGACCTTACCTGGTTGTTAAAGAAATGCATTCCTTGTGCAATAAATTCAGCTATTACTATTGTAAACAGTTCCTTGCTGAATAGAATTTTTCAAGAAACTTTAAAATATGCTGTAGTGAAGCCCACTTTGAAAAAGCTTAACATAGACTCCCAATGTATTTAAAAATTATTGTTGTCCAATTTCTAACCTTTCATTTTTGTCTAACTGTAATGGACCAGTGCTGGAGCTGGTAATGGTCGAAGGTGAGTGTTACCAACATGATCATGAGAAACTTGTCTATGTCAAATGACAATACAAGCATGACGACAATGTGAAAGAATCGCATACTCGTTAATTCACTAAAGTTCAGAAGTGTTGCTGCTAGTAACCTGACGAATCGTATAATCGTTAATTCAGTAAAGTTCAGAAGTGTTGCTGCTAGTAACCTGAAGAATCGCATACTCGTTAATTCAGTAAAGTTCAGTAGTGCTGCTAGTAACCTGAAGAATCGTATAATCGTTAATTCAGTAAAGTTCAGAAGTATTGCTAGTGGCCTGAAGGATCGTATACTCGTTAATTCAGTAAAGCTCAGAAGTATTGCTAGTGACCTGAAGGATCGTATAATCGTTAATTCAGTAAAGTTCAGAAGTATTGCTAGTGACCTGAAGGATCGTATAATCGTTAATTCAGTAAAGTTCTAAAGTATTGCTAGTGACCTGAAGGATCGTATAATCGTTAATTCAGTAAAGTTCTAAAGTATTGCTAGTGACCTGAAGGATCGTATAATCGTTAATTCAGTAAAGTTCAGAAGTATTGCTAGTGACCTGAAGGATCGGATAGTATACTCGTTAATTCAGTAAAGTTCTGAAGTATTGCTAGTGACCTGAAGAATCGTATAATCGTTATTTCAGTAAAGTTCAGAAGTATTGCTAGTGACCTGAAGGCTCGTCTAATCGTTAATTCAGTAAAGTTCAGAAGTATTGCTAGTGACCTGAAGGCTTGTATAATCGTTAATCAGTAAAGCTCAGAAGTATTGCTAGTGAACTGAAGGACCGTATAATCGTTAATTCAGTAAAGCTCAGAAGTATTGCTAGTGACCTGAAGGATCGTATAATCGTTAATTCAGTAAAGTTCTAAAGTATTGCTAGTGACCTGAAGGATCGTATAATCGTTAATTCAGTAAAGTTCTAAAGTATTGCTAGTGACCTGAAGGATCGTATAATCGTTAATTCAGTAAAGTTCTAAAGTATTGCTAGTGACCTGAAGGATCGTATAATCGTTAATTCAGTAAAGTTCTAAAGTATTGCTAGTGACCTGAAGGATCGTATAATCGTTAATTCAGTAAAGTTCTAAAGTATTGCTAGTGACCTGAAGGATCGTATAATCGTTAATTCAGTAAAGCTCAGAAGTATTGCTAGTGACCTGAAGGATCGTATAATCGTTAATTCAGTAAAGCTCAGAAGTATTGCTAGTGACCTGAAGGATCGTATAATCGTTAATTCAGTAAAGTTCAGAAGTATTGCTAGTGACCTGAAGGATCGTATAATCGTTAATTCAGTAAAGTTCAGAAGTATTGCTAGTGACATGAAGGACCGTATAATCGTTAATTCAGTAAAGTTCTAAAGTATTGCTAGTGACCTGAAGGATCGTATAATCGTTAATTCAGTAAAGTTCTAAAGTATTGCTAGTGACCTGAAGGATCGTATAATCGTTAATTCAGTAAAGCTCAGAAGTATTGCTAGTGACCTGAAGGATCGTATAATCGTTAATTCAGTAAAGTTCAGAAGTATTGCTAGTGACCTGAAGGATCGTATAATCGTTAATTCAGTAAAGTTCAGAAGTATTGCTAGTGACCTGAAGAATCGTATAATCGTTAATTCAGTAAAGTTCAGAAGTATTGCTAGTGACCTGAAGGCTCGTATAATCGTTAATTCAGTAAAGTTCAGAAGTATTGCTAGTGACCTGAAGGATCGTATAATCGTTAATTCAGTAAAGCTCAGAAGTATTGCTAGTGACCTGAAGGATCGTATAATCGTTAATTCAGTAAAGTTCAGAAGTATTGCTAGTGACCTGAAGGCTCGTATAATCGTTAATTCAGTAAAGTTCAGAAGTATTGCTAGTGACCTGAAGGCTCGTATAATCGTTAATTCAGTAAAGTTCAGAAGTATTGCTAGTGACCTGAAGGACCGTATAATCGTTAATTCAGTAAAGTTAAGTGTTGCTAGTGACCTGAAGGCTCGTATAATCGTTAATTCAGTAAAGTTCAGAAGTATTGCTAGTGACCTGAAGGACCGTATAATCGTTAATTCAGTAAAGCTCAGAAGTATTGCTAGTGACCTGAAGGATCGTATAATCGTTAATTCAGTAAAGTTCAGAAGTATTGCTTGTGACATGAAGGACCGTATAATCGTTAATTCAGTAAAGTTCAGAAGTATTGCTAGTGACGTGAATGCTCGTATAATCGTTAATTCAGTAAAGTTCAGAAGTGACCTGAAGGACCGTATAATCGTTAATTCAGTAAAGTTCAGAAGTATTGCTAGTGACCCGAAGAATCGTATAATCATTAATTCAGTAAAGTTCAGAAGTGTTGCTAGTGACCTGAAGGATCGTATACTCGTTAATTCAGTAAAGTTCAGAAGTATTGCTAGTGACATGAAGGCTCGTATAATCGTTAATTCAGTAAAGTTCAGAAGTATTGCTAGTGACCTGAAGAATCGTATAATCGTTATTTCAGTAAAGTTCAGAAGTATTGCTAGTGACCTGAAGGATCGTATAATCGTTAATTCAGTAAAGTTCAGAAGTATTGCTAGTGACCTGAAGGATCGTATAATCGTTAATTCAGTAAAGTTCTAAAGTATTGCTAGTGGCCTGAAGGATCGTATACTCGTTAATTCAGTAAAGCTCAGAAGTATTGCTAGTGACCTGAAGGATCGTATAATCGTTAATTCAGTAAAGTTCAGAAGTATTGCTAGTGACCTGAAGGATCGTATAATCGTTAATTCAGTAAAGTTCAGAAGTATTGCTAGTGACCTGAAGGATCGTATAATCGTTAATTCAGTAAAGTTCAGAAGTATTGCTAGTGACCTGAAGGATCGTATAATCGTTATTCATAAATTCAGAAGTATTGCTAGTGACCTGAAGGCTCGTATAATCGTTAATTCAGTAAAGTTCAGAAGTATTGCTAGTGACCTGAAGGCTCGTATAATCGTTAATTCAGTAAAGTTCAGAAGTATTGCTAGTGACCTGAAGGCTCGTATAATCGTTAATTCAGTAAAGTTCAGAAGTATTGCTAGTGACCTGAAGGACCGTATAATCGTTAATTCAGTAAATCTCAGAAGTATTGCTAGTGACCTGAAGGACCGTATAATCGTTAATTCAGTAAAGTTAAGTATTGCTAGTGACCTGAAGGCTCGTATAATCGTTAATTCAGTAAAGTTCAGAAGTATTGCTAGTGACCTGAAGAATCGTATAATCGTTAATTCAGTAAAGCTCAGAAGTATTGCTAGTGACCTGAAGAATCGTATAATCGTTAATTCAGTAAAGTTCAGAAGTATTGCTAGTGACCTGAAGAATCGTATAATCGTTAATTCAGTAAAGTTCAGAAGTATTGCTAGTGACCTGAAGAACCGTATAATCGTTAATTCAGTAAAGTTCAGAAGTATTGCTAGTGACCTGAATGCTCGTATAATCGTTAATTCAGTAAAGTTCAGAAGTGACCTGAAGGACCGTATAATCGTTAATTCAGTAAAGTTCAGAAGTATTGCTAGTGACCCGAAGAATCGTATAATCATTAATTCAGTAAAGTTCAGAAGTGTTGCTAGTGACCTGAAGGATCGTATACTCGTTAATTCAGTAAAGTTCAGAAGTATTGCTAGTGACCTGAAGGCTCGTATAATCGTTAATTCAGTAAAGTTCAGTAGTGGTGCTAGTGACCTGAAGGCTCGTATAATCGTTAATTCAGAAAAGTTCAATAGTAATATATTTTTATTTCTCTATCTCTCCCTCACCCTCTTTTTCTCTCTCTCTTTCTCTCATTCCTCTGTCGCCCCCTCTCTCTTGTCAATAATTGTACCAGTTGATTACATGTAACTCAATGTATCCTTTTTGTCATGTTTTCGTCTTGCGTTTACTTTTATTCATTTTGCAGATAAAATTGTTTAAATGGGGAATATGATGAAAATCAAGTTAAACTTGTTTTATAGTTGCCTCCCCGTGAACAACTTGGCGAAATTTTTTAACTTTTTTGTATCTTGCAGGAAATGCCATGGAGCTTTACAGTATTTGACCTTGGGTTGGATAGGTTGTCAGCTGATAGAAACGTTGTCGTTGCGCTCATTCACATGTTTTCACCAAATTCTGCAGAAGCGATATATTTTACTACCCTCGAAAGTTACAGGTCCATTATAGTATATTCTAATAGAAAACAATCATTGCGCAAAAGTAGACTGGTCTACAGCAAATTGTGAAAATTCTTTTGGCATTAATTGAAAACATCGTCAGTAATACAAGTTGCAAAAGTGTGGGGGTTGGTAACAAAAAGTCTTTTCTTGTAAAACAAGTCCGATAAAGGAACTTGATTCTGCTAGAAGAATCAATGAATTTGTAAACACAGAGAAACTCACTGAAGCATAACGATAACGCTAGTGTGACAATTTTTAGTGACAGCTTCATTTTATCAGCCTTGATAAAAAATGTGAACACCTTTACACAGAGACTATAACATATTAGCTGTAGAATTATTGACCAAACATATATGAACATTTTTAACATTGTCGTGTTTTAGTCTGTTATTAAAAATCAGTAAGACTTTTAATATCAACAAGAACTTTAACTGTTGTTCATTAGCTTTTGTTTTTACATGATAACAACACGTTGTGTTTATTTTTACACAGCAGTGATATTAAAATATTAGGATTAAATAAAATTCTTGTGGTCAGTTGGACTGAAATAAAAATTAATGATAATAATACATTTATTATTAACATATTATTATCCACTTTTACGTCAATATATACATAATTTAATTAATATTCAAAATTCAGGAAGAAGCATCGTAAATAAAATTTTAGCGCAAAAAACTGAATTATATAATGTAATTGTAATATCTATATTGAAATGGTTACAAATCTCTAGAACGCTAAACTGCATCGATAAACTATGCACTTGGGCTTAAAATGAAATAAATTAAAAAAGACACTACAAAAATGCATCTGACTAAATCTGTCCGAAGTGCAATCACAATATTTTTAGCACTAGAATTCATCATGTTCTAAACTCATGTTTCAAAGCAAACAGTCGAGAAATTCAGCTTTTTTAGATTTAGCTTTCGTTGCTTCAAATAATTTTCTGTTTCTCATTGGTAACTAAAAGTTTTTATATTTTGGTTTCGTATTTCGACACTTTTAGTCTAACTACTGCATCCCGTCTAATTGCTGAATCCTAGTGTAACACATTCCACGGCCGTTTTTCAATAAGAACAATTAAGACCGAAACGCAGCAAATCACGCATTTAATTCACAATAAGCTAATCTTTACGGTGATACCATCACTAGGTATAAACAGCATAAAAGTACTGTTTGTCGATGCTGAACGCTGTTTGTCGATGTAAACAAATTGTCAAACAAGTGTTGTGTACAATCGTTCTCCTCTTGGGACTTTTGTCAAGTTTCATCTGTAGTACGGCAATTTTCGCTAACAGAGGCGCGGGTGCAGGCCCATTCTCAATGGCGGCCTAGTCAAATGTTCGTTTTGTGTACACTTTTATCCGAACTTTTGCCAGGAATTCTTAACATAAATTTTTGCGAAGAATGAGGTACGCATTTGTATTCGCAATATAATCGCGAGTTATTCAAGCTCAACTTAATTTTGGTGATATTCCCCCCCTGTAATCTGTTTAAAATGCTGAGAAAGAGTAAATTATCCCACCCTGAATACTTGATGGAACAATGGTCACTGTTTGCGCTAAGCACGGCATTATTAGTGGACTGATGTTAATCTTGTAACTTAATCCTATAAGCTGCTTAACAATTGAGATTAAAGAAGCAACACGCCTTATAACAGTCAACAAGACAATTTAGCGCTTTGTTGATTCGTAACAGCACAATGTACTTATGAGCATTTATTTTTAGGAATTTCGCTTATCTAAGGCGGGAAGCTTTCTATCATCATCCCTAGATGTTTACAAATATTCCCACACTGGCTGCTAAAGGGATAATTTCTGGATGAATGACTGTCACCTGGCTAATAGAATTTAAGCCATTCACCCTGTAAAATATCATTTAGACAATTTCTGCTAACTGACTGGCTGCCTGTTTTCTAGGATTTGAGCAAATTATCTTTCAGTTAATCGGCTTAGACCTGGACTAAGCTTTTGTTGATGAGACGAGCTAGTCGTGTTTGTAAATTAAGCTGTCATTTAGAAAATGAGCCTCTGCGTTCAAGCCAGAAGCTTTAGCCTGTAAACAAAAAAGCTTGGAAATCTTAAGCGCCCCTGAAGTTCGAAACCTGCGGCATCAAGTCAAAGTCCCTCAATCTCCCGCTTTGGAGGCTGGGATAATGAGATGCTTTATCATGACATTGGTGTATCATTGTTATATTACAATAAGTCTTGTATGACTGTAGAAAAATCTGCATTGCATTTGACATAAAAAGAAACCCTTTATTTATATGACATTAGCGGATTTTGATCAAAACAAGCGCTAGCGCATTCCACTCAGGAGCCCCTCCTAGTCCTCCACCCTCACTATTAGAGAAAGGCGGAAGAGTGTTTTAAATCAAAATTGAACAGTAAAAAATTAACCGTTTAATGGATAGCGAGCGATTTGAGGGGTAAAAATCATGTTTAACCTTATCTGTGCCTGAAAATAAAGTGAAACCAATCCTGATGAGATTGTGATAAACATTGAAGTTTGATCGTTGAAAAGCGGTAGATTTACGTTTGTAAAGTTCTTTTTATCTGGTGATTTTTGAGTAACTGAATGAATTCTTATTTTCAAAATTGACGTTTAGCTGTTAAAAGCGTCACATCAGTTATCCGATTAACTGCTTTGTTGATGCGTTCTGCATAATCTAGTGAAAAGGGTAATTTGTGATGTACAGGATAGGCGCCGACTTTCTCTTACAAAGATAATCCGCTTAAATTGCTAGGATTAGTTTCGTTCTGGTGCTCAGCGCATTCAAAACACTTTAGGATAATTTGTGGGTGGCTAGACGCCTACTTTTAGAATTAACGTCGATCATTCTAGATATAAGCAGCTTTATGCTTGACAAACATCTTTGTTGATGCAGAGTCAAGGGGATTAACATTTTTGTTTTCATTAAGTAAATTATACCTGCACTCAACAGTGAGATGTTATCTGAGAATAAAAGCTTTTTTTTCTGGAATGTAAATTGTTCATGTGAGAGAAGTGCTGATATCTGCTGTTTAAGACATTCGCCATGGTATTTATAAAACAACAATACGCCTAGTAAAATAAACGGATTATACTAAAATTAACCACTTGTTGATCAGTAAAAAGTGAAAATTCCAATGAACGTAAAGAACATTAAAACGTAGTTGAAGAGTAAAATTTTTGTCTTATTTTTTGCCTTTTGATTTGTCTCTTGAAAGCCTGTACATAAGGGCAGAAATTTGAAAACTCTGACTATGCAGACAGGACTGAAATAAGCTACGAAACAAATGCAAACAAATTAGCTGCAATTAATAATGTCATTAATTAGACAATGACTGTGAAAATTTAACGCTGATTGCCGGGCAAATTGGTATTATATAAAGCTTATATATTTATTCATATAAAAGTTGATATTGATAAAGCTAGATGCGGATATTTTTGTTGCATTAGTTTGTGATATCATCAATAGTTGGACTCGCACTTTATAATGCCTTAAGAAAATAAAAATTCTGCGATTACAGGAAATTCACGACAATATGTGTAACTGTGCTGATTGAAAGTCCGCATTGGTGGGCAAACTTTAACGAAGTTTCGGATACATGATTCGTAGAGAAAATGACAAAATGGACCAACATTTTGCTGGATATGTGGAGTTTTTTGGAAACGTGGTTCTTAGAGAACACGATATAATGGACGAATGTTCTTCTAAATATGTGGACTTTTTTGGTATACGTGGTTCGTACAGAAGACGATTATTAATCACGACTTAACTGGCAAATCTGAAAACTTAGACGAAGAAACCGCCCACTGGTTGAGCCAGTTTCTGGGTTTATCAAACGACGTTTTCTTGATAACAGCAATGATAATCTCTCATCTTCTCTATATTCGACTTCACAATAACAGCAAATTTGCATTTAAGAGAAAAAAGAGATACCAATAAGTTGTCTGGCTCACGGACTATATAAACTAATGTCCTTTGCAGTTAATCCTTATGATACACGAAAGTGAGTATCATCAGTCCTGTGCATCTAGTGTCTGCAGTTGAGAAAGAACAAACAAATATTGTCGAAAGTGATGAAACCAAAGACTCTGGTGGCGCCGCTCGCAACAAGATATTACTTAAAGAAACACAATTATTGTCACATGAAAAATATAATAAAGATATGAAAGTCATTTTATGATTTTTTTATATAAAAATGAGAACTGCTGTATGTGTTGTGAACTTGAACAAGTCCACAGTCTCTAGTCATATTAATGTCTTTATACATAATAATTGGTCCTACTTTTTCGTAAGATTTGACTGGTGGATGAATACTTGTTTGAGGGGAACTTTTTCTCTACCGGTTTTGAGGCTTTAACTTTAGAAAAAACAACGGCTGTGTTACTGATTCGGACCAAATCTTATGGAATTAAAATTTTAGGAATTTATTTTGGAGTTAAGGTGTTTTTGTGATTTGGTTTTAAACTAGTACACTAAAATTCCGCGATAACAGGAAATTCACGGCAGTATGCTTAACTGCGCTGCTTTAAAGTCAGCATTGGTGGCCAAGCTTTAACGAAGTTTCGGATACATGATTCGTGCGGCAGACGACAAAATGCACCAACATTTTGCTGGATATGTGGAGTTTTTTGGGGGGATACCAGGTTCGTACAAAAGACGATAAAATGGGTGAATGTTGTGCTGGATAAGTGGACTTTTGCGATACGTGGTTCGTACAGAAGACGATAAAATGGACGAACGTTTTGATAGATACGTGGACTTATGCAGCGTGTGTTTCATAAATTACGACTTTATTGACAAATTTGACCAGGACAAGGCGATATTTCAATCATGTACTTCGTCTTTTCATTTCCAGTGAATTGTGAAAAGTACAAACTTTAACGATTTGTTTGACTATCATTTAATTTTATCAAGTTAAATTGTAACGTCAAGATGTATTTGTTTTAGGCCAGTGACACACAGAGAAAGAAAAAAAGAGCAATCCATAATCCATAATCCGTAAGCCACAAGGCGCTTTCCAACCTCCGTAAGGCGCCTGTTGTAGTGAGCACTGAGTGTCTTTCTCTTGGTAGCTAACAAGACGTTTTGCCATTATCAGTTTTCTGGACCATTCAAAATGTCGAAAATGCATCAAACACTGTATCAGTCTACATTATGGTTCGTAATGTTAAGAAAGAAAAGCAGAAACGAACAAAGCGAACAATGTGAGTTAGACCCAGTTATAGCTGTAAGCCAAGAAAAGGAGAATTTGCAACGTTATTTCAAACGATCAAAAGTAATAATGAAAATTTTTCAACTACACTGAAATTTCCGTCAATCAATTTATTGTAATAATAGAATGTCAGTCACATACATTGTATTATGCAGTATGCATTTCTTATGTGCTTTGTAATACGGCAGTCGCCAATGAGTGTTGCGGATCAAAATGCTCTTTTTTATGCTTATAGTCCTTCGGTGTTATACATTTTTATAAATGAATTGTATACTGTAAAAAACACAAATAAGCAAAGTACCTCGTTTGACGATGACCCAAAACGCCTTATGGCAAGTGAAGTTAATTGCCAAATTCATTTCACATAAGACACATTAATTATAGAAAAAGCACGGAAATTTTCTAATCTATATCGTTAATTTATTATTTTTTTGTTAAAATTTATAAGGGCAGTTTTAATAACAATTTAAGTAGTCAACAAAGACGGCGTGAAACATTTTAATAGTAACTTTGAATTCACATTTTTGTAGCAGATGAAGCGATACAAGGTCATGCTTTCCACTACTGACGCGTTTTTTATTTAGCCAGAGAGCTTTTGTTTGACATCTTCAAGAATTGGTCTCCCATTTAGAACTGGAGCACAAAAAGTTCTGGAAGAACGAGTACGCCATTTCTACAGTTTCTAATATCGCCTGTTTAGAACTACAAGACGTCTAACAATTTACTGTACGCAAGAATAAGAAAAAGTTCTCATATCATCCTTGTAATGATTGCATAATTGTTTCATAGTTAACTGTGAAACATTTTTGAAGTAACTCCAAAATGAAGGATATTGGTGTCGTTCGTGAGGCTTATCAGATTCACTTTTCTTCGGAAATCGCACAACAGTGCTCATATTTAGTAAGTTCAACAAATACTCAGCATCACGTTCCAAAGTTTCATATTTTCCAACAAAATCATATTTTATCTGGCAAGGATTACAAAGTTCTACTTGCAAAGCCCAGTGACTGTTCATTTCTTTAGCCTGTGGAGATCTTTGCCCTGTTATGGTTGACAGTGGACTCACTAAGTATTCCAAAAATTGTTGGAAGGTCCTTCCACTAATTCTTCTTCCTGTTGCTTCTTTTACCCTTTTCCGAAAAGTCTCGATAGTATTCATGTAACTTACGGGTTTACCAAGTTGCACTTTGTCTCTGAAACCAGAAACTACGCGATCAAACGGGTGACGTACAAATATAACTTTATAATAATGACTTAAAATAAATTTTTGTTGTTGATAAGAATATAAGGACAAGCTTGACTTGCTTGTTACACTATGCGCCTGATTTCGACTAATATCCATGACATCGTGATCAGATTCTTGCGCTAGTATCTCCAGTATTCTTTCCCAATTTGTAGATGCAACCTTTGGAACAATGCAAAAAACAAGCTTGTGCTTTTCATTGACCAACAAATGCTTGAGTTGTACTTCAGTTAGGTTTTCCACAACATTTTCGAAGGCACAGTTTTCTGCTAATTGGTGTCTTCTCAAGTCATACATTTTACCCATATTGTGTGTGCTGTTTTGTTTTTGTGTCAGAGAAGGTATCATTACTATTGCTTCCTCAGACATCTGATGGCCTCGAAAATATTTCTTGTATTCAGTGATATCTGTGACCTTCATTATGAAAATGCTAAAGAAGAGTACTAAGAACAGCAATGCATTAAGAAATAACTGCGTTTTAGACAAGGTTTCCATAGTATTGACCATCTGGGTGACAGATATGAATTACATATAGGAATTAAATCATAATAAAAACAAAATTCCACATTAACTGATAGTCATTCCACGATCTGGTCACCAATAACGGCAACTGAAACGTGTTTTAGAGAAACACTTTTTGCAATATAACATGCACGGAAAGCAATGACGCATTTTGCTGGAAATTTTAAACAATATTGTCACTATTATTTTTGAAGTTTCTAAATGAAGTTTCAAGAAATATTGGCAATTTTGCCGAAGAACATTAGGCGCAAACAAAGCCTTTGGTTCACGTCTGACGCGTCCTTCTAGTCTCTTCACCAAGTTAATAGCAATACTTTTTGACATATAAATATTTGACATATAAAT
Organism: Tubiluchus corallicola; assembly: GCA_030141605.1. NCBI lineage: Eukaryota > Metazoa > Priapulida > Priapulimorpha > Priapulimorphida > Tubiluchidae > Tubiluchus > Tubiluchus corallicola. Next base: position 19,099 of record JAQGDQ010001406.1, on the reverse strand, counting down.
AAAAAAATCACAGTTCACTGATGAACAACACAAAACAATATATAAAACTTCAAATTTTCACAGCTAAACAAGGTGCAACGGCAGAGAAGTAACGGGTTCTGAAGTTGCAGATGCAGTAGCAGCAACACCTACGATTGCGTAAAACGACACTTAAGACAAAGCTGAAGAGTTACCACACACCTAAGACGGCTAAGAGTTACCAGCCACCTAAAATCATATTACCTTGTTTCCAATAAATCCCTACGCCATTTTTCTGCCGATTTCTTATTGATTTTTACGCTGCTGGATACGCAAAAACGCATTCTGGGTGTCCGGTAAACGGCACTTTTTCAACGCACCCATTTATCAGACCTGCGTTGTGCATTATTTCCATTGGGCTCTGTGTTTCCGGAAAAAGTTCAGGTGAGACGTATTTGTTATGTTCTCATTTTAAAATATTATTCAGCTAGTGAATAATTTAATGAATAACAACAATCAAAAGAATGATTCAATGTTATATACCCAGCGTTTTAATAATGGAACACAAACTAATTATATTAATGATATTGATGGAATGATAATGATAAGGATCTACATAACGAAGCTCGTTTAGCTTTTTTGCAATTGGTGAGCCCAAATGAGCCATAGTACAGGTCTTGTATGTGATGTAATGAGACGTAGGAGACATTGCTTTAAGTAAGCCATGTTTTACTCATAAACAAAATATGATGGCAGAAGCCCTTGCCGTGAAGTTAGTACAAAAAGACAATCTATCATTTTGGACGACAAATGAGAAATAACTATCTTCCATGAATTTTAATGCCCGTTTATAAGCCTCTCACTACATATTTGAAACTATAAAAAAAGTGATAATAAGTTTTAAAAAATGTCGATTTAAGATTTGATTTATTGAATCAATGTGATGCGTTACGTAATTACATTGATAAAATAGTTTCTAAGTTTAGTTGTAATTTTATCTTTACATTATCTGTATAAATGTAAGGAATTAAAGTTGCAACCAGACATTGTGAATGTGTTGTATGTTATGCGTATCTAGCTGAGCACAAAAAATCAATAGAAATTGCTTCAGATAAAACGCAATAATGCAGGTTTGATAACGGATTAATTGAAAAGAATAAAGTGATTTTATGCAAAAACACATAACGTGTTCTGCGATGTCTGGAAAACATCACTGTTTTGCTAATAATCAAATGTTTCAAATTAAGTGGAGAAAGTGGAGATGTTGCTAAATGTTGCTGTCAATGTTGCTAAAATTACAGTGCATTTTCAATGCAAACCAAACGATGGCGCTTCTTCAAACTGCTGATACAGTTTCACAGTTCTTAAGCGCCTCTGAGCCAAGAAACAACTCATTTAATTCAACTCAAATTTATTCCGGCAACTAAAACCATTTAAAATACAAAGGCAGTACTAAAATCAAATAAAATACAATGAAACAAAAATTAAAAAATAACGAAATCCAGTGTTAAAATTAAAATACAGTGTTAGTAAATTAAGGTTTTAAATAAATTTTAAGATTTTAAGTTTAAGTAAATAAACATTACGAACTAATTACTTAATAACTCATTCCATTACACAAAAACCAAGAGCTCACAAGTCTTTATGAGTTAACAACAGCAGTTATAATACTATTGTCATAACATGACAATCTGCGAATATGACTAAAATGTTGTAGAAATAGAATTACACACACGCCAGAAACACTGCCACCGTACGTGAAACAGTTTTCACATACCATTGTTATATGCGTTACGCAGCCTGTTGATCACGCCATTACTATAATTATTCTATAATGTCAGACAGTAAACTCTTAAATAACATGAATTTTAGCATCATCTGAGTTAATCCACATATAAAAAGACTTATCTGATTTTGAATGTCACACTTGTCGCATAGATTAGTACATATTAAATGACAGAGATATTTCTCCTGAAACGTACGGGCAATGCTTCATTGTCAAGGAATACTTTACCAATTATAACGTATTTCAGGCGAAAAACTTAGACGTTATGTTTTAGTCAAATATTAAAATTAATTTTTAGAAGATTACCAAAGCTAGTGCAAGCATTCCTAATTAACATTTTGCTTTAGCAAAGCCTTGGATCGTAACTCTGCAGTGTGAAATAAAGGGCAATTGCTTCTAGTCTTACTTCTGTGTAAGGTTTGGCGCATTTTTTGTGCCCCACCCGATATAATCCCTTTGCATTTTTCCTACGCAGTATTAGTGTTAGCATGTAAATTAATATCAATTACTCCAAGATATACATATGAGTGTCTGGCCAAAATTTCAATCCACAAGGGCCTAGCTGATTCAGCTTACATGATGCTTCCCACAAAAAGGCAATATTTTACCCATTGAATTTGTCTGCATTCATTAGAGTTTATCTTTTTGAAAATACCCATGTTAACAATAGAGATCTCAATGCAGAACTTGTAACAACTGGCGTGTCTAATCGACGGAGACACGATCTACGCTACACCCTCATTATCAACCTCATTGAACAACATTTTCTGATGCGCTTTCTGCTCTGCACACGAAACAGGATGTTAACTTCAATTATTAAACTGATTAAATAGCTCAATTACGTTATTTACAAAAAATGCTTCTTTTAAATTGATAAACCTTTTCAAAACTTCTGCCACAAGCAACAATAGATACATCCTGCTATAGCAGCAGACAAAGAACTGCTATAATTTTCAATAATTCACGTCGACAACGTAATTGTGATAAAAACCAACCATAATTATAATGAGCCATTTTAAATTATTGAGGCGAGAATTTTCTCATGATTATCCCGGTATAATGTTTGCCTGTGTGACTAGATAAGCTCTGAGCAATGACCAACCTTGAACAGCTTTTCATAACGCACAAAGAACACCTAAATTGCAACTCATTATGTAATTATAATGTAGCTTTTTAAATTGACGAGGGGAGTTTTCCCAGAATTATTATGGTGATTGCGTGGGCAATTAACATCTGTAGGGTATTCATCATACACAGACAACTATTCTATTGTCAGGTTCTGGTTTGCAAGGTGATTTGAAAGGCAGATCTTCCGTTCTTTAAAAGTCGTTACAGAAAATACAGGATGTGATCGCTGGGCAATGAACCACCTTGAGGCTCTTGAAAGCTTTACTTTAATTACAACCTTGAATCACTTAAAAGTTTAAAGGAAAACAGGAGTTTTAATATCAGCCCCAATTTGATAAAAAGTAAAAATTTTAACAACTTTGTATAATAATTCATCCGTGTCTCTGATAATTAAATCGAAAGAGCACAAGTGGCGCTAACGTCACAAGTGAACAGAATTTTCAACAGAATAAATAATCCACGTGTGTGATACATGTGTTTGTTGAAAACAAAAATGGAAAAGCAGTGCTATTGTACAACATTCAATGTGATGTACAAAAACACGACAAACTTTAAGTTTAAAATTCGATTTTCATGTTTACTGCTCAGCATGACTATCGAACGTGTGCATCACGTCACAGTTGAACACTTCAGAACTGAGAAGTAAAACGTCTGTTTCTTGCGCAATGCGTTTCCGACATGTATGCGCTAGTGCCCATCTAACTAGTGAAGAGCAAAATGCCTGAAACAGCGAACAACTAGTCGCGCAAAAGCGAAATTACATTTCCAGGGTAATAACTCTTTCACTTAAGTCATTCTTGAAAAAATAGTATGTTCCCTATCAATATTTTAGAGGGTAAAGTGTGTGTTGAGCTCTGCTGCTATAGTTGTCGTGACGGTAAAGTTGTCGCTGGGGTGTTTTGGGGAGAGCCAATAACTGACATTGGGAGGTTTTTCAGACTGTTTCTGAAGTTGCGATGTTCGTGTTATTCAGATGAAATCAATGGATGAAAACATGTTTAACTTTGCGATCTGTATTTTACTCAAAATCATAAACTCATAGTCAATCCACATATACACAAAATGGTAAACATAATCAACAGTAGTAAACAAGAGTCAAAGTAAACAATATATCATGTCATCTGAGTCAAAACTGTTAAAGCTTATTGCTTTCTTTCTAATCTTGCTACCAAGTGTGAAAAGCTACTACATTCACAGAGAAGCCAAGTAACCCAGTTACATACAAACATATAGCAGTAGCAACTACATAAGATACATAGAAAATTTCAAAGTGTATAAACAGATGTCAGCACTGAGTTAGTTGAATAATTCTTTTCAGTAAGTAAGCGAAATGCTAAGTAACATAATTTTGCATAGAAAGTTTTTTGGAACATAATTTAACATTGTCTATTCTTCCCGATTAACGTTGCTCGTTTATGACGTCATGTAATGGCCCCGTTGGAACAGTATCACGGGAAATTTAAAATGAAAACAAACAAAAAAAATCCATTGAACGCGAATAAGATATCGTAGTTAGAGAAAGATGCATAAAATTGCTGTAAAGTTGTATGACTTATAAAGCGATTTTTCTGAAACCTACTTCAGGTAGCCATTTTCTTGTCCTTTAATTAACTTCGCAAAAGCGTGAAGGATGAAAGTTTTTTTGGGACATAATTTAACATTGCCTATTCTTCCCGATTTACGTTACTCGTATATGACGTCATGTAATGGCGCCGTTTAAACAGTATCACGGGAAATAAAGCGATTTTTCTAACTTATAAAGCGATTTTTTCTGAAACCTACTTCAGTAGCCATTTTCTTGTCCTTTAATTAACTTCGAAAAAGCGTTTTATACAAGAAGGTTGAAAATTTTCGGCGATAATTTTAAAAAGTGGGTCAGAGGTTTTTATGATAGCGTCGAAAGTTGTGTGCTTAACAACATGTCTAGTGGCTTCTTTTATTACATGAAAATAAACAAAAACCTGAACTGCACCTTTTCTGGCACTCTAGTTTTAGTGTGGAAGTGTGATTCTTGGAGTAAATGTGATTTTGTGTCTGTTGCTTGACCGATTTATCAGTGGAGGAAAATTTGTTGTTTCCATCACTTGATCACAGTCACACAGTTTGCCATAGATACAGTTCGCCACTAGTACTGTTTGCCATTAGTACTGTTTGCCAATTTTTCGGTTTGCCTTTGTTATAGTTCAAAGTGGTGCAATTCGCCACTATTACTGTTCGCCAATGATACGGTTTGCCTTTGGTACACTTTGCCAGCGGGACTGTTTGCCTGTGGTATGGTTTGAAAGTGGTACAGTTTGCCAGTAGTACAATTAGCCACTAGTACATTTCGCCAATTTGCAGTTTGTCAGTGTTGCAGTTTGACGTTCGTACAATTTGTCACTAGTACAGTTCGCCACTAGTACATTTCTCCAATGGTACAGTTCGACACTAGTTTAGTTCCACAATCTTACTGTGTGCCAGTGTAGCGGTTATCCAGTAGAAGAGCTCACAACTTGCACAGTTGTTTACTAGTATAGCTCACCTATGGTACGGTTTGTCACTCGTCCTGTGTGCCTATGGATCGGTTCGCCTGTAAAATTTCTCTGCTATGTTGTTACTCCTAACAGATTATTTCAGTTCTCCAATGGTGATGTTTGCCAGTGGTATGTAAGGAGGAACATTTCGCCAGCAAGATTTCTGTTCAATGTTAATGCCTTATGTATGATGGGCCTGGACCTCAAATAGTCTGGCTCCGAATTCCAAGAAATTTGGCCATGGTTAAGGAGTTATGGTCCCTTTTTAAATTTATTTTGCCACGTGTTAAAATGGGTTTCATTTTTTTTGACACCGAGCATAACTCTTTCCCGATCCCTGCCCAGAAATAACTTTTTAGAAAACTCTGAAAATCTTGTCACAACTTAACCCACCCCTCTTATAAACAATCTTTTGTGTTTTGTAAAAAAGGTTCTTTCGAACAAATCAACTTTGTTTTTGATACTGCGGACTAGGGGGCGTGGCTGTGCACCTCTCGGATAAAATTTGTTTTAATTGAAGGCAAAATGGCGGAGATTGGCGATTTTAGTCTTTTTTGAAAATTCTGCTCGCCTAGATTCTCTAATAGTAATGATATTTAACCCTACATTTATTTGTGCATAATTCTGTGACTAGGTGATCGGTTACAAAGAAATTTTACATTCTGAAACCCTGTCACACAAGCCTTTTCACTAAAAAAGTCGATCGCCCAAAACTACTGTAAACCATAGTGTTTAGAATCCATATTTTAAATTTTGTTAACAAACATTTGCCTTTACTGCATCGAAACAAAACAGCTGCGAGGTTCGACTTTTGGTTTTTGCTCTTCCCCAATTATGGTCCGTCGTTATTGGGCCTAGGCTGCCTTTTTCGGGTCTCACACTTATCAAAATTTGAGCATATTTTTAAATAGAAAAACATACTAGTTTTGAAATTAGGGGTGGGTTGGAGGTGGTTAGCGGGCTGTAATGAGTGTCCGTTCCTTATTGAACCAGCAAGCTTAGAAAACCTAAATGTTATTGTGCCTTTATTTGACTTTACTATTAAGTTGCTAGACACTAAACGCCTTTTGCGCAGTTTTTATCATAGATTGTCTGTTTGTTTGCGCGTTAAGCTCCATTTCAGATGTTTCTATCGGTTATCTTAAATTCTGTGCGGCATTGGGTAAATTTCGATCGGCTCCGCATTCAAAATTAATCAACCGGAATGTGTTTTAATATTGTGCAAAGTTTCATGCTTTTAAGGCAAAATAAGCAATTCCGTTATTTCGTGCAACAATTGCAGCCATCTTAGCCGCCATCCTACAATGAAGTGATGTTAGTATAGAGCCATTTAAGCATCAGATAAGGATTCCGTGACCTTGAAAACCTATATTTAGACACCAAAATCATTATTCTGTATACTGTGATAGCTGAGATATAGCCTTAATAAGCTAGCAACAGCCTACTGTCAGCCATCTCGAAGACTCCTTTAGCAGTGATTCAATTATGTACGATTTACCGTTAATTTTACCATCTCTGCAGTCATTACACTTTGGGACGCTGATTGTTTTATCATACCAACAGAACACCAGTTTCAACAACAATGTATGAGTTAGCTGCAAAGGTGAGTTACCTAATAAAATTCCATTGAAGAAACCAGCTTAATGGCAGAAATGGTAGAATATCCATTCACACAGTATTCTACAACATACGAGCTAAAGTATGCCGAGAGGATGAAAGATGATGTATAGATCTAGTTAATATTATCAACGACTACAATATTTCAAGTGGGGAACGTCTACATGAATATGATGTTTATAGTGTACTTGCAAGGATAGAAAAGTTGAATGCAGATGATACAGAAAACTGCAATCATACTGGTGTGGTATACAGCAAATTTTCATGTAATATTGCTATTGGACTAAATCAACAAGATTTTATATTATTCATCATGACAGGAGCATGACAAACTGTATTGAGAACTTTCGGAACACCTGGAAAAGAAGTTTCAATGGATTCACATGGAATGCATGGAGACTCGACGTATCCGGTTATTAGCGAACAATATTGATGGTGACTGACGAACATTAAAGAGTTTTCCAGCTGCTTTTTGTTTCATCAACAGATTTGATCAACATGGCACAGATGCATTTTTAGAGGCAACTAATCAAGATTGCTGTATCCATTTAGTGACGTATTTCTAATGACTGATGACGAACCTAATTCAGGTCAAAGGAAGTGATGAAAAAGGAAGTAATCAGCAAGGTTTTAAAAATAATAATGGAAATGTCTTGCAAAGAAATTTTATATGAGAAGCTGGATCAGCTGCATAAGATACAACTGCAGAGTACTTCTTGCAGTACTACACAGTGGCGATACACCACGAATGTGACCTTATGCTTACTGACTAGATGATCCAATAGCAAACAACAACAAAGCTGCTCATAGCAAAGCAGACAAACAGGTACCTTAGTTTTCCTCAACTAGAAAACAAAAGCAAAAAATAAACGCCAACATTCATTACCAAACCTGAGCATGAAGAAAAAAGAAGAAGCACTTGCAGATGCAAGACAGAAGAAATGCAGTTGTTTTAGAAGGAAAATGATTTTGAATACGATAATGTTAAAAAAAACTTCGCTTAAAAACTGAACATGTATTATGCAACTCACAGTAGTTGCAAAACAGTGGTGTTAACTTAATCAAGTTATTTTAATTTTACATACTATTAAAAAATAATAGTCTTTCTATCTTTTATATCATTCCATATATGAGTTTAATTCATTACATCATTCCATTTTAAGCACTAACGTTTTTTTTATCACGATTCACTTTAAATTTTCAGATTATCTCCATTACTTTTTTTTCTCTATCACTGTGTGGGACAATCTAACAAGCCCTGCTTTTTGATTGCCCACAACACATTTACATTCGTGTATAAGTAAATAGTGCTTGAGGCTTTTCTGTGCAGTATTTTTTATTTGTATTATATCCATTGTAGGCCCTTTCACTGATATTGTATATGTAACCTGTAAATGTTTATGGTGAAATAAATGACTATGACTATGACTATGTTGTAAAAACTGAATTGTGTTGCAGGAATTTACCTAACTTCTGGTAAGCTATAACACAAAGAGTAACAAAGGGCACAACATTCAATTAATTCTATGTCTTTGCATGCATGTGCTATATAAAATATGTCAATTTGTAGTATGATATTCTAGATTATTATTATTATTATCACTATTATTATTCACGTGCACAAAATGAAATTATGAGATTGTGTTCCATTTTTCCAGGTTTTGCGTTTTTCTGATGAATATTTCAAAACTGTTAACTGAACAATTTAAGCTCATTTTTAAAGATAACAGAAACATCGTACCTTCATCAGTATACTAAAACATATACATCATCAGTATACTAAAACATATTCTTCATCAGTATACTAAAACATATACTTCATCAGTATACTAAAACATATACTTCATCAGTATACTAAAACATATACTTCATCAGTATACTAAAACATATACTTCATCAGTATACTAAAACATATACTTCATCAGTATACTAAAACATATACTTCATCAGTATACTAAAACATATACTTCATCAGTATACTAAAACATATTCTTCATCAGTATACTAAAACATATACTTCATCAGTATACTAAAACACATACTTCATCAGTATACTAAAACATATTCTTCATCAGTATGCTAAAATATATACTTCATCAGTATACTAAAACATATACTTCATCAGTATACTAAAACATATACTTCATCAGTATACTAAAACACATACTTCATCAGTATACTAAAACATATTCTTCATCAGTATACTAAAACATATACTTCATCAGTATACTAAAACACATACTTCGTCAGTATACTAAAACATATTCTTCATCAGTATACTGAAACATATACTTCATCAGTATACTAAAACATATTCTTCATCAGTATACTGAAACATATACTTCATCAGTATACTAAAACATATTCTTCATCAGTATACTGAAACATATACTTCATCAGTATACTTACCCCATCCGCTAGGTAAGTGTCACAAAACAAGGGGAAAGCTTGCTACTTAAAGAGAGCAATGTGTGCTGGTTTAAAAATTTGAAAGGAAAAGAAAACAGTTCTCTTTATCTGTCAATATTTCATTCACAAGTGGAAAACTATATGATGTAAAGTTACCATGAAGATGTGACTCTCTAGCTTAATGTGAACTAGCATGATTGTATTACATTGCAAAAATATATGAACGAAAAAAAATTTCATCTTCTTCTCGATGCTACATTAAATTTTATGACTTAGTTCAAAGCAAAAATCAAACATGTTTTACGAATAAAAACAGTTCAATGCGTGTCTAATTTGTTATAAGCACTTTATATACCATAAACATGAAAATACCATATTTTGATACTCACAACTTTCTGCAGTGTTTTTTCTCTTTATGATGCAAGTGAGCTAAATGCAAAACTAAATGAATCTCACTAAGCGTTTTAAGGTTTCACGAGCCTCACTTGCCATGGCGTCATTAAAGCAGCCAATCGTAGTTCGAAATGCCAGCGACCGATAGCCCTTTGCACAAAATAAGGAACATAACCCAATGTAAAGTCCACCATGTTTGTTGGGTTACCGCCTGTTCAATCGGGTTCGGGAACTGTTGAGCAAATGCGTGACGGTGTGCACATTTTTCCGTGACGTCACAGACTAGGCGCTAATACACAGATCGGCAGCGTATACAAAGCCCCGCCTACGGGAATGAAGAAGATATATGTGTGCTCGCCAAGACCAGCAATTATTTTCCTCAGCGTAGCTTACATGAACCTGCGTATGCGCATTGCCAGTGTAGCAAACGCAGCCAGACTATTAAAGTTTTACCAGCAGACCATCTAAACTACCCTGAAATTTGATACGAAAAAACCGTTAAATCAAATCGGGCGTCTGAACAAAATTCTGGTGATAACAAGCTGTTTCTTGTGCTAATTTAGACGTGTTCTGGTAATTACTTAACGCATCATGCATATAAAATGATATGAAAGGTGACCACAATTAAAGATTTGCATTTTCAAGATAAAAGTCACTACATTGTGAATATTAGCAGAAAACTATTTTTGGGAATTTTAATATGCGTTGGGCCAAGTAATTGTTTGACAAGGTTGGTCTTGTCTGGCATTCATGAATGTATTGTCACAACAGTTTTGTGGATCATTCTAGCTAGGGAAAGCGAACTCACATTTAATCGTGTAAGTACATGGAAAGATCTAACTAATATTATCTGCGACAACAACATTTCTAATGGAGAACGTCTAAATGAACGTGATGTTCACAGTGTATTTGCACAGTGATGGGTGGAAAAAGTGAATGCTGATGCTACATTGACTCTATTCCTAGCTGTTTAAATACGCTACACAAATTACATGAAAGGCATGAGCCCAGGTCAACCTGTTGTAATTTCCAGGTGATATTGTCGATGGATTAGATCAAGAAGATTTTATATTTCTCATCATGACAATGGTATGTCAACTTTTGGAGCACCTGGAATGGAAGTTACAATGCATTCGACACAGGAAATTTATTCATATGATTGTTAACTAACAATGCTGCTGGTGACTAACGAGCAAGAACATGGCATGGAAACATTTTAGATACAACAAAAAACAAGTTTGAAACATCCAAGGAGTGGCTTTAGTGACTGATGATTCACCTTGATACGTCAATATTTGGAACAATGTGATGGGTAAACGTTATTACACACTTCTTTTGAGCAATGCTTACAGAAAGATCTGAAAAACAGTGGCTTGCAGTCCGTACATGCAACACATCCACTGCATGCCTTCTGTAACTGAGAGCAAAGACGATTTGTAACAGATCTTTGGTCTGAACTTCTCTGTTAAAACACTGGGATCGTTAATTGTGAATTCGTGCGAGTGTTCCGAAATTATGGATTATGTGATCAAAATTTCCGATTGGTTTGTTCTTTCTTCCCGCGTATAGGTCACATGATTGCACTTGGAAAGTGAGACGTACAGTACACTCGGAACAAACGAATCGAATTTACCGCGCAAGTAAAATAGAAAATCTTTTTGCTACGATGTTAATCTTTGAATCATCGAGATAATACTTTTTATTGAGATATAATGTTACATATATTGTGTAATCAACTGGAAATGTGTAAATCTACCCATTGGCCGTCACTAAGATTTGCTTCATGGCAATAAAGACTTGACACTAAAATAAGCAATAGTTCAGTGGTAACACTTCATGACATGGCGCGTGTTGGTTTCTTGCGTCTGTGTTGCCTCCAAGCTGCTTCAAGAAGAGAATTTAGCTGTGAACACGACGGCTGCAAAAGTAGGTTCAGTAGAACCACCGTAAAACTTTTTATTTTAATAATTACAGTGTAAAAAGCACTTGTATGTACATTTCTAATAATTAACTATTATTGCTAATATTTATTAACGCTTTACACTCGTATTGTATTATTATAATGTCAGTAGGCTATAAGCTTTGTGAAATCATCATACTACACAAACGACGGAGCTGTATGCATTCACAGTATTTTCCAACATGAAAGCACACTCATTACAATTTCAGACACGGAGCTTGAAGGCGTGGTTTAATCGAAACTTGTCCAATCACAATTTACAGCAGCAAAGTTTTTATCCCAGGCTTATCCGTGAGAGAAATGCCGCCATTAATTCAACTCGTGTTTCCGCTGCCCAACTACACGTGGTTTGTTTGAGCCATTGTTTAATACGTGCTGTAGTTGGTCGAGTTCTGTAGCTGCTGTAGAGTGCTGTTAAATAACTGTGACGCTGTTGTGTTAATTATTGTATTGTTTAGGTTTTTCAATGAGATAATTTCTGCGCATCAGTTTTTTATTGATTTTATATCGTTTCAAACTTCACTTATATAAATTTTAATTAACTAGGATGTAAGGTTTGGCTTTAAAACAAAGTACGGCTTTGGTACTAGACTGCATTTTTTAAATTGAAATTACACTAACATAATATAAGCCTAGATATGCGTCACATACAAATAAATACGAAGCATTACGACTCTCTCGATTTAGAATTTTTAATTGGGATTTCAGTGAGAACCTCCCTTTCTCCCTACATAGCGTAAAATGCGTTCCCAGAGAGATACGACTTCCGCTTCCTTTGCAGGAAATAGAATCGCTCATCGACGATGTTAGACGATGTGAAAAAATTGTCGGGGACGCAACAGGTAACACAAGGGCAACAGGTAACACAAGGGGCAACAGGTAACACAAGGGGCAACAGGTAACACAAGGGGTAACAGGTAACACAAGGGCAACAGGTACCACAAGGGCAACAGGTAATACAAGGGCAACAGGTAATACAAGGGCAACAGGTAACACAAGGGCAACAGGTACCACAAGGGCAACAGGTAATACAAGGGCAACAGGTACCACAAGGGCAACAGGTAATACAAGGGCAACAGGTGGCACAATGGGCAACAGGTAACACAAGGGGTAACAGGTAACACAAGGGCAACAGGTAATACAAGGGCAACAGGTAACACAAGGGCAACAGGTAATACAAGGGCAACAGGTACCACAATGGCAACAGGTAACACAAGGGGCAACAGGTAACACAAGGGGCAACGGGTAACACAAGGGGTAACAGGTAACACAAGGGGCAACAGGTAACACAAGGGGTAACAGGTAACACAAAGGGCAACAGGTAACACAAGGGCAACAGGTAACACAAGGGGTGTGATGCGTCACAGCAGTTATTTAGCTGCCCTAATGTAAAGTGGGCAAATTACAGCAATATTCTCTGATTCACGCCAGGCTTTTGACTTATAACTTCGCAAATTTGGCTCATTTAATGACAAAAAGTTACTTAGCAATATGCCAAGCCCCATTCAAATTCCCAAAAGACAATTGAATTTTAATACATTTATATGTGTCAAAAATTTTAGATAAGTTGTGAATCATGAGCAAAATTTTGATTGAAAGATTTACAGCAGTCTTTTTTGGCAGACTTATTTGCACATTAGAACAAAAAGCCGTAAAGGTTTTCCTAAATTTTCTTTTCCAAGTTTAGAGCTCATTACTTTGCATTACAACATTACCAATCAGTCAGTTTTGTGTGACTTTTGGGCTTTCTGTGACTAAATCTGTGAATTTATAGGAACAAATTGCTGGGTGCAGAATTAAAAATTGTCAGCAAATTTATTAATCAGCGCAACGCATTTCAAAAAAAACCCAAATAAGAAACTTTGGTGACACGAATTTCTATGAAGAAAAAAAATTGATATATACCTAAAAGGATATGAGTTTTACAAAATTCGTGCGCTACTTTAATAAACGTTTGTTGCTTGGAACTTTAGGCTGCATTATTGAATTAAACTGTGAAAAATATAAGCCTGTATACTTTAGTCATTATTCTAGAAATTTGATTATTACCCCAACTGGTACTGTAACATTTTACGAGGTACTGTTAAACCTCGTTGTAATGCCCACTATATAATGTCAACCTCACTTAGCGACCATTGTTAATTGTCAAAACAAAATGTCTTGCACGATCCATTCAAGAAGTACAACAGAAAGCCATTGCAGCACAGAAACCAAGCAAAAGTGTCAGACCTGATGGCGTCTAGACGTCTCTTTTCCAATATTTGAGCATAGTTTGGCTAATTAGCTCTCCCTTTGTCTTGCCTCCTCTTTTATCAGAGTTGCGCCACAAAAGCGGCATCTAAACACGTGCAAAAACCTGTTAATAACGTAAACTAAGTTGTTAGTTTGTTATAATGCGCCAAAAGACTCACAATTTATAACAGATTTCAAAAGCCTCGTAACATTACAGAATGGAATTATTATTATTAACTATATCATTTCACAATACTTCCTAATTGTATACAGTTTCTTAAATTTGTTGTTCTGTCTGCACTGAACCAAACGGGCAAAGTCTCCCGCCACGAGGTTGCTGCTGCCATCTACCGGTTTCTATCTTTAATTAATGCACCTGTGGTCTCATGCGTGTAAATTCAACACGGTGCAGCTCGAAAATACTCAGGGGAATTGCAGGGGGTTCCCAATGTGGGGTTAAATACTTTATAAGCAACTCGCTTCGATGAGTTCCTCTCCTCTACAGATCCCAAGAGCTCTTGATTTTCTGCAGTAACACGGGACAGTCTCCGTTCACGAGGTTGGCACTGCCATCTACCGGTTTCTGGTTTTAATATAGAGCGTGTTGTCTTATGTGGGTAAATGTAAGTTTGGTAGTAGTATGGTAGTAGTAAATTTAGCGTCGGTAAGTTTGATCCTAGGAAATTTTGCTACCAGGAAAATTTGCTGCAAAGCAAATATGGTATTGGTAAATGCAGTACTCCAAAGTTTTGCTAAACATTTTTTGGTACATATAAAGAGGGTGCAAGGTAAAAATCTTTTAGGACAAGTTTGATCCCAGGAACGTTCAGTAAAGGGAAAGCTTGATGCTAGGAACGTTCAGTACTGGGAAAGTTTGATGCTAGGAAAGTTTAATACTGGGAAAGTTTGATACTAAGAACGTTCAGTACTGGGAAAGTTTGATCCCAGGAACGTTCAGTAAAGGGAAAGTTTGATGCTAGGAAAGTTTAATACTGGGAAAGTTTGATGCTAGGAACGTTCAGTACTGGGAAAGCTTGATGCTAGGAACGTTCAGTACTGGGAAAGTTTGATGCTAGGAAAGTTTAATACTGGGAAAGTTTGATACTAAGAACGTTCAGTACTGGGAAAGTTTGATGCTATGAACGTTCAATAAAGGGAAAGTTTGATGCTAGGAACGTTCAGTACTGGGAAAGTTTGATGCTAGAAAAGTTTAATACTGGGAAAGTTTGATACTAAGAACGTTCAGTACTGGGAAAGTTTGATACTAAGAACGTTCAGTACTGGGAAAGTTTGATACTAAGAACGTTCAGTACTGGGAAAGTTTGATACTAAGAACGTTCAGTACTGGGAAAGTTTGATACTAAGAAAGTTCAGTACAGGGAAAGTTTGATGCCATGAACGTTCAATAAAGGGAAAGTTTGATGCTAGGAAAGTTTAATACTGGGAAAGTTTGATACTAAGAACGTTCAGTACTGCTAAAGTTTGATGCTAGGAACGTTCAGTACTGGGAAAGCTTGATGCTAGGAACGTTCAGTACTGGGAAAGTTTGATGCTAGGAAAGTTTAATACTGGGAAAGTTTGATACTAAGAACGTTCAGTACTGGGAAAGTTTGATCCCAGGAACGTTCAGTAAAGGGAAAGTTTGATGCTAGGAAAGTTTAATACTGGGAAAGTTTGATGCTAGGAACGTTCAGTACTGGGAAAGCTTGATGCTAGGAACGTTCAGTACTGGGAAAGTTTGATGCTAGGAAAGTTTAATACTGGGAAAGTTTGATACTAAGAACGTTCAGTACTGGGAAAGTTTGATGCTATGAACGTTCAGTACTGGGAAAGTTTGATACTAAGAACGTTCAGTACTGGGAAAGTTTGATGCTATGAACGTTCAATAAAGGGAAAGTTTGATGCTAGGAAAGTTTAATACTGGGAAAGTTTAATACTAAGAACGTTTAGTACTGGGAAAGTTTGATGCTATGAACGTTCAGTAAAGAGAAAGTTTGCTGCTAGAAAAGTTTAATGCTGGGAAAAACTGGTACTAGGAGAATCCGATACGTTGAAAATATATTTTTGCATACTCAAAATAGTTATAGAGGCTAATGTTGTTGCACTTGTTTTTATTTATTTTTTGTTTGTTTGTTTTGTCTGTTGTATATTGTTTGTCATAGCTCGCTCTTTTGTTGTGATCTACCACCACTGTCATCATCATAGTCATCATCATTACTTTTGTCGCTGCTGTTGTGGCTGTTTTTTGTTGTTGCTATTGTCGTTTTCATTAATGTCGATGTCATCATCGTTGTTCTTCTGCTGCAGTTGTTGCTGGTCCTGTTGTTGTTATTCTTGGTGTATATTAGTTTCTTGGTTTCTGCATTTGTTGTCCCCTTCTTTATCATCATTGTTTTTGTCATTGTAACGTTTGTTGTTTTGTTGTTGGTGGTGGTGTTATTACTGTTTTTGCTGTTGCCATTACTGCTTTTCTTCGGTTGTTGCTGTTGCTATTGTGGTTATTATTATTGTTGCTGTTCTTGTTGTTTTTGTTTTTGTTGTTGCTGTTGGTGTTGGCTTTGCTGTTCCAGCTGTTGCTGTTGTTATTGTTAGTATTGAAAACCATGTAGAGGTGCTGTTTGTCGTGGTGTAGGGTGTAAATATGATAACCATCATCGCCATCACTGCCACTGTACCGCTGTATAGCAGCATCATAACAGTATTGCACCATCACCATTGCCACTGCCAGCACCAGCAGTAGGAACACCAAGGAGGATGGTTCTCACTCCATATTGTGGGCCTCAGGCAAAACCAAACCTATGCTACAAGACCAGTGGCGGCTCGTGTATAGGTCGCTAATTAGACAATTAATGTTAATTAATTAATTGCCCGACTACGGGAGCTTCGGCTGGGTCGGAATGGCTATGACGAATACCAGAGCGACCTCAGCCCACGAAATGCACTTTGTGTAGTAAATCTGTATCTGAATTTGTGCTTCTACTTCAAGTCTTGTGTCATCGCTGGTTCTTCACTTTGTGCTTCTACCTCAAGTCTTGTGTCATCGCTGGTTGTTCATTTTTGGCTCCTGCCTTAAGTCTTGTGTCTTCTCTAGTTTCTCGTGTTTGTGCTTCTACCTCAAGTCTTCTGTCTTCGCTAATTGTTCATATTTTGCTTCTGTCTCAAGTTTTGTGTCTTTGCTGGTTGTTCACCTTTATGATTCCGTTTGTCACTAAACTTCTGTTTTGGATAACAAACGCCATGGCAACAGTTACTTGTCACAACTAGAAACACGTTTCTATGGTTTCACTAGAGAAAACTGGGATCCTGACATAACAGCAGTATTTGCGTGTTGTTGAAGTGACAGTAAAGTGGACGGCTGAGGCGCAAGTGGTTGGCTATTTTATCTGATCCACTTTACTGGGCAGACAGCTACATAAATAGGGTTAATATTATCTTTAGCTGAAATCTTTTCAACCTGGGCTTTTCAACTATGGGCTTGCATAAGCTGTAGGAAATCTTTTACACATTTGAGATTATTTTCTTTATCATCTTACAGATGCCATTTTTTGTAAAGTTGCTTTTTGTAGTCTTCGTTCTTGTTATGCTGTCCGATAGTTCAAACGAGTGCATTTCTCTCAGAGGCAGAACTGATGGCAACTTTGGGACGTACCTGCATACCGATGGTGCTCTAGCACGATGCAAGGAAGGCTCACCTACTATGGAGGAACATCAAAAGAAATGTTTTATATGCTCGGGGGCCGATAAAATTGAACTTGGACCACGCAAACCACTGTCAGGGTTCGAAAAGAAGTACGCGGAAGCTGAAGAAAAGTACAAAAAATGTTGTTCGGATGAGATATATTATCAGCAAAGATGCGAATTGAAATAGATAAACGTTCTGTGAGCGGAACATCGTAAAGTTTACACTGTGTCACCCATAGTGCTGTAGCTCTTTGCTAAGCATCAAACAGCTTGCAGTGCCATCTTTTTGATTGACGACAAGACACAATATATAATTTGGAAGTGCAAGTAAGCTGAAAAAATATACACATGATTGGAAAGTGCTTATTTGTGTTAGTTTTTTTATTACTATATTATATTAATTGTTCTTATATCTGCATTGTTAGTGTTGTAATATCAGGACAACTTGAATGAGCAAAGTTCATTTACAACAAACTCTACGTTGGTGCTCAGTTTGCAGACAATATTCGGGCTAATACCAAAAAACAAAAAGAAAACATATCAAAATTTCAAAGCAGCTCAAAAATACGGAATTTAAAAAGCACAATATAATGAATTAGAATAATAGCAACAACAAAAAACAGCCACAACAGCAGCGACAAAAGTAATGATGATGACTATGATGATGACAGTGGTAGATCACAACAAAAGAGCGAGCTATGACAAACAATATACAACAGACAAAACAAACAAACAAAAAATAAATAAAAACAAGTGCAACAACATTAGCCTCTATAACTATTTTGAGTATGCAAAAATATATTTTCAACGTATCGGATTCTCCTAGTACCAGTTTTTCCCAGCATTAAACTTTTCTAGCAGCAAACTTTCTCTTTACTGAACGTTCATAGCATCAAACTTTCCCAGTACTAAACGTTCTTAGTATTAAACTTTCCCAGTATTAAACTTTCCTAGCATCAAACTTTCCCTTTATTGAACGTTCATAGCATCAAACTTTCCCAGTACTGAACGTTCTTAGTATCAAACTTTCCCAGTACTGAACGTTCATAGCATCAAACTTTCCCAGTACTGAACGTTCTTAGTATCAAACTTTCCCAGTATTAAACTTTCCTAGCATCAAACTTTCCCAGTACTGAACGTTCCTAGCATCAAGCTTTCCCAGTACTGAACGTTCCTAGCATCAAACTTTCCCAGTATTAAACTTTCCTAGCATCAAACTTTCCCTTTACTGAACGTTCCTGGGATCAAACTTTCCCAGTACTGAACGTTCTTAGTATCAAACTTTCCCAGTATTAAACTTTCCTAGCATCAAACTTTCCCAGTACTGAACGTTCCTAGCATCAAGCTTTCCCAGTACTGAACGTTCCTAGCATCAAACTTTAGCAGTACTGAACGTTCTTAGTATCAAACTTTCCCAGTATT
>JAQGDQ010002426.1:37500-47583 GCA_030141605.1 Tubiluchus corallicola | reverse complement strand
ATGAGATGAGATGAGATGGGATGGGATGGGATGGGATGGGATGGGATGGGATGGGATGGGATGGGATGGGATGGGATGGGAGGAGGGGAGAGGAGAGGAGAGGAGAGGAGATGAGATGAGATGTGATGGGATGGGATGTGATGGGATGGGATGGGTTGGGATGGGAGGGGAGGGGAGGGGAGGGGAGGTGAGGGGAGGCGAGGAGAGGAGATAAAACAAGATAAGAATGTTAATCTCACAATGCATAAAAACAATATTATACATACAAAAATGGTTTTACTTTAAATATGAATTAGAAAACATTATGAGGAGGACGAAGCAGCAGGCTATCTAGTTCGTGCCCCAGAGCAATTATTACTCAGTAATTTATGCAGTTTGAACAATTCATTACATACTAGATTTGAACGAGTATCTCACACTAAGCAAAACAATTGTTTAAAGAAATAATGAGCATCAAATAATTATGTTTAAACAAATATAGCAAATAACAGTTATACATAGATATTTAGTCATTTTATACTAGATCACGAATATTTTGATGATGGATTCTATTTTATATTTCACGCCGAGGTGAAACGAAACGAAACGAAATTAATTGATTAAACAGAGTGATAAAAACAAGTACCATATATAAGAGAAAGCAAAAGAGGCAGTGAAGAAATGGATGCATTGTATAAGAATGGAGGAGTTTAATGACATCTAATGAAGTAGAGCACAGAGAGCAAAACAATATTAATACTCATAAATCAAAAAGAATCAAATTAAATCTAATCTAATCAAATCAAATCAATTCAAACCAAACCAAACTTAATCAAATCAAATCAAATCAAATCAAATCAAATCAAATCAAGTCAAGTCAAGTCAAGTCAAGTCAAGTCAAGTCAAGTCAAGTCAAATCAAATCAAATCAAATTAAACCAAACCAAACCGAATCAAACCTAATCAAATCAAATTAAATAAAATCAAAACGCAAATCTAAAACAAACTAAATTTAAATTTAATCAAATTTATCCACACTTTTAATGCTGTAAATCTGTGGACTGTAACACCTTTCAATATTGAAGATTTAAACCAATATCAGTTTAAAAAAGTTATAAAATATAATCCATTATCAAAATATTCGTGATCTAGTATATAATTACTAAATATCTATGTATAACTGTTATTTGTTATATTTATTTAAACATAATTATTTGATGCTCATTAATTCTTTAAACAATTGTTTTGCTTAGTGTAAGATATTCGTTCAATTCTAGTATATAATGAATTGACCAAACTGCATAAATTACTGAGTAATAATTGCTCTGGGGCTAGATAGCCTGCTCCTTGGTTCACCTCATTATGTTAATTAATTCATATTTAAAGTAAAACCATTTTTGTATGTATATTATGGTTTTTATGCATTGTGAAATTAACATTCTTATCTTATTTTATCTCTTCTCCTCTCCTCTTCTCTTCTCTCTTGTCTCTGTTGTCTCTTTTAAATTTGTCTTGTTTTATTTACTTTACCAAAAGACTCTATTCTGTTCTGCTCTGATCCATTATGTCACGCCACATCTCGTTGTAGCCTTTGCCCTGTTTGATTCATTACATTATTTTTTCATTTCTATTAATTGGCTGGTTTGACTTGTTTTCGTTCTTATTAACGTACCGGATTCGGTTTTGTCAAGGATTCGCACTTTACCAGTACAGACTCGAGTCCATTTAGTAGAGCAATCAGCGTTCTTGTTCTGTATTTTCCATTATTTAAAAATAAGCAAATAATGTCACAAACAACGTGGGTTCTATCTTTTGCGATTTTAATGCAAAATGTTCGGACGGTGTGATGAGTAAATTTCATATTAACGTCCCATAGGAATGGCATAAATCGCTTTAACTAGTTTCAATGCCCTGTTACTGCTGTTGTTGGCATCCTTCTGTCTCGGAAGACAATGGAGTGTACGCGCCAAGAGAGTCATTAATCAACATTGATGGAGCTGCAGCATCAACTGTGGCTGAGCAGTCCGATCCTTGGCCTCTCCAGACGGTGACTCTCCAGAACGCACGCCTGGACAAGGTGTATGGAGATCCTGAATTGCCCAGACAAGAGGAACCCCCTCTCTTCCTCTCTGGTGTAGTCCAAAGGAAAGCGCAGCGATACGTTTGGCACCAGGTTGGCTGCAGGAGCTGCCGGAGTCAGTGAGCATGCTGCACTGATCCACCTGCTTGTGCAGCTCCTCCGCCTAGTGTCGAGATGCAGTGTGGGCATCCCGCAAGCCTACAGCACCTGGTATTCCTAGGCGGTCACCCATCCAACTACTAACCAGACTCTACGTTGCTTAACTACGGTGATCAGACGAGAATTGGTGTTTTCAACGTCATATGGCCGTAATCACAACTATAGTCTGTGACTGTAGGTTACAATTAATCATTATTTCAGATAAATCTCGTTTTGTTTGACAACGAACTCAGTGAAATCCATGTTGAGATATTAAGAGATTACGGGATATTTTTGCACATGATACTTTCTCACAGCTGTCTGAGAACATGCTGGGAACTAAAGATTTGTTCCAAGAATGTGCTGGTAATTTACCCACTTACGAATAAGTAATGTAGAAGTTATGATTTGAAGTCAGTGAGGGGGTTATTGGAACAGCTATAAAAGTGAGATTTTTAGCCAAGTGAGAATCAAACAAGCAAACATGCATGCTTTTACAAAAAAGTGGTAATATTGAAGCTAAATTCCTAATCTCAAGCACACATTTTATGTTATTTAGTACGATTC
Source organism: Tubiluchus corallicola (assembly GCA_030141605.1). NCBI lineage: Eukaryota > Metazoa > Priapulida > Priapulimorpha > Priapulimorphida > Tubiluchidae > Tubiluchus > Tubiluchus corallicola. The sequence goes on along the minus strand of JAQGDQ010002426.1, from coordinate 44,820 downwards.
GCCTACTTTGATAAACTTACGTGTTTTGTACTTAAGAAATTTCTCTTACAGAATATAACTTCATGTGGAATGTATTATTTACAAAAAAGTTATAAGGTCAATAAACGATGTATATATATATATATAGTGTTCCATTGCTACTTTGCGGTTCGTTTATCGCGGATTCTTTGTTTCGCGGGTTTTTGCACATGCGTAGTACGTATTGTACAGTAATGTATAGATTTGATGAATTTTGCATAAAAAATCACAAAATGTATAAAAATATTTAAAAATATTAATTCTAACATTAAAACAATATTATAAATCATAAAAAATTACCATTTACAGTAAATAGTGTATTTATTCGGCGGATGAATACACACCAAAAATGAAATGTAGTACTTGCGCCCGCTTGAGATGCTACTTGCCGACGTGAGATTGTACACAACACACGATTGGTTGATTGTGAACATTTTTATGAACATTTAAGTAAAGTTTTTTAAAAGGTACATGTACAGTATGGGAAAAGTTATTAAGGGAATGGGAAAGGGTTATGTATAAGAGTGTGGGGAGGGTTTATACTACTTAAAATAATATATAACTACTAAAATAAGTATAGCGTCCCTACTTCGCGGAAATTCACTTATCGCGGGTGGGCCTGGAACGGAAGTGAGGGAACACTGTATATTAAATGACTTACCTTAGTTTCTGCAGTCAGTTCAGAGTCAACAATTGTAGCCTGGTTTACAATGCAAATAATACAAGAGTATAAACAGAAATCAAACAGTTTGTTGAATTATTTTAGCACTTGACATTTTAAAATTCTTTGATAAACCTAGTATATATAATCTGGGTTTTTTTTTATTAAGTTGTGAAAATGTTAAAGGAAAACCAGACAACCGTTTACACTCAATCTCATTTTCATTTACTGTCAAAGATATACATTTTCTAGCCTATAAAAGTTAACAATTGTTCCTTATATTTGAATAATTAGCTTAGACAGTTAATTACCGGCAACCGAACACAGCTATTGCTTACATCAGAAACTAACCACAGCTTGTGCAATGGTAGGCATCTTCCCTTGCGCGTCGAGTACATTTGCATAAGTGTTACAGTACTGCTTAAACGTGTGATGTCACGAAAATGGACTATACGTCATATGACGTCAGAAAGTAGTCATCTGTAGCAAAAAGGTTAATGTAGTCATTGCTTGGCAGCCTTCCAATATTTGCAGTTTATTTGTGTAGGTTTTACCGTACGGGTATGATCAATTGGAAGCCAATAAAAAAGTGAACTTGGAACTAACATTGTTACAAGCTGTTAGACAGATGACCACGTCTACTGATGCCTGCACGCCAAGCAAAATCGAACAGTATGTAAAAGCTGGAGACGTACATGGTAAACAATACGATTGGTTTGTACTTATTTAAGGGACAAGAAAAGGGGTACCTGAAGTAGGTTTTGGAAAAAGCATCTTGAAAAATTATTAAAAAATTATATTACTTTCCAGCATATTTATGCGTATATCGTACTCGCATAGCAAGGATTTTTTGTTTGTTTTTATTTTAAACTTCCTGCGTTACTGTTCCGACCGCGTCATTACATGACGTCATACATGCACAACGTAAATCAGGGGAAGAAAAGGAAATGTTAAATTACGTCCCTTAGAACTTTCCATGCAATGTTATATTACTTAGCATTTTGCTTACCTACTTGAAAGACTTATGTAACTAGAAAAGGAAATTATTAATTATTTGAAATGTTTTCAGCAATTGGTAAAGTGTCGTTGACTCACCTTCCAGGGTGCGCCACTCACTAACCAAAAACGTTAATTTTTAGCTTATTGACAAGCTACAGTAATTTTAAATTTTATTTAGTTAGTGGCTTGTGCCCTACGAATGCTCTGATTATTTTTTCAAAGTCCACACAATGTTACCTAAACTTATATCAAATGACTTATTGCCAAAATGGCTGCGTCTAACTATATACCAATCTTGCATTCAAAGGAATTTTTGTTTGTTTTAGTTTTAAATCTCCCGCGACACCATTACATGACTATATGTTCAAACAAATAGCATGATTGGATAGCCAAGATTCTCCTAAATAGAACAGTAACTAATTTGTAATCATTTAGTCATGTCTGTGCTCATACAGTAGCAGAAAACTCGTAGGTCTTATTTTGAATGGTGTGGTCCTGAAGGAATTAACCAAATTTTCTTAACAATAGTTTGTGTGGGAGTAATTCCGGGCCATGGAATGGTTCTAAAATATGGCTGCTCGTATTGTCCCTTATTAATATTATTATAACCAGTTTTATTATTATTAAGTGACAACTACTATATTAACAGGCTTATCAAGTTTTCACGATGCCCTAGGCTGATAGGTCTGTCCTACCCAACTATATTGTGAATTTATGATTGGTTATATACTGAGCAAATTGAACAATTACTTGTGGTGTATTAGTAAAGCTATTAACATTGTTTCTACATAGACACTTTTAATTACACACACCTTTAATTACCTGTGTATGAACTGCATTTATATCAGGAGGCTCGGCAACTACTTGTTGTGTGTTACTTTGTATTTGTTCGTTATATGCTCTTATGTAGCAAATGGTGCTGTGTTATACAACGCTTGTCTTGCGTTAATATGAACGGATACACATTTTCGGAGGGCAACAAGATTCCTTTTTAAAATTGGGTGGCTGAAATGTGACACTTCAAACTTTGGTGCCCTATTCTATAGCCTAGCTAGCCTATTGGTTAACACGCCTCTAGCAAATCATTTCTGTTTGTCTCTCCTGAATGACTAATGGCGTGTTCACAGCATTTTGTTTGTAAAATTGATGTGTTTATTCTTAGGTTTATCTCAGATAGTTAATGTGGCTTCGAGTGCGCTGAACGAGATGAAAGATGAGGATGCTACTCCTAAAGAGGCTGCAGAGAATCAACAACATTTATATGATCTCAAATCTGAAGTAAAGAAAATTTAGTTTTTTATTGTCGTGTTAAAGGGAAAGGTTGATTTTTCATATCAGTTTTTGAAGTACAGCATGATGAGTAGATTTTAATCAGGGATGAGAATTTCCCGCGGATAGTTTTTGGAAGACCAGTAGTTCCATTTTTGTAAATCGCGTAAATTCGTTGAAAAATTTTTTACGGACCCAGTACATTATTTCACAAGCTGACCGCTAGTTGGCAGGCCGTCACTTTGTTTACATCATGTACATCAGTGTAACCACGTGTATATCTCTATGTATAGAAATATAGAATCAATTGCGTGCAGTTATTTGAGTCAATTGCAGACAGTTTTTATATACTTTTGCATAGGAGCGGCCAGTACTTAGGCGTTTTTGAGACAATTAGGTATCATGTTTCCTTGATAGTTGGGTATTTTAAATTATGCATGAAACAATGTAACTGATATTTTAAGTTCACTTAGAGGCTCGCTATGGTCACAAAATTGTAATTTGTTGCTGCCTACGGCCTGTTTCAGAGTTTTTTTGCAATTTGTAATTCTCATCCCTGTTTAATACCTGTAAAATACGCCAAAGCGTTTTTACTAATTAAATAGTAGCTTAAATACAAGTAGCTTTTATATACAAGTAAGTGGTGCATTGACAGATAATTACATAATTCATATTCGTAACTATCTAAAAAATTTTCACTCTTTAAGGCTCACTCAAAGTCGTAATTACATATTATGTTTTCCTTTCTCAACTTTCAGGTTTATTGCTGTTATACCATTGCTATTATTACATCATTTACTTAATCTTTATTTACATTAAGTTATCTACAGAAGCATGCATAATTATAATCATTTTTTCATTTAAGTGAGGTGAGTGTGTTAATATCCATATGGTCGTACACTCACCTCGCACTACTCAAATTATTACATCAGTTACTTCATCCTTATTCACATTAAGTTATCTACAGAAGCATGCATAACTATAATCATTTTTTCATTTAAGTAAGGTGAGTGTGTTAATGACCGTATGGTCGTACACTCACTTCGCACTACTCAAATTATTTTATTTAAAGTTTATTAATGTGTCTGATATTGTATTTTTTGATGTGTGAAATAAATTCATAGTTATAACTTAATTAATAGCGGGTGTGTATAACCAGGGGTGATACATCACAACTGAACATTATTTTCAGCAGCACGAGAATTGCACAAGCAGGTTGAAGCAAAAATTTAAATACGTTGCTACTGTACAACACTCAGTGTGATATACACAAACTTTTTAACTTTAAGGCAAATTTTAAGTTTAAAACTCTAATCTCACTTTTTAAAGCTGTGCTCACGCGTGAGCTCTCGAAAGTGCGCACTATATCACAAATGAACACTTTTGATCTGTGATGTACAGCGCCTGTTTTTTTACACGGCGAAATGCGTGTAACAGCAAAGAACCGGCTGCACGAACGTGAAAATTGCGTTTCTGTGGTAATTATTTCATGTAAATCATGTTAGTATGTTCCCAGCGAATGTTCTACAGGATACATTGTTTTGAGCTATAGTTTAACCCTTTCACTACATAGTTGTTTTTAACAGGGTGGTGTTGGCTTTTGCACATTTGCCAATAACTTCTTGTGGTGTGTTACTAAACCAGAATCTTGCAAATAAACAAATAGCCATTTGTTATTGAATGTTCAATATTAGTTTTATTCGTACACATGCACGCAGATATGAGCAAACACACACACACACACACATGCACACAATCATAAATAAGCATGTACTTATATTTAGAAACCAGTTTTCACAAAAAAACAATACTAATCCATAATATACAATCATTTTATAAGAATGCAGAGTAATCAAACTAAACATACGTTTCACCAATGATCTACAAGTGATTTTGCATGGGAACGTACCATACAGTACAGTTTTGTGGAATGCACCTGGCTTCAGATTCTGATTGGCTGGTTAGAGTTACTTGTTGCAAAGCAACCTCAATCCCACGGCTGTTAAACTTTTCTACAATGTTTTACATGGCCGTAGCAGTGAAATAAACAGACCAGGGTGACTGCGCTTGGTGCTGAGCTTGGGCGACAGTCTACCGCTTTCCATCCCTTACAAGAAAAAAGTAGTCAGCAGTGTGCTGCCCTCTGTAGTGAAAGGGTTAAGATTGGATCAGGTTTTCCTGTAAGAAATGCTTCTCTTGCTACTTTGATAAATAATGCTACCATCCTTTCTCTCTTTAAAGAGGACGCTTTTGTGGGAGAAGCTTTACTATATCTGAACTATATTACGCACTTGTAATAACTATGTAGTTTGCTTAATTCGGTGCATTTATTTAAATTTCTTTTGACTTTATGATTTTGAGTACTTAATCTTTAACTGGGCGAAGCGATACTGCCAACTGCTACTATAACTAACGTCACGAGTATCTCTATTCAGAAATTTGTAGGCCAGTGTAGCAGCAGTATTATCGTTGGGAGAAAAATTCTGATTCATTTAATTTTAGTACTAATATATTGTAATATTGTTAAGTAATATTATTAGTTATTACCTCGTTACTGTTAGCGAGTATTAGTGTTCTATTTCGTTTGATTGATTGATTTGTGTAGGTAAGAGCTTCCTTGGTGAATTCTATTGTGCAGATACCATTGATTAACATTGGTATTGTGAAACAGACATCTGATATGTTAAACCAGGCTACAATTGTTGACTCTGAACTGACTGCAGAAACTAAGGTAAGTCATTTAATATACAGTGTTCCCTCACTTCCGTTCCAGGCCCACCCGCAATAAGTGAATTTCCGCGAGCTAGGGACGCTATACTGATTTTAGTAGTTGTACATTATTTTAAGTCTTTATAAACCCTCCCCACACTCTTATACATAACCCTTTCCCATTCCCTTAATAACTTTTCCCATACTGTACATGTACCTTTAAAAAAACTTTACTTAAATTTTCATAAAAATGTTCACAATCAACCAATCGTGTGTTGTGTACAATCTCACGTCGACGAGTAGCATCTCCAGCGGGCGCAAGTACTACATTTCATTTTTGGTGTGTATTCATCTACCGAATAAATACACTATTTGCTGTAAATGGAAATTTTTTATGATTTATAATATTGTTTTCATGTTAGAATTAATATATTTTATATATTTTTATACATTTTGTGATTTTTTATGCAAAATTCATCAAATCTATACATTACTGTACGATACGTACTACGCATGTGCAAAAACCCGCGAAACAACGAGTCTGTGATAAACGAACCGCGAAGTAGCGAGGGAACACTATATATATACATCGTTTATTGACCTTATAACTTTTTTGTAAATAATACATTCCACATGAAGTTATATTCTGTAAGAGAAATTTCTTAAGTACAAAACACGTAAGTTTATCAAAGTAGGCGAATCGTACTAAATAACATAAAATGTGTGCTTGTATAGCAAAATCGTCTATAATTAAGCAGTTAAAGTTTTTCTAGTTATTCAGTTATCCTGAATCTCCATTTCATGAGGATCATTTTGACACCAAGTTCATTGCTCTATGTTATTTCTAAGCTGAGATAATCCACGTTGAAGTTGAGGTGCAGGCTATACACTGAAAAACATAACCTTGAGAAAACCACTGTTAAAGTCAGCCATTGTTTTTGTCGCATTTCTACAAAACACTTAGCAACCGGACAAATGTTGGTTGCTACGGACTTTGCAAGAATACGTTGAAGTTGTGTTTATATCCAGTAGATGGCTCTTCCACAATTATTTGTTTATTATTCCTGTTTATTATTATTATTATTATTATTATTTTCAGTCGAGGTTCAATTGATTGTTAATAATCTTTCAGATAGTTGCTATGGATAAGTTTAACAATGTTGCCAGTTTCATGAAGGATGCGGCAAATGTTGATATTTGTGACTCAGCCGATACTACTCAGTACGTATTCTGTTTCCTTCCATCTTTCTTCTCTTGTTTGTTTTTGCCGTTGTAATTTCTCTTGCCACACCCTTCCTACTCAGTACGTATTCTGTTTCCTTCCGTTTTTCTTCTCTTGTTTGTTTTTGCCGTTGTAATTTCTCTTGCCACACCCTTCCTACTCAGTACGTATTCTGTTTCCTTCCGTTTTTCTTCTCTTGTTTGTTTTTGCCGTTGTAATTTCTCTTGCCACACCCTTCCTACTCAGTACGTATTCTGTTTCCTTCCGTTTTTCTTCTCTTGTTTGTTTTTGCCGTTGTAATTTCTCTTGCCACACCCTTCCTACTCAGTACGTATTCTGTTTCCTTCCGTTTTTCTTCTCTTGTTTGTTTTTGCCGTTGTAATTTCTCTTGCCACACCCTTCCTACTCAGTACGTATTCTGTTTCCTTCCGTTTTTCTTCTC
>JAQGDQ010002426.1:12500-35000 GCA_030141605.1 Tubiluchus corallicola | reverse complement strand
AGGTGCTTATTGGTTAGGAAAGCAGGTCTGATTAAAGATTTGTCGAATGTTGCTGCTGCTGCTGCTGCTGATACTGAAGCTTTTAGTACGGCTATTGTTGTTCTTAAGCCCATTTCACACTGAGGATGCATGGCAAAATTCTTCCAGGCAAAAATGTCTTGCGAGATTCCCCACAAAAATAGAATACAGTGCCTCATTTCACAGATTCCATAGGAGGGATTTCTTCATGATTAATTCTTCTGCTAGCTAGAGGGGCTGTGCATTCTGCTCATGAGGAAATTGCCTCTTAGTAGAAATACTGCATATTCCGTTTTCGGGAGGATTCCTCACAGAATTAGTTCAACATAAAATTATGTGATTATTCTGTTTTCTCGTGTAATCAATTTTTTGTTTTATTAGTGTGACAATTTTTTAGTAAAAAATGTGTAATTTCTGTTTGAAACGAAACGTGCTGCGTGGGTTTTTGGGAAAAATCCGAAATTTTCTGACAGCGATTCCAAGTGTCATTGCATCTTCACTGTGTGAAATGGGCCTTACTACTACATGAACGTCGACTAGTACCGGTACTAATATCTCTATCACTTGTCAGTTATGAAATGTAAAAGCAAGGTATATCCTTACTTACTGTTTTCTGCAAACAGGCACATCTTGAGCGGCATTTCAAGTGTACTGGGTGGTTCAATAAATTCACTTGCACAATCGCTCGCAGACATTGAAGGTGGAAACGAATCTTCTGTCACTGACAACTCGACCGTTCAACCAAAGAGGCAACAGGCAAGTGTCTTACGCAACAAATGAAACGGATTTTCTCTAATAGAGTAAATGCTCACTTAACTATGCCAATGTGTTTCAGCAAAACGCGTCGTTATACGAGAAACAATGGCTTCCTTACAAAAAACAATGTAAAAGCAATCCATTGCATTCCCCGCGTAAAGATCAAAAATGCTAGAGCTGCAGGCCAAAAATTAATAATGCTTGACTCATAAATCAAACACTTTCGGACGTTTAGTTCTGATGATTTTTACCTAAAATCTGAAGAGAAGTAATTTACTGTGAATATTCATGTTTTAAAAGTTTTGCGTACATTAGCACTGCTGAGAAATATTTCTAGTGTGGAAACCTCGTGTGAATACGAAGCCAGCAATAATTAACCCAGCTATGTAACACGATTGATTCTCATTAGAGCAATTCCATCTCTGTGTGGAAACCTATTAGTAATTAATTATTTTTAAAGATAGTTTAACTAGTAGTATCCTGTTTTTGTTTGCTGACGTGTTTTTGCAGCAGGGCAGCTTGAATTTAATTAATACTCGTTTTATCGTCGCCGGGTATTTTTAGACTAAAGAAATCTCGCAGAAATCACTCGACATTATCCAGACCGTATCGGAGACAATGAGCAAGTACAAAGTCCAGGGGGAGGAACCGACGACGTTCGTGACGGATCTGCTTACAGTTCAGGTACAGCGTCAACAGGCAACTCATCTCAGAGGTAAGGATAATCGAGAGCCTGATAGTGTCGTAATGTGAAGTGTGATGATGTTAGCACGATTCCCACGGCCAGAAAAAATCCTGGAAAATACAGGCTATCCCGGAAAGTCATGGAAAAGTCAGGAAACAAGTAATTTGATACAAAGTCGGGGAAAATGATGAAAATGGGGAGAAAGGTCAGGGGAATTGGAAACGGTTGCAAAAATAATCACCGTGAACCCATATTTTCCAAACATATTTTTCAGAGATTCGTGTTCAAATGAAATTTTACTATGACAGGCTCCCCCAGTTTCGACTTCTATTACAAATATAATGATTGGATTAAGAAAGTTTATTTAATGTGATTAGTGTAATTATATTAGCGCTGCTGCAACTGTGCCGACACATTATATATCAGTATGTTTATTAGACTTGCGATTAACTGTTGATTTTTCGTAGGTTCTGATATAAAAATGGAGGGCGTCGGTCGCTTTAAATTGCCGTCGTCGTTGTCGCAAGTGAATGATACTGATGAAGAGAAAGTCTTTGACGTGCAGGTGAATTTTAGCAAAGTTCTTCTAGATGAAAAGCTTTGAAAATTTGATAAAGAAGACGAAGCCAGTTAAAATCTTAACGAAATTTTACTTTTTGCCATTGTAAATTTGGTAACTTTTCTTTATGATTAATTTGTTACGTAATTATTTACCCGTTGAAATTTCAGGCTCAAGATTGATGAAAAATATAATAATTAGTAACTACAATCACTCTAGAGCAGTGGTTGCCAACCTTTTGTTGATCCTTTCCCTCCATCATATCGCGACCCCACGAAGAACATAATCATTATTATTTATTATGCTGTTAAACATCTTTATCGCTCGCATTTATTAATTTTAACTTACTAGTCAACAAACAACGAGTGATTGTTTCATCAATTCATTAATGTGAAGGTTGCACGTGTTTCTCAGCGACCAGTAATGCAACAGCAATAGGTATCCAAGGTAAAATGAATAACAACACGCTTTTGGGCGGTGTACATTGTACAGAACAACGCGCATTTTCATTTTTCCGGAAAATCAAGCACTGATACACCTCATTTAGAGCGGGAAAAACCCTGTTTCACTTTCCAGAAAAAAATGATCCAACGAGAGACTGAGGAAACAAGACCTACTTACATACTTTTTGCGAAAACGGCATTTTTAAAAAAATAGTTTTTGGACTATCCCGCGACTCCATTTAAACTGCTTTGGGGCCTCAAGGTTGAGAAGCCATGCTCTAGTGTGTATAATGTTATATTGCAAATTCTTAACTTTAGACTGCCTTGGTCATTAGAGAATATGGTGACCTAGTGGTAAAAGCATCTGCCTTGTAAGTAAAAGGTACCTAGTTCAAACCTGCTAATTGTCGGTTTGTGTCCTCATCAACATCGAGTCTTTAAAGTAGTAGTAGTAGTAGTTATTCGTTGTTCTCGGTAAAGACACTTTAGTATGAATAAAGATAGGAGTTTGCTTTCAGATGTACTTTATGAAGGAAAACCCCTACTTGTGGGACAACTCGTCAAGTTTGATTAACACTCCCATAACGAGCATAGCAATTAGCGAACCAGAGAACCAATCAGTTTCTAATATTGAAGAGCTAAAAGAGCCACTGCAATATTTTATGGATATGGAAGGTAATTGACAATGGCTGTTTATTGCTGTGATTTTAGTGAAATGTTACTTGTTACTACTGTAGTATCAGTAACTAATAGTAATAAGAATGTTACTACTGTAGTTCGCTTTTTTAGTTCGATATGTCTAGAAGTAAGGTTTCTTTATAAAGAAATGTAGCCATTTCACAGTTTCGTTGTGTGCACGCACAGTTGTTGTAGGTCAAAGGTTAAAGCACAAGAAAACCCTTCATAAACATAAACATTCGTTTTGGAGTTTTATATCACTTACATACTGCCTTTTTGCATACAGGATTTCATTCGGCATTCACGCTGTATAAAACATGTAAATTTAAACTCCCGCGATGGCCGTTAGATGCAGCCATTTTTACGACATGTCATTTGAAACAAGTTCAGATAACATGGTGTAAAGTTTGAAAAAATAATTAGAGCATTCGTAGCGCACAAGTCACTAACTAAATAAAATTTAAAATTACTGTATCTTGTAAATCAAATTAAAAATACGTTTTTTGGTTAGTGAGTGGTGCACCCTGGAGGGTGAGTCAGCGACATTTTACCAATTGGTGAAAACATTTTAAATAATTAATAATTTTCTTTTCTAGTTACATAAATCTCTCCAGCAGGTAAGCAAAAATCTAGGTAATATAGATTTGCACGGAAAGTCTTTTGAGATATAATTTAACATTGCTTTCTCTTCCCTTGATTTACGTTTGGTGCATGACGTCATGTAATGGCGACTTCGGAACAATATTGCGGGAGATTTAAAATGAAAACAAACTAAAATTCCTTTCAGTGCAAGTACGATATGTGCATAAAATTACTATAAAGTAATATAATTTTTAAGGCGATTTTTCTGAAACCTACTTCAGGTGGCCCTTTTCTTGTCCTTTTAAGTTTATCATAGCAACACGTCTTAACTACAACCGTCACATGACATGTGCGAAGCAAAGAATTGGTTCAGTAACTTCAGTTGTTTTACGTGGAATTTACTTAATGTGTAGAGTTATTTACTAGCAGTGCCCAAGTACTACATTTCCTTTTTGGTGTGTATTCATCCGCCGAATAAATACGCTATTTACTGTAAATGGTAATTTTTTATGATTTATAATATTCTTTGAAAACCCACGAAACAGCGAGTCCGCAATAAACGAACCACGAAGTAGCGAGGAACACTATAAACACAGATTATTGTAAATTGTGCCAATCGTTACCAAGAAGCAGAAATTTGTTCTATTTTTAGATGCAGAAGTTCAACCCTCCAGTTCACATGTTACTATAACACCCGGCCAGCCTAGAAACATGGACATTTCTGTTCATAACTTTGTTGTAGAACCTTACAGTGACGTGGTCATATCATTCCTTGATTTACCTGCCAAAATATCTGTAAAGGTAAAGTGTATGAAGTAATTAATATTTACTAGTATTGTTAAAGGTATATAATTGATCCAAATTTTGATCATGTATTGAAAAATAACGGAACTGTAAGCAACAAACACTTACTGTATATTGTTAAACAGAAACTCGAAAATATATATCTCAAAAAATGGAAGGAAGAAGTTAAGAGAACTAATACTAATACTAATAACAACGATGGAAACAAATTAAGACCTACTGCAAAATTAAAGAATGCTAAGAATTTAGAAAATTATTTACAACTTAATAATGTAACTCGCAATGTTAAAATTGCTTTCACGAAACTACGTATTAGTTCTCACTCGCAATAGAAACCGGTAGACATCATAAACCTAACAAAATCCCAGCTAATGAAACATACTGTACACAATGTGACTCAAACAAACGAGAAATAGAAGACGGAACACTTATGTTGTCACACTGGAGTAGATATGAACGACTAACAAACACCTTTTATACAGAAATTACCGTATTTTCCCGTGTATAAGAGACCCTTTTTTGCTCAGAATTTTCACTTTAAAAATAGGGGGTCTCTTATACATGGGAGTAAGTCTTTTCAATAAGGTGCATAAATTGTGACACTAATGATTTTAAATAAGTGCTCTACAACTGTTTTGCGTGTCGCGTTCGACTATGAAGCGGTTGTAAGCAATACAAGCATCGTGACACAGGCATTATCTCCTCGTTTTCTCTTTTCCTGTTACAGGTTTGCAGGTACGCACTTTAATATATACCAGTACTCTTTTTCTACAACACATTAACTGGTTTTATTTTGTTTTCAGTACCGCACTGAGTTGAAAAAAGTTGTACTCTACCCTCTAAAAATGTCCGTCTGAAAAAACTTTTTTCCAGAATTTTTGCCTAAAAATTGAAGGGGTCTCTTATACACAAGGGTCTCTTATACACGGGAAAATACGGTAGCTCTATATACCCAAACTTTACTTACTTATTAGATGATGTCAAAGTAAAATGATTATTAGGCTAAAATGATTCACAAATTCTTCAAAGTGCTTCTAATTTTGTTTTAAAATGTATCACTTCCCGAGTATAATTATTAAAAAATAGTAAATAAACGAACTATATATATAACTAACATCATTTATGTAAACTAAATACTACATGTGTATGCAGCTATCTTGAATTTGTGTTTATGTACAAACCAGTTGGAAAATAAACAAACTTTGATTTCAACTGATATGACCTATTCCACGATCCAGTTTTAAACATTCACAAACATTCACTTAAAAAAATTTTCCTCCCTACCTACAGACATCTTTTGAGGTAAGACAGAAACAATGTTTATGTGGCCGGCCTTAGGAGCTGGAGAAGTAGAAACTACCTCAGGTGAAAAGCAGTTCACCCAGCTTTTATTCTAAAATTTCTGAATGAACTTGAACTCACAGATGGCGTCGGAGCTGTAGTCTCATCGGTTATATTATATATATATGTACAAATTTAAGATAGTTGCATACACATATAGTTTTTCGCTGGTATATATATATATATAACCGACGAGGCTACAGCTCCGACGCCATCTGTGAGTTCAACTTCATTCAGAAATTTTATATATATATATATATATATATATATATACCAGCAAAAAAAAATTATATGTGTATGCAACTATCTTAAATTTGTGTTTATGTACATTCATGCTGTACCCATTGGGTTTATACATCAAGGTTTGATGTCGTGTCTTTGGTTTAAATTGTTGAGTTTGACTTGTGTAACTGTGTTCTTGATAATGTGGTATAAGTTTTTTGTAGTGCTGTATATATGTGTAATTGTATTTTTATAATCGCTGTGTGTACTGTGTTATTTGCAATTGTGATTACCCTATAAAATATAAAAAAAAATATATAAAAAATAATGTCGTATTAATTGTTTTATTACATCCAGCCTCATCTCAGTTATATTGACTCAAAAGGTAAGTTCAAAGGTAAGTCACTAATGACTTGATAACATGAAGCCAGTTCAATAAGAAAATTCCATCAGTGATTCTAAAGCCTTTATAGGTTGTTCTAAAGGAAGATGGCCGACCTCTTATCAAGGATTTTAAAGGAGGAAGCTCCGTGAAAGTAAATCAAATTCCTCTTCGTCATGATGAGAGCGCACTACCCGCGAAACACAGCGACTACTTTTTAAGAGTTCACAATGAAAATAACAGCTCTAAAGAGTATTATCTGGGGATCATATATGATTCTTATCAAACACCACGCTGTGACAATGCATTGCGCATGTGCAGAGGAAAAGTTGAGAAATGTATAGATACAGCAGTCAGCCAGTGCGAAGATGATTTGTGCGTACTTAATGTCAAGTCATGTAGTATAGACGGGTGCTTACGAATGCAAGGATGTTATGACCAGTGGTTAGAAACATGTAGGAACCTGTCTATAGAATGTGCCAAGGAGGAAAAGCTATGTCTCCTCACTGCAGAGCAAGTTTGTGTAGAAAATTACAATATTTGTGTTGCGCAGTGCGATACTGATTTAGATGCTATACTGTTATATGATTTATGTGAGTCGGAGTGTAAAAGTGAATGGATCAACTGCAGCGCTACCTGCAATTCAACATGTGAAACAACTTCCAAGTGCATCAACAGTTTAGATTCGGACTGTGAGAATTCGTTACTTTGGGAATCCAGGCGGGAAAAATGCAAAGCCGTGTATCATGGTTGCCGGGGAAGTTCTACTCAACATTGTAATGTTGAACTGTTGGCGTGCAATAAATCCTGTTACGAATGTCGGCCATTTTGCAGCTTAAAGATGGTCGATATTTGCAGCAAAAACTGTGAGGAGCAGTACGCATCTTGTAACGTGCCTGTTCATGAATCATGCCGCGCTTTCGTTGAGTCGACGGAGCCCGATTGTGTTGAAGTATTGTGGCAAGATGAGTCCGACATATTTGCAAAAATGGGCAACTTGACTGCACAAGAAGCAAGTAACTTGACGTCAGCAGGTAAAAATCAGTTCATTTGTTTTTAGTATATAATTAGCAATAAGTACTCAAATATTGTTTCCAAGTTTCGCATATTAGTTACATTTCTCCATTTATAATTATTGTATTAATGTGGATACTATAGGTATTAGATTTCTAATGCATTTAGAATATTTGCAAATGAACCTCAACATTGTAATTGTGAATGCATTTGAAAACAGTTTCTTATAAAAACACGTGGTCCTGAGACTGGCCAAAGTTAGGACAACAAATGGCCTCTCTCTCTGTCGACCTAATTTTAACAACTGATTTGTGATCCAAACTGGAGTCGCCATCTATGAACTGGTAGCATATTTATTTATTTTACAGATGTCACATACAATATTGACATTTACACTGCAGATGAAATGTTTAGTAATACTCAAGCAGGTGTTTTTGTGCAGCTTCACGGAAGCCTTGGAAACTCTACAGAGCAAAAGTTGGACAGTACCATCAACTCTTTTGCACGATCACAGTAAGATTTCAAGTTTCAATGATTCTGTGCTTTATTTAGAAGCGAAGTTCGTTGGTTATTAGAGCTAAATGCTTATAATATGTGTGCTTGTATAGCAAGATCGTCCATAAGTCGGCAATTAAGCTTTTCTCATATCCTCATGAGGATCATTTTGATACCAAGCTCATCGCTCTATGTTATTTCTAATCTGAGATAATCCACGTTGAAGTTGAGGTGCAGGCTGCTCATTGAAAAACATAACCTTGAGAAAATCACTGTTAAAATTAGCCATTGTTTTTTGTCGCGTTTCTACATAACACTTAGCAACCGTACAAATATTGGTTTGTACGAACTTTGCAACAATACATTGAAGTTATGTTTAAATCCAGTAGATGGCTCTTCCTGACGAAGATCTGGCCTTGGCAATACAAAAAACCTAAAGCAAAATTACTGCTTCTGCAAGCTACTATCACAGTTTGAAAATAGGAGTTTTTTGCAATTGCAGTACTAATTTCTAGCCAAAAAGTGGGTATGGGTTACAAAATAGTATTTTTTGAACATTTTCTGGATAATTTGATGCTAGAATGTGAAATTTTAATATATTTAGTGTTTCTTTTTATAAGAAAGAAAAAATTGACATCTGACCAAATTTTCGCTACTTTCTACTTTGAGGTATAATAACATACATGTAACTACGACGACATGTGGTCGGTTTTGGTTTGCAAGCACACAAATACCCTTTCTGGAACTTACCTGTGCCTGTGTTTAGTAGTCTTAAGATTTATTAGCTAATTTTAGTAATTAAAATGTGTGAGACTTACAAGATTCGTCATACAGCAACATTTGATAGCGAATCGTTGTTTTACATACAGTCAACCTTGGATATCAAGGGACTCCTCCGGACCGGAAAAAACCGCCCCTTATAGCCGAAGTTGAGTCCGACCGAGGGTGTATCTAAACCTGTACTTTTACCCATATTTCTATGGATTATTGCTAGACATTCAGTGCAAACGGTATGTAGGAAGCTCCTTCAGTGATGTGAGATGTATGTGACTGCAGAAACCAAGCTGTTCGAAGGCCGAGTTTGCGAAAAATTGAAGTTAAAAATCGATCAATTTTGCTTTGATCTTAGGGTCCCTTATATGCGAGGCAATTTACCTGGGTTTCTATTACGCAGGACCTGAAGACATCGTCCCGTATAACCGAAAGTCCCTTATATCCGAGTACCTTATATACGAAGATTTTTACATAGGAAAAACGTTACGAAAAATCGGGACCGGTGTTGATGGTCCCATGTGAGTGTCTCTTATAAGCGAGTACCTTATATACGAAGATTTTTACATGGAAAAACGTTACGAAAAATTGGGAACGGTGTTGATGGTCCCTTATAAGCGAATACCTTATACCCGAGGTTGACAGTACGTGTTAAGTCACTAGTATCGTGTTTCGTTTTGTACGTGGTGGTTTTTGTGTTTTTGCTTTCTGCTGATTCACCGAAAAATGTTACGATTCATTTTCGTTGAATCTCATAGGATTGATACGTTTGTGTTGAAACTTAAATCGGTTGGCCTTGTGAAATACTTGACTATTTGGCACAACAATAAGGGCGTTGGTGCAGGGTGGATGTTGGAAAAGGTGTGTTCTCTTTCAACTTTTCTTTATTTGTTTTTATTCCGTCTTTTGCTTGCACAAGAAAACCCTCCACTTACATAAAGCTTAAGAAATTCGCCTTGAAATTTTATATCGCTGACACACTGCCTTTTTACATACAGATCTTCAATTGGCAGCAACGCTGTATAAAACATGTAAATTTAAACTCCCGTGATGACCATTAGATTCAGCCATTTTCACGGCAGGTCATTTGAAACAAGTTTAGATAACATTTTGTAAAGTTTGAAAAAATAATCAGAGCATTCGTAGCGCACATGTCACTAACTAAATAAAATTCAAAATTACTGCATCTTGTCAATAAGATTAAAAATAAGTTTTTGGTTAGTGAGTGGTGCACCCTGGAGGGTGAGTCAGCGACGTTTTACCAATTGGTGAAAATGTTTAAATGATTAATTACATTTCTAGTTTTTAATGATTATTTTAAGTATTTTTGTTCTAGTTACGTAAGTGTTTCCAGCAGGTAAGCGAAATGCTAAGTAATATAGATTTGCACGGAAAGTTTTTTAGGACATTATTTAACATTTCCTTTCCTTCCCTCGATTTGGTACATGACGTCATGTAATGGCGACTTCGGAACAGTATTGCAGGAGATTTAAAATGAAAACGAACTAAAATTCCTTTCAGTGTGAGTAAGATATACGGATAAAATTGCTATAAAGTAATATAATTTTTAAGATGATTTTTCTGAAACCTACTTCAGGCACCCCTTTTCTTGTCTTTTAAACATTCACTTGTTCATTCATTCTTTCATTCATATTTTAGCTTATTATTTAGTAAATATTTTATTATTTTCAATTTTGCTGAAATTAATTCCTTTATCCTTTCATTCATTTGTAATTCACTTGTTTGGACATTAAAGTAAAAAATTTCTCGACTTTTGTTTGGTAATTTCATTGTAATTTACGTATGTAACAGCTGGTACTACAATTAAAATTCACAATTGACAATTGACAAATTCACAATCATCTCCTAAGTAATTGTTGCTCTTTCTTATACTTACTTTTTCTCTTAAATTTTCTATATTACACTTTTTTTGATACTTATTTTATCTCTCCATACAGTCAAAATCCCCTGTCAATAAGGCCCCTATTTGAAAATATATGTAATAATCATAATTACTTGTATTAATTGTATTGTTTTTGTTTAGATTTAGGTGTCATCTAACTTTATTATTTTTTGTTTTCACTTATACTGTTTTCATTTATACTTTGTTTTCATTTATACTGTTTATTATTATTATTTTTTTTTTCCTATTTGATTTTGTTATCCGCAGTTTCACCATTTACTTTTAATATACTAATTTAATTATAAGACAGGGCAGGAGACTAGATGACCCTATGGTCCTTCCCTGCCCTGCTCCACTACTATAATTAAGTAATATTTAAAAAAACTTGTCATGTCAAACAAATGGAGAAAATAAATGTTCTATGTCTATGTCTATGTCTATAATTGAATTTGAGAATTCTCACGAATTATTCTGCCGTTTTTTTGAAGTCATGCTACAGCTTGTTTTATCAAATATGAAATGTTATCTGTAGTTTTCAGGCTGTGAATGGTTATTATGGTTAATATTTCTTATCTGTTAGGCAGTTGTGAAGGCTGAGTTTCTGGAATATACGTGCCCGTGTATGAAGTGGTTGGTGGGAAGCGAATCGGAAAATGTCCAGACCATTCCATGTTTTCTTGTGTCAAATAATACCAGGCCACGTAAGTAATTGCTGTGCTAAGTGGATAGGCTAATCCTGGAAAATACAGGCTATCCTGGAGATTCGTGGACAAGTCTGGGGAAAAGATAATTTGATGAAAAGGCAGGGAAAGTGATGAAAATGGGGCAAAAAGTCGGGGGAAAATGGTGAAAATGGGGCGAACAGTCAGGGAAATTCGAATGGGTTGCAAAAATAATCACCGTGAACTGATATTTTTCCAAACGTATTTTTCAGTGATTCGTGTTCAAATGAAATTTTGCTATGGCAGGTTCCCAGTTTCAATTTGTGTTTCCAAAAATTATGATTGGATTAAGAAAGTTTATTTAATGTGATTAGTGTAATTTCGTTAGCACTACTGCAACTGTGCCGACACATTATATATCAGTATGTGTATGAATGTCCTTACGGAAAAATGTTTGAATGTGTATACTGGTAATGCAATTTCTGCTAATCTTGGTCATGAAAAATCAATATTTTGTCAGGGAAAAGTCATGGAAAAGTCAGAGAATTTTTTTAAAGTTCTGTGGGATCCCTGTAGTTTATAAAGGAAACGACGAACCAATTAGAATGTTGGGTTTATTTTACTGTTGTCACTTAAACTGTTTGTGGTGTGCTAGAGGAAAGAACAAGTCACTCAGTATGTTGGGTTTATTTTACTGTTGTCACTTAAACTGTTTGTGATGTGCTAGAAGAAAGACAAGTGAATGTTTAAAAGACAAGAAAAGGGGTGCCTGAAGTAGGTTTCAGAAAAATCATCTTAAAAATTATATTACTTTATAGCAATTTTATCCGTATATCTTACTCACACTGAAAGGAATTTTAGTTCGTTTTCATTTTAAATCTCCTGCAATACTGTTCCGAAGTCGCCATTACATGACGTCATGTACCAAATCGAGGGAAGGAAAGGAAATGTTAAATAATGTCCTAAAAAACTTTCCGTGCAAATCTATATTACTTAGCATTTCGCTTACCTGCTGGAAACACTTACGTAACTAGAACAAAAATACTTAAAATAATCATTAAAAACTAGAAATGTAATTAATCATTTAAACATTTTCACCAATTGGTAAAACGTCGCTGACTCACCCTCCAGGGTGCACCACTCACTAACCAAAAACTTATTTTTAATCTTATTGACAAGATGCAGTAATTTTGAATTTTATTTAGTTAGTGACATGTGCGCTACGAATGCTCTGATTATTTTTTCAAACTTTACAAAATGTTATCTAAACTTGTTTCAAATGACCTGCCGTGAAAATGGCTGAATCTAATGGTCATCACGGGAGTTTAAATTTACATGTTTTATACAGCGTTGCTGCCAATTGAAGATCTGTATGTAAAAAGGCAGTGTGTCAGCGATATAAAATTTCAAGGCGAATTTCTTAAGCTTTATGTAAGTGGAGGGTTTTCTTGTGCAAGCAAAAGACGGAATAAAAACAAATAAAGAAAAGTTGAAAGAGAACACACCTTTTCCAACATCCACCCTGCACCAACGCCCTTATTGTTGTGCCAAATAGTCAAGTATTTCACAAGGCCAACCGATTTAAGTTTCAACACAAACGTATCAATCCTATGAGATTCAACGAAAATGAATCGTAACATTTTTCGGTGAATCAGCAGAAAGCAAAAACACAAAAACCACCACGTACAAAACGAAACACGATACTAGTGACTTAACACGTACTGTCAACCTCGGGTATAAGGTATTCGCTTATAAGGGACCATCAACACCGTTCCCAATTTTTCGTAACGTTTTTCCATGTAAAAATCTTCGTATATAAGGTACTCGCTTATAAGAGACACTCACATGGGACCATCAACACCGGTCCCGATTTTTCGTAACGTTTTTCCTATGTAAAAATCTTCGTATATAAGGTACTCGGATATAAGGGACTTTCGGTTATACGGGACGATGTCTTCAGGTCCTGCGTAATAGAAACCCAGGTAAATTGCCTCGCATATAAGGGACCCTAAGATCAAAGCAAAATTGATCGATTTTTAACTTCAATTTTTCGCAAACTCGGCCTTCGAACAGCTTGGTTTCTGCAGTCACATACATCTCACATCACTGAAGGAGCTTCCTACATACCGTTTGCACTGAATGTCTAGCAATAATCCATAGAAATATGGGTAAAAGTACAGGTTTAGATACACCCTCGGTCGGACTCAACTTCGGCTATAAGGGGCGGTTTTTTCCGGTCCGGAGGAGTCCCTTGATATCCAAGGTTGACTGTATGTAAAACAACGATTCGCTATCAAATGTTGCTGTATGACGAATCTTGTAAGTCTCACACATTTTAATTACTAAAATTAGCTAATAAATCTTAAGACTACTAAACACAGGCACAGGTAAGTTCCAGAAAGGGTATTTGTGTGCTTGCAAACCAAAACCGACCACATGTCGTCGTAGTTACATGTATGTTATTATACCTCAAAGTAGAAAGTAGCGAAAATTTGGTCAGATGTCAATTTTTTCTTTCTTATAAAAAGAAACACTAAATATATTAAAATTTCACATTCTAGCATCAAATTATCCAGAAAATGTTCAAAAAATACTATTTTGTAACCCATACCCACTTTTTGGCTAGAAATTAGTACTGCAATTGCAAAAAACTCCTATTTTCAAACTGTGATAGTAGCTTGCAGAAGCAGTAATTTTGCTTTAGGTTTTTTGTATTGCCAAGGCCAGATCTTCGTCAGGAAGAGCCATCTACTGGATTTAAACATAACTTCAATGTATTGTTGCAAAGTTCGTACAAACCAATATTTGTACGGTTGCTAAGTGTTATGTAGAAACGCGACAAAAAACAATGGCTAATTTTAACAGTGATTTTCTCAAGGTTATGTTTTTCAATGAGCAGCCTGCACCTCAACTTCAACGTGGATTATCTCAGATTAGAAATAACATAGAGCGATGAGCTTGGTATCAAAATGATCCTCATGAGGATATGAGAAAAGCTTAATTGCCGACTTATGGACGATCTTGCTATACAAGCACACATATTATAAGCATTTAGCTCTAATAACCAACGAACTTCGCTTCTAAATAAAGCACAGAATCATTGAAACTTGAAATCTTACTGTGATCGTGCAAAAGAGTTGATGGTACTGTCCAACTTTTGCTCTGTAGAGTTTCCAAGGCTTCCGTGAAGCTGCACAAAAACACCTGCTTGAGTATTACTAAACATTTCATCTGCAGTGTAAATGTCAATATTGTATGTGACATCTGTAAAATAAATAAATATGCTACCAGTTCATAGATGGCGACTCCAGTTTGGATCACAAATCAGTTGTTAAAATTAGGTCGACAGAGAGAGAGGCCATTTGTTGTCCTAACTTTGGCCAGTCTCAGGACCACGTGTTTTTATAAGAAACTGTTTTCAAATGCATTCACAATTACAATGTTGAGGTTCATTTGCAAATATTCTAAATGCATTAGAAATCTAATACCTATAGTATCCACATTAATACAATAATTATAAATGGAGAAATGTAACTAATATGCGAAACTTGGAAACAATATTTGAGTACTTATTGCTAATTATATACTAAAAACAAATGAACTGATTTTTACCTGCTGACGTCAAGTTACTTGCTTCTTGTGCAGTCAAGTTGCCCATTTTTGCAAATATGTCGGACTCATCTTGCCACAATACTTCAACACAATCGGGCTCCGTCGACTCAACGAAAGCGCGGCATGATTCATGAACAGGCACGTTACAAGATGCGTACTGCTCCTCACAGTTTTTGCTGCAAATATCGACCATCTTTAAGCTGCAAAATGGCCGACATTCGTAACAGGATTTATTGCACGCCAACAGTTCAACATTACAATGTTGAGTAGAACTTCCCCGGCAACCATGATACACGGCTTTGCATTTTTCCCGCCTGGATTCCCAAAGTAACGAATTCTCACAGTCCGAATCTAAACTGTTGATGCACTTGGAAGTTGTTTCACATGTTGAATTGCAGGTAGCGCTGCAGTTGATCCATTCACTTTTACACTCCGACTCACATAAATCATATAACAGTATAGCATCTAAATCAGTATCGCACTGCGCAACACAAATATTGTAATTTTCTACACAAACTTGCTCTGCAGTGAGGAGACATAGCTTTTCCTCCTTGGCACATTCTATAGACAGGTTCCTACATGTTTCTAACCACTGGTCATAACATCCTTGCATTCGTAAGCACCCGTCTATACTACATGACTTGACATTAAGTACGCACAAATCATCTTCGCACTGGCTGACTGCTGTATCTATACATTTCTCAACTTTTCCTCTGCACATGCGCAATGCATTGTCACAGCGTGGTGTTTGATAAGAATCATATATGATCCCCAGATAATACTCTTTAGAGCTGTTATTTTCATTGTGAACTCTTAAAAAGTAGTCGCTGTGTTTCGCGGGTAGTGCGCTCTCATCATGACGAAGAGGAATTTGATTTACTTTCACGGAGCTTCCTCCTTTAAAATCCTTGATAAGAGGTCGGCCATCTTCCTTTAGAACAACCTATAAAGGCTTTAGAATCACTGATGGAATTTTCTTATTGAACTGGCTTCATGTTATCAAGTCATTAGTGACTTACCTTTGAACTTACCTTTTGAGTCAATATAACTGAGATGAGGCTGGATGTAATAAAACAATTAATACGACATTATTTTTTATATATTTTTTTTTATATTTTATAGGGTAATCACAATTGCAAATAACACAGTACACACAGCGATTATAAAAATACAATTACACATATATACAGCACTACAAAAAACTTATACCACATTATCAAGAACACAGTTACACAAGTCAAACTCAACAATTTAAACCAAAGACACGACATCAAACCTTGATGTATAAACCCAATGGGTACAGCATGAATGTACATAAACACAAATTTAAGATAGTTGCATACACATATAATTTTTTTTTGCTGGTATATATATATATATATATATATATATATAAAATTTCTGAATGAAGTTGAACTCACAGATGGCGTCGGAGCTGTAGCCTCGTCGGTTATATATATATATATACCAGCGAAAAACTATATGTGTATGCAACTATCTTAAATTTGTACATATATATATAATATAACCGATGAGACTACAGCTCCGACGCCATCTGTGAGTTCAAGTTCATTCAGAAATTTTAGAATAAAAGCTGGGTGAACTGCTTTTCACCTGAGGTAGTTTCTACTTCTCCAGCTCCTAAGGCCGGCCACATAAACATTGTTTCTGTCTTACCTCAAAAGATGTCTGTAGGTAGGGAGGAAAATTTTTTTAAGTGAATGTTTGTGAATGTTTAAAACTGGATCGTGGAATAGGTCATATCAGTTGAAATCAAAGTTTGTTTATTTTCCAACTGGTTTGTACATAAACACAAATTCAAGATAGCTGCATACACATGTAGTATTTAGTTTACATAAATGATGTTAGTTATATATATAGTTCGTTTATTTACTATTTTTTAATAATTATACTCGGGAAGTGATACATTTTAAAACAAAATTAGAAGCACTTTGAAGAATTTGTGAATCATTTTAGCCTAATAATCATTTTACTTTGACATCATCTAATAAGTAAGTAAAGTTTGGGTATATAGAGCTACCGTATTTTCCCGTGTATAAGAGACCCTTGTGTATAAGAGACCCCTTCAATTTTTAGGCAAAAATTCTGGAAAAAAGTTTTTTCAGACGGACATTTTTAGAGGGTAGAGTACAACTTTTTTCAACTCAGTGCGGTACTGAAAACAAAATAAAACCAGTTAATGTGTTGTAGAAAAAGAGTACTGGTATATATTAAAGTGCGTACCTGCAAACCTGTAACAGGAAAAGAGAAAACGAGGAGATAATGCCTGTGTCACGATGCTTGTATTGCTTACAACCGCTTCATAGTCGAACGCGACACGCAAAACAGTTGTAGAGCACTTATTTAAAATCATTAGTGTCACAATTTATGCACCTTATTGAAAAGACTTACTCCCATGTATAAGAGACCCCCTATTTTTAAAGTGAAAATTCTGAGCAAAAAAGGGTCTCTTATACACGGGAAAATACGGTAATTTCTGTATAAAAGGTGTTTGTTAGTCGTTCATATCTACTCCAGTGTGACAACATAAGTGTTCCGTCTTCTATTTCTCGTTTGTTTGAGTCACATTGTGTACAGTATGTTTCATTAGCTGGGATTTTGTTAGGTTTATGATGTCTACCGGTTTCTATTGCGAGTGAGAACTAATACGTAGTTTCGTGAAAGCAATTTTAACATTGCGAGTTACATTATTAAGTTGTAAATAATTTTCTAAATTCTTAGCATTCTTTAATTTTGCAGTAGGTCTTAATTTGTTTCCATCGTTGTTATTAGTATTAGTATTAGTTCTCTTAACTTCTTCCTTCCATTTTTTGAGATATATATTTTCGAGTTTCTGTTTAACAATATACAGTAAGTGTTTGTTGCTTACAGTTCCGTTATTTTTCAATACATGATCAAAATTTGGATCAATTATATACCTTTAACAATACTAGTAAATATTAATTACTTCATACACTTTACCTTTACAGATATTTTGGCAGGTAAATCAAGGAATGATATGACCACGTCACTGTAAGGTTCTACAACAAAGTTATGAACAGAAATGTCCATGTTTCTAGGCTGGCCGGGTGTTATAGTAACATGTGAACTGGAGGGTTGAACTTCTGCATCTAAAAATAGAACAAATTTCTGCTTCTTGGTAACGATTGGCACAATTTACAATAATCTGTGTTTATAGTGTTCCTCGCTACTTCGTGGTTCGTTTATTGCGGACTCGCTGTTTCGTGGGTTTTCAAAGAATATTATAAATCATAAAAAATTACCATTTACAGTAAATAGCGTATTTATTCGGCGGATGAATACACACCAAAAAGGAAATGTAGTACTTGGGCACTGCTAGTAAATAACTCTACACATTAAGTAAATTCCACGTAAAACAACTGAAGTTACTGAACCAATTCTTTGCTTCGCACATGTCATGTGACGGTTGTAGTTAAGACGTGTTGCTATGATAAACTTAAAAGGACAAGAAAAGGGCCACCTGAAGTAGGTTTCAGAAAAATCGCCTTAAAAATTATATTACTTTATAGTAATTTTATGCACATATCGTACTTGCACTGAAAGGAATTTTAGTTTGTTTTCATTTTAAATCTCCCGCAATATTGTTCCGAAGTCGCCATTACATGACGTCATGCACCAAACGTAAATCAAGGGAAGAGAAAGCAATGTTAAATTATATCTCAAAAGACTTTCCGTGCAAATCTATATTACCTAGATTTTTGCTTACCTGCTGGAGAGATTTATGTAACTAGAAAAGAAAATTATTAATTATTTAAAATGTTTTCACCAATTGGTAAAATGTCGCTGACTCACCCTCCAGGGTGCACCACTCACTAACCAAAAAACGTATTTTTAATTTGATTTACAAGATACAGTAATTTTAAATTTTATTTAGTTAGTGACTTGTGCGCTACGAATGCTCTAATTATTTTTTCAAACTTTACACCATGTTATCTGAACTTGTTTCAAATGACATGTCGTAAAAATGGCTGCATCTAACGGCCATCGCGGGAGTTTAAATTTACATGTTTTATACAGCGTGAATGCCGAATGAAATCCTGTATGCAAAAAGGCAGTATGTAAGTGATATAAAACTCCAAAACGAATGTTTATGTTTATGAAGGGTTTTCTTGTGCTTTAACCTTTGACCTACAACAACTGTGCGTGCACACAACGAAACTGTGAAATGGCTACATTTCTTTATAAAGAAACCTTACTTCTAGACATATCGAACTAAAAAAGCGAACTACAGTAGTAACATTCTTATTACTATTAGTTACTGATACTACAGTAGTAACAAGTAACATTTCACTAAAATCACAGCAATAAACAGCCATTGTCAATTACCTTCCATATCCATAAAATATTGCAGTGGCTCTTTTAGCTCTTCAATATTAGAAACTGATTGGTTCTCTGGTTCGCTAATTGCTATGCTCGTTATGGGAGTGTTAATCAAACTTGACGAGTTGTCCCACAAGTAGGGGTTTTCCTTCATAAAGTACATCTGAAAGCAAACTCCTATCTTTATTCATACTAAAGTGTCTTTACCGAGAACAACGAATAACTACTACTACTACTACTTTAAAGACTCGATGTTGATGAGGACACAAACCGACAATTAGCAGGTTTGAACTAGGTACCTTTTACTTACAAGGCAGATGCTTTTACCACTAGGTCACCATATTCTCTAATGACCAAGGCAGTCTAAAGTTAAGAATTTGCAATATAACATTATACACACTAGAGCATGGCTTCTCAACCTTGAGGCCCCAAAGCAGTTTAAATGGAGTCGCGGGATAGTCCAAAAACTATTTTTTTAAAAATGCCGTTTTCGCAAAAAGTATGTAAGTAGGTCTTGTTTCCTCAGTCTCTCGTTGGATCATTTTTTTCTGGAAAGTGAAACAGGGTTTTTCCCGCTCTAAATGAGGTGTATCAGTGCTTGATTTTCCGGAAAAATGAAAATGCGCGTTGTTCTGTACAATGTACACCGCCCAAAAGCGTGTTGTTATTCATTTTACCTTGGATACCTATTGCTGTTGCATTACTGGTCGCTGAGAAACACGTGCAACCTTCACATTAATGAATTGATGAAACAATCACTCGTTGTTTGTTGACTAGTAAGTTAAAATTAATAAATGCGAGCGATAAAGATGTTTAACAGCATAATAAATAATAATGATTATGTTCTTCGTGGGGTCGCGATATGATGGAGGGAAAGGATCAACAAAAGGTTGGCAACCACTGCTCTAGAGTGATTGTAGTTACTAATTATTATATTTTTCATCAATCTTGAGCCTGAAATTTCAACGGGTAAATAATTACGTAACAAATTAATCATAAAGAAAAGTTACCAAATTTACAATGGCAAAAAGTAAAATTTCGTTAAGATTTTAACTGGCTTCGTCTTCTTTATCAAATTTTCAAAGCTTTTCATCTAGAAGAACTTTGCTAAAATTCACCTGCACGTCAAAGACTTTCTCTTCATCAGTATCATTCACTTGCGACAACGACGACGGCAATTTAAAGCGACCGACGCCCTCCATTTTTATATCAGAACCTACGAAAAATCAACAGTTAATCGCAAGTCTAATAAACATACTGATATATAATGTGTCGGCACAGTTGCAGCAGCGCTAATATAATTACACTAATCACATTAAATAAACTTTCTTAATCCAATCATTATATTTGTAATAGAAGTCGAAACTGGGGGAGCCTGTCATAGTAAAATTTCATTTGAACACGAATCTCTGAAAAATATGTTTGGAAAATATGGGTTCACGGTGATTATTTTTGCAACCGTTTCCAATTCCCCTGACCTTTCTCCCCATTTTCATCATTTTCCCCGACTTTGTATCAAATTACTTGTTTCCTGACTTTTCCATGACTTTCCGGGATAGCCTGTATTTTCCAGGATTTTTTCTGGCCGTGGGAATCGTGCTAACATCATCACACTTCACATTACGACACTATCAGGCTCTCGATTATCCTTACCTCTGAGATGAGTTGCCTGTTGACGCTGTACCTGAACTGTAAGCAGATCCGTCACGAACGTCGTCGGTTCCTCCCCCTGGACTTTGTACTTGCTCATTGTCTCCGATACGGTCTGGATAATGTCGAGTGATTTCTGCGAGATTTCTTTAGTCTAAAAATACCCGGCGACGATAAAACGAGTATTAATTAAATTCAAGCTGCCCTGCTGCAAAAACACGTCAGCAAACAAAAACAGGATACTACTAGTTAAACTATCTTTAAAAATAATTAATTACTAATAGGTTTCCACACAGAGATGGAATTGCTCTAATGAGAATCAATCGTGTTACATAGCTGGGTTAATTATTGCTGGCTTCGTATTCACACGAGGTTTCCACACTAGAAATATTTCTCAGCAGTGCTAATGTACGCAAAACTTTTAAAACATGAATATTCACAGTAAATTACTTCTCTTCAGATTTTAGGTAAAAATCATCAGAACTAAACGTCCGAAAGTGTTTGATTTATGAGTCAAGCATTATTAATTTTTGGCCTGCAGCTCTAGCATTTTTGATCTTTACGCGGGGAATGCAATGGATTGCTTTTACATTGTTTTTTGTAAGGAAGCCATTGTTTCTCGTATAACGACGCGTTTTGCTGAAACACATTGGCATAGTTAAGTGAGCATTTACTCTATTAGAGAAAATCCGTTTCATTTGTTGCGTAAGACACTTGCCTGTTGCCTCTTTGGTTGAACGGTCGAGTTGTCAGTGACAGAAGATTCGTTTCCACCTTCAATGTCTGCGAGCGATTGTGCAAGTGAATTTATTGAACCACCCAGTACACTTGAAATGCCGCTCAAGATGTGCCTGTTTGCAGAAAACAGTAAGTAAGGATATACCTTGCTTTTACATTTCATAACTGACAAGTGATAGAGATATTAGTACCGGTACTAGTCGACGTTCATGTAGTAGTAAGGCCCATTTCACACAGTGAAGATGCAATGACACTTGGAATCGCTGTCAGAAAATTTCGGATTTTTCCCAAAAACCCACGCAGCACGTTTCGTTTCAAACAGAAATTACACATTTTTTACTAAAAAATTGTCACACTAATAAAACAAAAAATTGATTACACGAGAAAACAGAATAATCACATAATTTTATGTTGAACTAATTCTGTGAGGAATCCTCCCGAAAACGGAATATGCAGTATTTCTACTAAGAGGCAATTTCCTCATGAGCAGAATGCACAGCCCCTCTAGCTAGCAGAAGAATTAATCATGAAGAAATCCCTCCTATGGAATCTGTGAAATGAGGCACTGTATTCTATTTTTGTGGGGAATCTCGCAAGACATTTTTGCCTGGAAGAATTTTGCCATGCATCCTCAGTGTGAAATGGGCTTAAGAACAACAATAGCCGTACTAAAAGCTTCAGTATCAGCAGCAGCAGCAGCAGCAACATTCGACAAATCTTTAATCAGACCTGCTTTCCTAACCAATAAGCACCTATGACACGTATACTTAGTTTTACCGCTGGCTGATCTTGCCCTAATGCTACCCACCCCCGTTTGCTGAAA
>JAQGDQ010002426.1:0-10000 GCA_030141605.1 Tubiluchus corallicola | reverse complement strand
CAAAAACAAACAAGAGAAGAAAAACGGAAGGAAACAGAATACGTACTGAGTAGGAAGGGTGTGGCAAGAGAAATTACAACGGCAAAAACAAACAAGAGAAGAAAAACGGAAGGAAACAGAATACGTACTGAGTAGGAAGGGTGTGGCAAGAGAAATTACAACGGCAAAAACAAACAAGAGAAGAAAAACGGAAGGAAACAGAATACGTACTGAGTAGGAAGGGTGTGGCAAGAGAAATTACAACGGCAAAAACAAACAAGAGAAGAAAAACGGAAGGAAACAGAATACGTACTGAGTAGGAAGGGTGTGGCAAGAGAAATTACAACGGCAAAAACAAACAAGAGAAGAAAGATGGAAGGAAACAGAATACGTACTGAGTAGTATCGGCTGAGTCACAAATATCAACATTTGCCGCATCCTTCATGAAACTGGCAACATTGTTAAACTTATCCATAGCAACTATCTGAAAGATTATTAACAATCAATTGAACCTCGACTGAAAATAATAATAATAATAATAATAATAAACAGGAATAATAAACAAATAATTGTGGAAGAGCCATCTACTGGATATAAACACAACTTCAACGTATTCTTGCAAAGTCCGTAGCAACCAACATTTGTCCGGTTGCTAAGTGTTTTGTAGAAATGCGACAAAAACAATGGCTGACTTTAACAGTGGTTTTCTCAAGGTTATGTTTTTCAGTGTATAGCCTGCACCTCAACTTCAACGTGGATTATCTCAGCTTAGAAATAACATAGAGCAATGAACTTGGTGTCAAAATGATCCTCATGAAATGGAGATTCAGGATAACTGAATAACTAGAAAAACTTTAACTGCTTAATTATAGACGATTTTGCTATACAAGCACACATTTTATGTTATTTAGTACGATTCGCCTACTTTGATAAACTTACGTGTTTTGTACTTAAGAAATTTCTCTTACAGAATATAACTTCATGTGGAATGTATTATTTACAAAAAAGTTATAAGGTCAATAAACGATGTATATATATAGTGTTCCCTCGCTACTTCGCGGTTCGTTTATCACAGACTCGTTGTTTCGCGGGTTTTTGCACATGCGTAGTACGTATCGTACAGTAATGTATAGATTTGATGAATTTTGCATAAAAAATCACAAAATGTATAAAAATATATAAAATATATTAATTCTAACATGAAAACAATATTATAAATCATAAAAAATTTCCATTTACAGCAAATAGTGTATTTATTCGGTAGATGAATACACACCAAAAATGAAATGTAGTACTTGCGCCCGCTGGAGATGCTACTCGTCGACGTGAGATTGTACACAACACACGATTGGTTGATTGTGAACATTTTTATGAAAATTTAAGTAAAGTTTTTTTAAAGGTACATGTACAGTATGGGAAAAGTTATTAAGGGAATGGGAAAGGGTTATGTATAAGAGTGTGGGGAGGGTTTATAAAGACTTAAAATAATGTACAACTACTAAAATCAGTATAGCGTCCCTAGCTCGCGGAAATTCACTTATTGCGGGTGGGCCTGGAACGGAAGTGAGGGAACACTGTATATTAAATGACTTACCTTAGTTTCTGCAGTCAGTTCAGAGTCAACAATTGTAGCCTGGTTTAACATATCAGATGTCTGTTTCACAATACCAATGTTAATCAATGGTATCTGCACAATAGAATTCACCAAGGAAGCTCTTACCTACACAAATCAATCAATCAAACGAAATAGAACACTAATACTCGCTAACAGTAACGAGGTAATAACTAATAATATTACTTAACAATATTACAATATATTAGTACTAAAATTAAATGAATCAGAATTTTTCTCCCAACGATAATACTGCTGCTACACTGGCCTACAAATTTCTGAATAGAGATACTCGTGACGTTAGTTATAGTAGCAGTTGGCAGTATCGCTTCGCCCAGTTAAAGATTAAGTACTCAAAATCATAAAGTCAAAAGAAATTTAAATAAATGCACCGAATTAAGCAAACTACATAGTTATTACAAGTGCGTAATATAGTTCAGATATAGTAAAGCTTCTCCCACAAAAGCGTCCTCTTTAAAGAGAGAAAGGATGGTAGCATTATTTATCAAAGTAGCAAGAGAAGCATTTCTTACAGGAAAACCTGATCCAATCTTAACCCTTTCACTACAGAGGGCAGCACACTGCTGACTACTTTTTTCTTGTAAGGGATGGAAAGCGGTAGACTGTCGCCCAAGCTCAGCACCAAGCGCAGTCACCCTGGTCTGTTTATTTCACTGCTACGGCCATGTAAAACATTGTAGAAAAGTTTAACAGCCGTGGGATTGAGGTTGCTTTGCAACAAGTAACTCTAACCAGCCAATCAGAATCTGAAGCCAGGTGCATTCCACAAAACTGTACTGTATGGTACGTTCCCATGCAAAATCACTTGTAGATCATTGGTGAAACGTATGTTTAGTTTGATTACTCTGCATTCTTATAAAATGATTGTATATTATGGATTAGTATTGTTTTTTTGTGAAAACTGGTTTCTAAATATAAGTACATGCTTATTTATGATTGTGTGCATGTGTGTGTGTGTGTGTGTTTGCTCATATCTGCGTGCATGTGTACGAATAAAACTAATATTGAACATTCAATAACAAATGGCTATTTGTTTATTTGCAAGATTCTGGTTTAGTAACACACCACAAGAAGTTATTGGCAAATGTGCAAAAGCCAACACCACCCTGTTAAAAACAACTATGTAGTGAAAGGGTTAAACTATAGCTCAAAACAATGTATCCTGTAGAACATTCGCTGGGAACATACTAACATGATTTACATGAAATAATTACCACAGAAACGCAATTTTCACGTTCGTGCAGCCGGTTCTTTGCTGTTACACGCATTTCGCCGTGTAAAAAAACAGGCGCTGTACATCACAGATCAAAAGTGTTCATTTGTGATATAGTGCGCACTTTCGAGAGCTCACGCGTGAGCACAGCTTTAAAAAGTGAGATTAGAGTTTTAAACTTAAAATTTGCCTTAAAGTTAAAAAGTTTGTGTATATCACACTGAGTGTTGTACAGTAGCAACGTATTTAAATTTTTGCTTCAACCTGCTTGTGCAATTCTCGTGCTGCTGAAAATAATGTTCAGTTGTGATGTATCACCCCTGGTTATACACACCCGCTATTAATTAAGTTATAACTATGAATTTATTTCACACATCAAAAAATACAATATCAGACACATTAATAAACTTTAAATAAAATAATTTGAGTAGTGCGAAGTGAGTGTACGACCATACGGTCATTAACACACTCACCTTACTTAAATGAAAAAATGATTATAGTTATGCATGCTTCTGTAGATAACTTAATGTGAATAAGGATGAAGTAACTGATGTAATAATTTGAGTAGTGCGAGGTGAGTGTACGACCATATGGATATTAACACACTCACCTCACTTAAATGAAAAAATGATTATAATTATGCATGCTTCTGTAGATAACTTAATGTAAATAAAGATTAAGTAAATGATGTAATAATAGCAATGGTATAACAGCAATAAACCTGAAAGTTGAGAAAGGAAAACATAATATGTAATTACGACTTTGAGTGAGCCTTAAAGAGTGAAAATTTTTTAGATAGTTACGAATATGAATTATGTAATTATCTGTCAATGCACCACTTACTTGTATATAAAAGCTACTTGTATTTAAGCTACTATTTAATTAGTAAAAACGCTTTGGCGTATTTTACAGGTATTAAACAGGGATGAGAATTACAAATTGCAAAAAAACTCTGAAACAGGCCGTAGGCAGCAACAAATTACAATTTTGTGACCATAGAGAGCCTCTAAGTGAACTTAAAATATCAATTACCTTGTTTCATGCATAATTTAAAATACCCAACTATCAAGGAAACATGATACCTAATTGTCTCAAAAACGCCTAAGTACTGGCCGCTCCTATGCAAAAGTATATAAAAACTGTCTGCAATTGACTCAAATAACTGCACGCAATTGATTCTATATTTCTATACATAGAGATATACACGTGGTTACACTGATGTACATGATGTAAACAAAGTGACGGCCTGCCAACTAGCGGTCAGCTTGTGAAATAATGTACTGGGTCCGTAAAAAATTTTTCAACGAATTTACGCGATTTACAAAAATGGAACTACTGGTCTTCCAAAAACTATCCGCGGGAAATTCTCATCCCTGATTAAAATCTACTCATCATGCTGTACTTCAAAAACTGATATGAAAAATCAACCTTTCCCTTTAACACGACAATAAAAAACTAAATTTTCTTTACTTCAGATTTGAGATCATATAAATGTTGTTGATTCTCTGCAGCCTCTTTAGGAGTAGCATCCTCATCTTTCATCTCGTTCAGCGCACTCGAAGCCACATTAACTATCTGAGATAAACCTAAGAATAAACACATCAATTTTACAAACAAAATGCTGTGAACACGCCATTAGTCATTCAGGAGAGACAAACAGAAATGATTTGCTAGAGGCGTGTTAACCAATAGGCTAGCTAGGCTATAGAATAGGGCACCAAAGTTTGAAGTGTCACATTTCAGCCACCCAATTTTAAAAAGGAATCTTGTTGCCCTCCGAAAATGTGTATCCGTTCATATTAACGCAAGACAAGCGTTGTATAACACAGCACCATTTGCTACATAAGAGCATATAACGAACAAATACAAAGTAACACACAACAAGTAGTTGCCGAGCCTCCTGATATAAATGCAGTTCATACACAGGTAATTAAAGGTGTGTGTAATTAAAAGTGTCTATGTAGAAACAATGTTAATAGCTTTACTAATACACCACAAGTAATTGTTCAATTTGCTCAGTATATAACCAATCATAAATTCACAATATAGTTGGGTAGGACAGACCTATCAGCCTAGGGCATCGTGAAAACTTGATAAGCCTGTTAATATAGTAGTTGTCACTTAATAATAATAAAACTGGTTATAATAATATTAATAAGGGACAATACGAGCAGCCATATTTTAGAACCATTCCATGGCCCGGAATTACTCCCACACAAACTATTGTTAAGAAAATTTGGTTAATTCCTTCAGGACCACACCATTCAAAATAAGACCTACGAGTTTTCTGCTACTGTATGAGCACAGACATGACTAAATGATTACAAATTAGTTACTGTTCTATTTAGGAGAATCTTGGCTATCCAATCATGCTATTTGTTTGAACATATAGTCATGTAATGGTGTCGCGGGAGATTTAAAACTAAAACAAACAAAAATTCCTTTGAATGCAAGATTGGTATATAGTTAGACGCAGTCATTTTGGCAATAAGTCATTTGAAACAAGTTTAGATAACATTGTGTAAATTTTGAAAAAATAATCAGAGTATTCGTAGGGCACAAGCCACTAACTAAATAAAATTTAAAATTACTGTAGCTTGTCAATAAGCTAAAAATTAACGTTTTTGGTTAGTGAGTGGCGCACCCTGGAAGGTGAGTCAACGACACTTTACCAATTGCTGAAAACATTTCAAATAATTAATAATTTCCTTTTCTAGTTACATAAGTCTTTCAAGTAGGTAAGCAAAATGCTAAGTAATATAACATTGCATGGAAAGTTCTAAGGGACGTAATTTAACATTTCCTTTTCTTCCCCTGATTTACGTTGTGCATGTATGACGTCATGTAATGACGCGGTCGGAACAGTAACGCAGGAAGTTTAAAATAAAAACAAACAAAAAATCCTTGCTATGCGAGTACGATATACGCATAAATATGCTGGAAAGTAATATAATTTTTTAATAATTTTTCAAGATGCTTTTTCCAAAACCTACTTCAGGTACCCCTTTTCTTGTCCCTTAAATAAGTACAAACCAATCGTATTGTTTACCATGTACGTCTCCAGCTTTTACATACTGTTCGATTTTGCTTGGCGTGCAGGCATCAGTAGACGTGGTCATCTGTCTAACAGCTTGTAACAATGTTAGTTCCAAGTTCACTTTTTTATTGGCTTCCAATTGATCATACCCGTACGGTAAAACCTACACAAATAAACTGCAAATATTGGAAGGCTGCCAAGCAATGACTACATTAACCTTTTTGCTACAGATGACTACTTTCTGACGTCATATGACGTATAGTCCATTTTCGTGACATCACACGTTTAAGCAGTACTGTAACACTTATGCAAATGTACTCGACGCGCAAGGGAAGATGCCTACCATTGCACAAGCTGTGGTTAGTTTCTGATGTAAGCAATAGCTGTGTTCGGTTGCCGGTAATTAACTGTCTAAGCTAATTATTCAAATATAAGGAACAATTGTTAACTTTTATAGGCTAGAAAATGTATATCTTTGACAGTAAATGAAAATGAGATTGAGTGTAAACGGTTGTCTGGTTTTCCTTTAACATTTTCACAACTTAATAAAAAAAAACCCAGATTATATATACTAGGTTTATCAAAGAATTTTAAAATGTCAAGTGCTAAAATAATTCAACAAACTGTTTGATTTCTGTTTATACTCTTGTATTATTTGCATTGTAAACCAGGCTACAATTGTTGACTCTGAACTGACTGCAGAAACTAAGGTAAGTCATTTAATATACAGTGTTCCCTCACTTCCGTTCCAGGCCCACCCGCGATAAGTGAATTTCCGCGAAGTAGGGACGCTATACTTATTTTAGTAGTTATACATTATTTTAAGTCTTTATAAACCCTCCCCACACTCTTATACATAACCCTTTCCCATTCCCTTAATAACTTTTCCCATACTGTACATGTACCTTTTAAAAAACTTTACTTAAATGTTCATAAAAATGTTCACAATCAACCAATCGTGTGTTGTGTACAATCTCACGTCGGCAAGTAGCATCTCAAGCGGGCGCAAGTACTACATTTCATTTTTGGTGTGTATTCATCCGCCGAATAAATACACTATTTACTGTAAATGGTAATTTTTTATGATTTATAATATTGTTTTAATGTTAGAATTAATATTTTTAAATATTTTTATACATTTTGTGATTTTTTATGCAAAATTCATCAAATCTATACATTACTGTACAATACGTACTACGCATGTGCAAAAACCCGCGAAACAAAGAATCCGCGATAAACGAACCGCAAAGTAGCAATGGAACACTATATATATATATATACATCGTTTATTGACCTTATAACTTTTTTGTAAATAATACATTCCACATGAAGTTATATTCTGTAAGAGAAATTTCTTAAGTACAAAACACGTAAGTTTATCAAAGTAGGCGAATCGTACTAAATAACATAAAATGTGTGCTTGAGATTAGGAATTTAGCTTCAATATTACCACTTTTTTGTAAAAGCATGCATGTTTGCTTGTTTGATTCTCACTTGGCTAAAAATCTCACTTTTATAGCTGTTCCAATAACCCCCTCACTGACTTCAAATCATAACTTCTACATTACTTATTCGTAAGTGGGTAAATTACCAGCACATTCTTGGAACAAATCTTTAGTTCCCAGCATGTTCTCAGACAGCTGTGAGAAAGTATCATGTGCAAAAATATCCCGTAATCTCTTAATATCTCAACATGGATTTCACTGAGTTCGTTGTCAAACAAAACGAGATTTATCTGAAATAATGATTAATTGTAACCTACAGTCACAGACTATAGTTGTGATTACGGCCATATGACGTTGAAAACACCAATTCTCGTCTGATCACCGTAGTTAAGCAACGTAGAGTCTGGTTAGTAGTTGGATGGGTGACCGCCTAGGAATACCAGGTGCTGTAGGCTTGCGGGATGCCCACACTGCATCTCGACACTAGGCGGAGGAGCTGCACAAGCAGGTGGATCAGTGCAGCATGCTCACTGACTCCGGCAGCTCCTGCAGCCAACCTGGTGCCAAACGTATCGCTGCGCTTTCCTTTGGACTACACCAGAGAGGAAGAGAGGGGGTTCCTCTTGTCTGGGCAATTCAGGATCTCCATACACCTTGTCCAGGCGTGCGTTCTGGAGAGTCACCGTCTGGAGAGGCCAAGGATCGGACTGCTCAGCCACAGTTGATGCTGCAGCTCCATCAATGTTGATTAATGACTCTCTTGGCGCGTACACTCCATTGTCTTCCGAGACAGAAGGATGCCAACAACAGCAGTAACAGGGCATTGAAACTAGTTAAAGCGATTTATGCCATTCCTATGGGACGTTAATATGAAATTTACTCATCACACCGTCCGAACATTTTGCATTAAAATCGCAAAAGATAGAACCCACGTTGTTTGTGACATTATTTGCTTATTTTTAAATAATGGAAAATACAGAACAAGAACGCTGATTGCTCTACTAAATGGACTCGAGTCTGTACTGGTAAAGTGCGAATCCTTGACAAAACCGAATCCGGTACGTTAATAAGAACGAAAACAAGTCAAACCAGCCAATTAATAGAAATGAAAAAATAATGTAATGAATCAAACAGGGCAAAGGCTACAACGAGATGTGGCGTGACATAATGGATCAGAGCAGAACAGAATAGAGTCTTTTGGTAAAGTAAATAAAACAAGACAAATTTAAAAGAGACAACAGAGACAAGAGAGAAGAGAAGAGGAGAGGAGAAGAGATAAAATAAGATAAGAATGTTAATTTCACAATGCATAAAAACCATAATATACATACAAAAATGGTTTTACTTTAAATATGAATTAATTAACATAATGAGGTGAACCAAGGAGCAGGCTATCTAGCCCCAGAGCAATTATTACTCAGTAATTTATGCAGTTTGGTCAATTCATTATATACTAGAATTGAACGAATATCTTACACTAAGCAAAACAATTGTTTAAAGAATTAATGAGCATCAAATAATTATGTTTAAATAAATATAACAAATAACAGTTATACATAGATATTTAGTAATTATATACTAGATCACGAATATTTTGATAATGGATTATATTTTATAACTTTTTTAAACTGATATTGGTTTAAATCTTCAATATTGAAAGGTG
Source organism: Tubiluchus corallicola (assembly GCA_030141605.1). Taxonomy (NCBI): domain Eukaryota; kingdom Metazoa; phylum Priapulida; class Priapulimorpha; order Priapulimorphida; family Tubiluchidae; genus Tubiluchus; species Tubiluchus corallicola. The sequence continues at coordinate 1,030 of JAQGDQ010002426.1, read as the reverse complement.
TTACAGTCCACAGATTTACAGCATTAAAAGTGTGGATAAATTTGATTAAATTTAAATTTAGTTTGTTTTAGATTTGCGTTTTGATTTTATTTAATTTGATTTGATTAGGTTTGATTCGGTTTGGTTTGGTTTAATTTGATTTGATTTGATTTGACTTGACTTGACTTGACTTGACTTGACTTGACTTGGCTTGGTTTGGTTTGGTTTGGTTTGGTTTGGTTTGGTTTGGTTTGGTTTGATTTGATTTGATTTGATTAGATTAGATTTAATTTGATTCTTTTTGATTTATGAGTATTAATATTGTTTTGCTCTCTGTGCTCTACTTCATTAGATGTCATTAAACTCCTCCATTCTTATACAATGCATCCATTTCTTCACTGCCTCTTTTGCTTTCTCTTATATATGGTACTTGTTTTTATCACTCTGTTTAATCAATTAATTTCGTTTCGTTTCGTTTCACCTCGGCGTGAAATATAAAATAGAATCCATCATCAAAATATTCGTGATCTAGTATAAAATGACTAAATATCTATGTATAACTGTTATTTGCTATATTTGTTTAAACATAATTATTTGATGCTCATTATTTCTTTAAACAATTGTTTTGCTTAGTGTGAGATACTCGTTCAAATCTAGTATGTAATGAATTGTTCAAACTGCATAAATTACTGAGTAATAATTGCTCTGGGGCACGAACTAGATAGCCTGCTGCTTCGTCCTCCTCATAATGTTTTCTAATTCATATTTAAAGTAAAACCATTTTTGTATGTATAATATTGTTTTTATGCATTGTGAGATTAACATTCTTATCTTGTTTTATCTCCTCTCCTCGCCTCCCCTCACCTCCCCTCCCCTCCCCTCCCCTCCCATCCCAACCCATCCCATCCCATCACATCCCATCCCATCACATCTCATCTCATCTCCTCTCCTCTCCTCTCCTCTCCCCTCCTCCCATCCCATCCCATCCCATCCCATCCCATCCCATCCCATCCCATCCCATCCCATCCCATCCCATCTCATCTCATCTCAT
>JAQGDQ010000815.1:2500-92681 GCA_030141605.1 Tubiluchus corallicola | reverse complement strand
CACCGTACAACTGATTGAATTATTTGTGTTAATCTCCTTGTTGTTTCTATAAGTTATTGCAGTACGTAAAACCACGTAAATTTCATTGTATGTATGGAGCTATAATGACAATAAACTGCTTAATTACTTACCTGCTTGCTTGCTTGCTTGCCTGCTTGCTTTTACTTGCTTGCTTGCCTACCTACCTACCTAGCTACCTACCTACCTGCCTACCTACTTACCTACCTACCTACCTACCTACCTACTTATTTACCTACCTACCTACCTACCTACTTACTTGCTTACCTACCTACCTACTTACTTACCTACCTACTTACTTACTTGCTTACCTACCTACCTACTTACTTACTTACCTACCTACTTATCTACCTACCCACCAACTGCAAATGATTTATTATTTCCCAAGTCATGAGCTACAGCTATCGCTCTTTTGAGGACGGTACTGAAATTGTCAGCTCGGTCGACAGCTGCCTAAAAGTAACAACATCGTATCCATAAAGTAACAACAGCTCGAGAAAAACAAATTGTAAGTAATTATAACTTCATCTGTAGCTGCCATTATTGGAAAACGAAGGATTTCAACGTAATTAGCTGAAATTTTGAGTTAGACAAAAATTTGAGTTATATATTTTGAGTTAAGCGATGATTTTTAAAGTGAACGACGAAACCTATAGCATAATTTTGCAAACAAAAAATTGGCATTTGACCAAATTTTTGGTGCATTTTATGATGAAGCGTCGTAATGTAGTTCTAACTCTCCCGACTTATGGATGGTTGCGCATACTCAGAAATGATTACGGCAGGGGTGTGCAAATTATCTGACTAGCCGGGCCACATTAAACTTTCCCACAATTCCTGCGGGCCACAGGCAGTTTGATCAAGGACTCAAGTAGAGAAAGGCCTAATAATGATTTTTTTGCATCCGACCTGCGTACATCATTACTACTGTACTCAAGAAACTATTTTAGAAGCTATTAAAATTTATATTACAAACCATATATTTCTACTTTCAGGACAGATAGTGGTAATTTCATTACAACGTATATTAGTAATGTGTATCACACAGTCTGTGTAGTACAGTGACATTAAGCTACAACCGTCTTGTAAGGGTTAATGGCATCTGATCTAGTAGAAAAAACTACCCGCACTATCTTTGGGATCGTGGCACGGACTTCAGCTGGATACACTCAATTAATCGCCCGGGACGCACTTTCATTAGGTTGACAAATCTCTTTGCGGGCCGCAATTTGCACACCCCTGGATTACGGCATTTACAACTTGACAACCGCGTGTCAAACACCTAAAAACAGGATCCCGGGACGAAGACAAGGATTCCGGGAAGAAGACAAGGATCCCGGGACGAAGACAAGGATCCCGGGACGAAGACAAGACGAGACGACTCACCTTTGACAACGAAAGATCCGGTTGACGCCATGGAGTACAGACTTCTCGTGTCCAACTGATTAGAGCGAGGAAATAACAGCGGCGGCCGTCCATCGTTCATCTCCGTGCTATTCTGATCTAGACTATGATGACTAAAAATAAACAACAAGAAAGAAATTGACAATTAAAAAGAACACATATTATGAAGCGTAAAATATACCGACTCCATTCCAAAAACCTTTTTACGTAAGATTTTGATTCTTTTTTCTCTGCAAGCACCACAAAGTGGCTGAGTTCACGCAACACTGATAAAACGAGCAGTCACGCTTTAGATGTTTGAATGTACATTCATATTTTGGTCCCCAAGCCACAGTTACAAATAGAAGCAGTTAGTTGAACAAATATGTCTTGTTGTTTTGAACACTGGTGAGTTATCAGCATTTAAAGAAGACAGGATGATTTTTCACATACTACCACATTTTCAAGTCCGATAAAAAGTATATATTTTAACACGATTAATACTGCAAAAGCGTTTTATGATTAAATTATAGATTAGAAACTTAATTAACGGTGGGCGAGCCCAACTATTGCTGACATCACAAACTAGCATAATTTTCAACAGCAAAAATATTCCACGAGCGTGTTCTTTCTTTCTTCACAATGGGTAAAGACTGTTACGTGGTAGTGGTAGCGTGGTGCACACTATATAGATAGAACAGAAGACTAATTAAGACTAAAGTAAAAGTGTTATTAGTAAGAAGACATCTTGAAATAACTACAACAAAGAGTAAACTGGTGGTGCCATCTACAGGCTTCAATTACAAGTTCACTTAAGAGTAAACTGGTGGTGCCCTCTACAGGCTTCAATTACAAGTTCACTCAACAAAGATTATTGTGAAATAAACAGCAACGGTTCATTAATTCTGCTGCTAACAGATGATGTATTCAACAAAATATTATTAATTTGTTAATGAAAATTGCCGGTAAAATTGTCCACCCACCACCACATTAACTCTGTACATCACTAATAAGTCTTATCACAGTTTCGTTATGCGCACGCCGCACGCTCAGTTGATATAGGTCAAAGATTAAGTGTACACCACTAACGCATCTTAACTACAACTGTCATGTGTAAAGCAAAGCCGTCTGCCACATCAGTTCAGTATGTCAACTTTACTTTATTCAATGGTTCCCAAAGTAGGGGTAAATTACAACCGGGGATAATATGGTTTTTTGGGGGGTAACGGGCACCCCTCTGAAAATTTTTAAAACTTCGCTCGGAATGTATAAATAATAATAATATACATAAATAATTTTGCTTGCTTGTGGCATATACGTGTGTTTACTTTTTGAGTTGGAGAAGTAGTACTAGGTGGGGGTAATGGACACGACCGGGTTTCCCGATTTGGGTAACGGTCCGAGAAAGTTTGGGAACCACTGACTTAATTATACATTAGCTGTGCATAGAGTGATTTATTAGCAGGATCTCGCTAGGAAACAAGAAAAAACGAACTAAATAAGGTTCTAGCTAGCTGTTAAAATGGTTATTGTTACAACAGCATGGGCTGTGAGGTGTTGTCTGGTACATTTAACCTTTGACCTTTTCATGATAATCATCAATTGCTGGAACCGTGAAAAGGTTTATTACTGGTACTCGTTTTCCTCATAACAATAAGTCATTCGCCCACACTGTTTCTTGATACTAGGCGGAGCAGCTGCACAAGCAGCCAACGGCTAGAGGGCGGAGGAGATCAAGTGACCCAACGGCCATGTGTAGAGGAGTAAACCTTCCAAATCAGGAGTGGAGCCCCGAAGGCGGACCAGTGCTGCATGCTCACTGACTCCGGCAGCTCCTACAGCCAACCTGGTGCCAAACGTATCGCTCCGCTTTCCTTTGGATTACACCAAGGAGGAAGAGAGGGGGTTCCTGTTGTCTGGGCAACTCAGAATGTCCATACACCTTGCCCAGGCGTGCGCCCTGGAGACGTTCAAGGATCGCACTGCTCAGCCACAGTCGACGCTGCAGCTCCATCAATGTGATTGATAACTGACTCTCTTGGCGCACACTCCACTGTCTTCCGAGACAGAAGGATGCCAACAACAAGTCGTTCGGTCGACCCGACATTTCATAACAAATTTTATGAAATACGATGAAATAAGAGTATAATGTCTTATTTAAAAGCAGCCCAATGGAAACAATGGCAATTGACTTACCTGCATTGTGAAACCTTTTCCAAATAATCGCCGTCCCGATGTAACCTGTGCAGACTTAAGCTTTCTAATACATCGGAGTCGACATCTTTTGAATGCTGTATCAAGTACGCTTCTAACTTTTTTCTCTCGGTTCTGGAGTAAAAGCAAAATAGAAAAATTCTAAGTTAATTATCTACTAACATAATTAAGTACAGTCAGCCTCGGCTATAACAGACACCTCGGAACTGGAAAATATACAATGTCCCTTACAGATGAAGTCGAGTCAGACCGAGGGTGTATCTAGACCTGTACCTTTCCGTACTTTTACCCATATTTTTATGGATTATTGCTACACATTCAGTGCAAACGGCATGCAGGAAGCTCCTTCAGTGATGCGAGATGTATGTGACCATGGAAACCGAGCTGTTCGAAGGCCGAGTTTGCGAAAAATTGAGATTAAAAATCGATCAATTTTGCTTTGATCATACGGTCCCTTATATGTGAGGTAATTTACCTGGGTTTCTATTACGCGGCATCTGAAGATATCGTCCCTTATAACCGAAACTCTCTTATATCAGAGTACCTTATATACGAAGATTTTTACACAGGAAAATGTTACGAAAAATCGGGACCGAAGTTGGTGGCCCCTTATAAGCGAGTACCTTATACCCGAGGTTGACTGTAAATGTAATGCCGAATTACTTTTATTAAATCACTTACATACTTAATTCGAAGTTTATTAATAATGATGGAATACCCACAAAACTTTGTTAAATTTCGAAAACCAAGTATTGCGGCAGGAAGAGAGGCCATATTGCTAAAAACGCATCGCGCTTTTTTGAACTTTACATGACTCATAAATTCTTTCAGAATTTTTAGAGTGAAATTGTTTATAACAAGGGTAAGAAAGGTAGAAATACACTAAAACCGGAAATAAATATGCGCAACGATGTAAGAAAAATTCATAATTAAATTTGCAGTAAAAATGAACACAAATTATGATTTTATTACTATTGTACTTTTCTGGAATAATCATCTTACTCTTACAAGCACAAAATCTCTTATATTAATATTCTTGGTATATATATTTATTTATTTATATATATATATATAAGATTCGAGGCTACAGCTTCGACGACGGCACCATTTGCTGCGATCTATACATCAAACGAAAGGTCTCGATCTAGTGTCGTCTCATTGGGGGTTTATTTTTCCGAATGGGGCCCACCGCGATGAACGTGGGGCGAAAAACGCAAAACTTATACCTCTTATTTCTGAAGAACGGGAATGGGCCATGGCTGGTGCTGGCCATGGATAGATTGCCCATTCAGCGGTGGATGTCATAGGCATATTTAGAATTCGCGAGAGGGCCACAGCGTCTCGCAACGGGCGTTTTCCCGGACCCAACTTGAGATTTTTTCGGAATTTTGACCAAACAGCCTGCGGAAAAAACGTTCTAGCGGCGCCTGGTGGGACTCTCGTAAGCAAATAAATACATTTCAGTCCATAACACTAAGACCGGTGCTATAAATGTAAGGGTCTGAAAACAATTGGACATGTCTAAAATGCCCAATTAAGTCTGGATCTGCTAGACAACTATCTGCTTGAATTTTTCTGCCGACATTAATTAATATAATTATTATATATATTATTATTATTAATATAATATTATTAATATAATTAAGTTAACATGCGTACAATTGTTGCTGCAATTCCATAATTATTTCTTCCAGCTGCTGACGCTCGCGTTGCATTTCCCGGTTTTTCTGTTCGATAATGTCAACCAGGTGGCGATTTTGCCGACTTACGTCTCTCAGTTGATTGTCACGGACGTGGGTCAGTTCTTCTAAATAACTCTGCAAAAAACAATGATCACATCTGTAAAAACAATGATCACATCTGTAAAAACAATGATCTCATCTGTAAAAACAATGATCTCATCTGTAAAAACAATGATCACATCTGTAAAAACAATGATCTCATCTGTAAAAACAATGATCACATCTGTAAAAACAATGATCACATCTGTAAAAACAATGATCACATCTGTAAAAACAATGATATCATCTGTAAAAACAATGATCACATCTGTAAAAACAATGATCTCATCTGTAAAATCAATGATCACATCTGTAAAAACAATGATCACATCTGTAAAAACAATGATCACATCTGTAAAAACAATGATCACATCTGTAAAAACAATGATCTCATCTGTAAAAACAATGATCACATCTGTAAAAACAATGATCTCATCTGTAAAGACAATGATCTCATCTGTAAAAACAATGATCACATCTGTAAAAACAATGATCACATCTGTAAAATCAATGATCACATCTGTAAAAACAATGATCACATCTGTAAAAACAATGATCACATCAGTAAAAACAATGATCACATCTGTAAAAACAATGATCTCATCTGTAAAAACAATGATCACATCTGTAAAATCAATGATCACACCTGTAAAAACAATGGTTACATCTGTAAAATCAATGATCACACCTGTAAAAACAATGATCACACCTGTAAAAACAATGGTCACACCTGTAAAATCAATGATCACATCTGAAAAAACAATGATCACATCTGTAAAATCAATGATCACACCTGTAAAAACAATGGTCACATCTGTAAAAACAATGATCACATCTGTAAAATCAATGATCACATTTGTAAAAACAATGGTCACATCTGTAAAAACAATGATACCATCTGTAAAGACAATGATCACATCTGTAAAATCAATGATCACATCTGTAAAATCAATGATCACACCTGTAAAAACAATGGTCACATCTGTAAAAACAATGATCACATCTGAAAAAAAACAATGATCACATTTGTAAAATCAATGATCACATCTGTAAAATCAATGATCACATCTGAAAAAAAACAATGATCACATCTGTAAAAACAATGATCACATCTGTAAAATCAATGATCACACCTGTAAAATCAATGATCACATCTGTAAAATCAATGATCACATTTGTAAAAACAATGATCACATCTGTAAAAACAATGATCACATCTGTAAAATCAATGATCACATTTGTAAAATCAATGATCACACCTGTAAAAACAATGGTCACATCTGTAAAAACAATGATCACATCTGTAAAAACAATGATCACATCTGTAAAATCAATGATCACATTTGTAAAATCAATGATCACACCTGTAAAAACAATGGTCACATCTGTAAAAACAATGATTACATCTGTAAAATCAATGATCACATTTGTAAAATCAATGATCACATCTGTAAAATCAATGATCTCCCATGTTCGTTTGTAGTTTTGCATATTTTATTGTTAAATGTAAATTTACGAAGAAAAATAAATTACTAATCTAATCTAATCTCGTAATTATCTCTAATATCTTGCATAAAGTACCTATCACCGACTAAAACTGCCTGTGCATGTAAAGCATGATGCGTGATCTGCAATCCATGATGCATTTCCACGTGTCAGTAAATGCTATGCGTATTAACAAAGTCCAATGAGCTCCAATGAGGTTATTGTTCACGAAAGAAAGAAATCAGTAATTTTTGGAAGTCAGGTCTCTGTCGAAATAGTCACATTGGCAGTACTGGTTTATCTTTGCACTATTAAACGGAAAAACTCAAAAGAAAACACAGGTGCATATGTGCATAACATTTTGCCGGAGAAAGAGAACAGTATGACATGTAATACTTTTTTTGACCAAGTTGTTAAATCCACAAAAATTCCTTAAATCCTTAGGGCCTCAAATATTACAGGAATTCAACAGCAATCTATGGCATATGTGTATGAAACTAGGGTCGCAAAGAGAGCGCAACTTATCATGAAAGATGAATTCTATCCAGGTAATAAATATTTTGAAATGCTGCTCCCCTTTGGTCGTAGATTCCACTCAATTAACGCTAAAACCACAAGAACTTTGAATTCTTTCTGTCCCGTTGCACTTCGAACCATCAACAGTAAATTTCAGTAAATCTCCAATATTAATTCTCTATGTCACTGTACAACTGATTGAATTATTTGTGTAAATCTCCTTGTTGTTTCCATCAGTTATTGCAGTACGTAAAACCATATATTTCATTGTATGTATTATGCTATAGTGTTCCCTCATTTATCGTGGGTGTTCCGTTCCAGGCCTAACCGCGATAAGTGAATTTCCGCGAAGTAGGTATGCTATACTTATTTTAGTAGTTATACATTATTTTAAGTCTTTATAAACCATCCCCACACTCTTAACCCTTTCCCATAATAACTTTTCCCGTACCTTTTGAAAAACCTTTCTTAAATGTTCATAAAAATGTTTTAAACTCTTAAACCTAGATACGTAATTTTGACGGAGTGCCGCAAAAACCCGCGAAACAGCGAAAATACCCCGATAAATATTTTACATTAATATGTTTGAAAACCTGCGAAACAGCGAGTCCGCGATAAACAAACCGCGAAGTAGCAAGGTAACACTGTAATGACAATAAACTGCTTGTTTTCTTACTTACTTACCTGCCTGCCTGTTGCCTGCCTACCTGGCTGCCTGTCTACCTACCTTCCTTCTCACTCGCTCGCTCACTCACTCACTCATTCACTCACTCACTCACTCTCACTCACTCACTCACTCACTCACTCTCACTCACTCACTCACTTACTTAGTTTCTTACTCAATTTGCTTGCTTCTAACTCACCTTTTGCTTGCACACGGTGTGGTATTTCTCTAACAGCTTCTCATATCTCGTCCTCCACGTTTCATCGGTGTCATCATCAACATGTGACAAGCTGAAACCGCTGCTGGAGCGGCTACAGCCGTGGAATGCGTCGTGTTCCAGCATATCACTGAGCTGCCCTTCTGGACTGAGACAAACAGAAATGATAATAAGATCATGAATTCAGAAGGCATTTACAATAAGGGAACTCTTCTGAAAATTGTATTTACACAGAATTAAAATCAATGCTGATTTATTTCATTCATTTACAGTTATAATGTTAAACGATGACACAGAAAACTCTATATACAAAGTTATATTATTTGGCATTGTGCTTGGCAGAAATTCAACAGCATATATGTTGTGGAAATTGTAACTGTATATTTTTTTAGGTGCTGCCATCTATTAACTAATCCTTTTACATTTTACTAGCTAAACTCACCCCTAGTATAATTGTACGGTCCAGTGAATATGTATATCCACTGGATCTCTCCCTATTTTACAGTAATGGTTTTTGTGAGCCAAGTTTGCATAATTACCTATACCTATATATACTGACTGAATTTACTTTCTAGTCACTGTCTCACTCTCAGTGCAGTGCAGCAGTCGTGATACTCATGTTACTTACTGTCTAACTCTCAGTGATCAGTGCAGGACACTCTTGTTCTCAGTGTTCAGTGTAGCAGTCATTCTACATATGTGTATGTAGTTTTGTGCAGATATGTAGTATAGTATTTTTTTCTTTTTCTACAAAGTGATTCATCTACAACCTCAAACATGACTTTCATATATGTCAAATCAGTTGGCATGATTTCTGACTATAGTTTTGTTACAGTTATACCTTGCACCTGTTCGTTATGTGGCACTTACATAAAAGTTGGTCTCCGTAACTGCCTGTGGTGTGTTATAAAATGCATGCTTTACGTGAATATAAAAGTATATACAGTTTTATTAAGTCTTTATTCATTCAAAGTGGGCCACAGAAATTGGCAAATGAATTGTAGTATGAAAATAAACTGAAAGAGATATTCTTTGTACTGTAATAAGTCAGAAACCTAAAACTGTTTATGCATAAATAACCATTAACATAGACCAGCGGTGTGCAAATTGCGGCCCGGGAAGAGATTTGTCGACCTAATGAAAGTGCGGCCCGGGCGATTAATTGAGTGTATCCAGCTGAAGTCCGTGCCACGATCCCAAAGATTGTGCGGGTAGTTTTTTCTACTAGATCGGATGCCATTAACCCTTACAAGACGGTTGTAGCTTAATGTCACTGTACTACACTGATTGTGTGATACACATTACTAATATGCATTGTAACGAAATTACCACTGTCCTGAAAGTAGAAATATATGGTTTGTAATATAAATTTTAATAACTTCTAAAATAGTTTCTTGAGTGTAGTAGTAATGATGTACGCAGGTCGGATGCAAAAAAAATTCGTTATTAGGCCTTTCTGTACTTGGCTCCTTGATCAAACTGCATGTGGCCCGCAGAAATTGAGGGAAAGTTTAATGTGACCCGGCTAGTCAGATAATTTGCCAACCCTGACATAAACGGGTAGCATATAGTCGGCAGTCGGGAAGCGAAAACATATAATTGTACTGTTTTAGGTTAGAATAATTTGCACACCCCTGATCTAGAGCCAATTAAACCCATTCAACAGCAGGTTAAATTAACTAGTCGATTAATTAATGCTTTAAAAAAAACTCGAGATTAACGACTCTCACATTCGTGATTGAAAAGCGATTTCTTCGAGCCACTCACCTAGTGAGAAAAGTTAAATAAGGAGAATAGTCAATGGCCAGCATTTGACCAGCACCGAGTTCAACCAGCTCCTTTTCTTTCAAGCAAAAACTGCAAAAAATCAATATTAAACAAATAAGCATGTGAAATACATTGATTATATCAACAATTACGTAACAGTACAACTAAATCAATAGCTAGTCTTCCAATTTTTTACCTCAAAAAGACGTGAGATTGAGTCAAATGATTTGGAAATCTTCTATACTAGCAAAGTAAAAATTAGAAAATGCAAATGACGATAAAACAAAGAAAAACTTGCTGTACAATGGAATCTTGTGTAATCTAAAGGGCGTTTGTAATCTAAAATGCAATGCCCTCAAACTTTGGCACCGTAGGCCTAGTTAGTCTATTGGTTAGTATGTCCTTCATAACACAAGGTATCAAACTACATGTCTTAATCCTAACAGTGTTGGAGTAATTAGTTATGTTTTGGATATAAGCACGTGGTGCCTCCTGGTGTTTGTTTTTCCTAGTTTAGACAGGTTAGCTAGGACAGGAAATAGGCCATTGGCCTCATTTTACAGTTAGGATATGAAAGAAGTGAGTCACCGGTATGCGGCAAAGATGTAAGTTTCATTTCTTCACATTTCGTCATGTCTTGTTATTATTAATTATCATTATACCAGTTACTTACTGTTTTGAAGTTGGTTTAGCAGAAATAATTTTTATTTTTTCTTCAGATAAAACGAAGTCGAACGCATGTCGCGTACAAGCTATGATCCATACTGCCAGGTTAAACAATGTCAAATGTATGAAAAAATATGGGTATGGAAAATTCATTTGAATGCTGTCATCCCATAATACAGCCTCCCTTCCTACACCCCCCCCCCCATAAGATGCACCGCACACCTCGCTAGCTATGATCCTGTACTGCCACATCTATGTATATTGAGCATGCTCTGGCGTTTGGTGTCCAATTTCAGCTTAAAGAATCCCACATGTGTAAAAAAATGGCTATGGAAAAAATCATTTAGATGACATCATCCCATGTCTACACCCGCCAAACATTGCAACTCACACTTCAATGGCATAATGTTCATTACAGAATTTCCGTGTATCAGATGGCTATATCTACCTGTTACGACTAAATAATTCGGTTACCTAAAATCAATAGCATTCAGGCTGAGAAAAGTACCGGCTAATAATGCGGCATCTTCGCTGAGCATTATGGAGCCATCATCGTAGAAGTTCCTAAAAAACACATAAAATAACTATGTAATAATTATGTAAACTTATGGCAACAATATGTATACAAGTAGCTAAACAATCTGTGCTTCGTTGTTATGGTTGTAAATAAATAAATATATTTATATAAAAAACGACAAAATGATACCGACATTGCACACAGAAGACTTCAATACTTGTGTGAAGAGAACAGGCGAGCTTGAGTTAGAAAGAAGCCAAGTGCAAAAAAGCCAGCGGGCTGCAAAGTTAAGAATCACTAAGCCCGGCTAGTAAATAGATGATTGGATGCTGGAAATGCCATACTGCCACCGACATTTCTCGTACTGAGAAGTGTTACACGCGCATCCAAACAACATAAGACATGTTGACTGATTCTATGTTTATTACGGATTCGGAAAAATATTTTAAATGTTAACAAAAGCTCCAGTACTGCCACATGAATAATCTAACAAAAGTAGGTCCTATCCTCTGTCGTTGAATGCTCTGAATTGAAGCTACCAAAGTGCTAAAACAGATAAAAAAGTTTGGTCGAATTTTTGATTTTCAACGTCAACATTCTTTATGTTTTAATAGGAAACAAACGTGCACACCGAAATTCGACTCTCAAGTTCCTCCCGATGACTCCAAAAACTTGTATTTGTATTTGTTTTTTGTCTTCCTTACTCCTTTCATAATATATTCCTTGCAAAATATTGTAACTATACGTATACAAAATTTCTCTCCATTAATACGAACTATTTTATAATTATTAATTACACTCCTGCAAAAGTGAGAATATAATCACCTCTCAAAAAACTAAAACTATAATATGTAAACCTGCTCCCATGACCCTCTTTACCCAAACTGTTTTTAGTGCTATCCTGTTCTTACTGACCTACCTAACTTTTCCTTTTTCACATTTATTAAATAATTCTTTTCTCTCTAGTACAAACTACATATTACTAACAATTGCCACTTGCTGGTCGGCCACTGCTTAGCGATATACTTCAGTGCAACCTAAAGACATGTGCTCGCACTCTGCATAACTGCTTTAGTTATCGCATTTCAAGGACCAATTTTATATTGATTTTCATGAACAAACTGCTCAAATTTTCAATGGTTTTTGAATCTGCATATACAGACCTAAGTATTTTTTCACTGGAAAGCGCAGCAGTCATGTATTCTGATAGCCTTTTCTCCATGAGAACAATGCGTATCCATGCTCTACCCTGTAACAGTACGTAACTTTACAAATCACTCTAGACAATATAAAATCTTACACAGCAAGTTACATAGAGCCTCCGAATTTCCGCGATCGTGAAACCCGGTCAGAATCAATGCAAATCAACAGGCAACCGAAACTGAAATGGGTAAAAAAATAGAACCGACTTGAAATCACCTCTCAACGTGAAATTCGTATTCGTGTTTCAATTCGTCATTTCAATGCCTAGCAGTAGCAGAATAAGCCTTTCGAATAGTTTCAGCGATTGATGACGATCGTGAAAAGGTCAAAGGTTAAGTGTACCAGAAAACGCATTTGTGTACACTTGACAATGCCTCATAGGCCATTCTTTTTACAGTTTTTACAGTTAGCTAGAACCCTACCTAGTTCATTTTTTCTTGTTCCCAAGCAAGATCTTGCTAGTAAACCAGTCTACGCACAGACTAATGTGTAATTAAGTTAAATCCACGCAAAACAACTGAAGTTACTGAACTGATGTGGCAACCAGCTTTGCTCTACCCACATGTCAAGTGACCATTGTAGTTAAGAACCGTTGCTGTGGTGCCCTTAACCTTTGACCTACAGCACAACAAAACTGTGAAAAGGCTTATTTGGTCAATTTTGAAATGGAAAATTGGAGGCCGTTTAAAAATTATTACAGTATCTGCACAAAGTTACACGTTCATGTTAAACAAGTGCAGACGCTTTTATGGAAAACAAAAATGAAAAAAGTCCAAATCAGAATCTTTTCAGCCGTCAGTTTTGCAGAGGCAATTTAAAAACTATCAATTATTACTTCTAAAATAAAACAAAAATCGTTCAACAGTGACTACAAAAAATATAAAGAAAACTGCTTCAGTTTCCTAAGACTTTGTTACGGTATATCGTGAAAATTCGTGAAAGCAATGCTAAATTAGAAAATCAGAAAAAATTTCATTTCACCAGGACTCGAACCCAAGACTTTTTGTCTTTTGGGCAACCACGGTAAACATTATACAACAGAGGTACTCAGACTGAAATATTACGTAAACACTGCTAATGCTATATAAACCTAGCCACTGGGGGGGGGACTCAGTGCCGGATAAATAGGGAGGGTAAGGAAGGGCATCCGCACCAAAACCTTCTAGAATGAGTCGGTGAGACTTAAAGGTAAAGCTCACAAAGAAGTGGTCAGACCCGCTCTAATCTATGGGCTGGAAGCAGCTTCTCTAAAGAAGACCGAAGAGAAGAAAATGGGGGTGGTGGAGATGAGGATGTTGAGATGGATGGTGGGAATAACAAGAAGAGATAAAATTAGAATAATATCAGAGGAACAGTAAAAGTAGTGGAAGCCTCGCAAGACTGCGATGGTATGGACACCTGGAAAGAAGAGTCGGTGAAGATCATGTGGGAAGGGAAGACATAAATGAAGAGATGGTCAACAACAGGAAAGCATGGAGAAGACTCATTCACAACGGCGACCCCGCATAGGGAAAAGCTGGGAAGAAGAAGCTAAAGCTATATAAGTGCCGCAGCAACAATGAACTTATTAGGCAAGTTTAACAAAAATTACACTGATTTAGAAATTTACAATATAAATACTTCAATGTCACTAATCACAGGGTTCCCACAGAATTTTAAAATAAATTTCCTTGACTTTTCCCTGACCAAATACTGATTTTCCATGACCAAGATAAGCAGAAATTGCATTACCAGTATACTTTATCAAACATTTTTTCGTATGGACATTCATACATATACTCTAATATGTGTCAACACAGTTGCAGTAGTGCTAACAAAATTACACTAATCACATTAAATAAACTTTCTTAATCCAATCATTATTTTTGGAACAGAAATCAAAACTTGGAACCTGCTGTAGCAAAATATCATTTGAACACGAATCGCTGAAAAATATGTTTGGAAAAAATATCGCTTCACGGTGATTATTTTTACAACCCCTTCCAATTTCCTTGACTTTTCGCCCCATTTTCCCGACTTTTTACAAAATTGTCTTTTTCCCTAACTTTTGCACGACTTTCCAGGATAGCCTGTATTTTCCAGGATTTTCCCTGACTGTGGGAACCCTGTAATGAGCATCTTACCTTGGCAGCTGGTGATTTGACACCCGTCAGTGAATCCACCTTAGCTATGCAACCATTGTGAATCTTCCAGCAGGCCGTCTTAATGAAAGCCCAAAAGGCACGCGGTTCCTCGGTACCGTACCATGTGACGTGAGCTGCAAGAAACGTGATGTGAAGGCTTTTATCAAGTGACATTCAGGGCTAGGGTTGCCACCTCCTCACAAATGCAAATCGGGAGTAGAGGAAGCAGCTAGAGGGATTGGGAGGCAAACACAAGCATTTCCTGTATTTTTGGCATATCATGAGCCACATCAGAAACAAAAATTAAGAAATTTAAACCACAAAGTAGTATAAAAGTACTAAAGAAGAACTACATTAGAATTAAATTTAATTTAAAGGAAAACCGGATGATCGTGTAAACACGAGTTCAAAATAAAGAATGCTCCAAAATATTGAAGATTACAAAAGTTTTTTTTCTAAATCAAAGCTTCGATTAAATAATAATTACCTCGAATACTCAAATTTTGTATGCTCAAATACTTAAACTTTCAAAGCCACGTGCGGCTCAGTAAATCTACTAAGATTGGCAGCAGCGCCTTTTTGTCACATTCGCGTGGCCGACAAATAGAAGGCAGTACCGTGATAACCATGATCATGGACTCCAGTGTTAGTTTCTGACGTCCTATGATGCAGAGCCAATTTTTCGTGACATCATGATTTAAACAGTACTGTAACACTTATACAAATGTGCTTGACACACAAGGGAACACGCCTGCCATTCCACAAACTTTTATAGGCAAGAAAACGTACATTTTGGACAGTAAATTATAATGAGATTGAGTCTAAACAATCGTCCGCTCTTCCTTTAATAAGATTACTGTTATTTTGGTAGAGATACCACTGTTTTTAACTTAACCTCACGTAAAATCGTAAATTCGAATTGGGTTTGAAATATTTTCCAACACTTAGTAAAAAGTGGTCTTACAAAGATCATGCATATTGCTTAACTTTGTTCTGCAGTAAAACCACTATTAGTTCATTAAAAAATTTTGCGCAGAAACTGCAGCTAAATTATGCGAATTGCGTGCTATTTCAAACATTTTAATGATAAAGAACATATGTGGCTGAAGTGCTGAATTATTCGAATCTATAATTTTAGGTTCGAATCGAATTCAAGCTAAAAAACTTGCTGGAATTGAACTCGAACGTTCGATGTTCACCACTAAGGTTGGCACGGCTGGAATGTCTCGTCTATATTAAATCCAGGTAAATATCTTGAACAAATTTGTTAGAAATCAAATGCCAACAACAAAGGAAAAGAAAAATACCCGTCAAAACCTCGGAGCTATTCGTGATGCTACGAATTACTAAGACAAAATTAAATTGCAAAATGTGATGAAAAATCGCTCATTTCCTCTCACTATAATTAAACAATCACATCCAATGCAAATGCTAATAATTATACTACAGCGGGTGCCGCTTAATAGACTCATTTTGGGACCCAAGTGTTTTGATCCAATTAACTGACTGAATCAATTAATGATGGGTGTGGTATTACTGGTATAGAAGTATGAAGTATAGAAGTATCACCAGCTTACTGTTGTGTTTTGTTTCTCTCGGAAGGCTCGTAGAGAAAACCAGAAAACACTTTGTCAAATTAAACTAGTTTATTAAGTGAGAATTCTACAACACAAAAGTATGAAGGAACGCGAAATGATTACACGTGAAAATCTGGAAAACGTTTGAGTGTATCTGAAAATACAAGTATTCAAGAGAATGTGTAAGTGTCGTCCGTGTGAATCAGCGCGTGTGTGTCTCAGCGGCCTGCTTCGCCTTATATAGGGTGCCAGGGAACATTCTAGACGAGTCTTTCTAGAACATTCTACAAGGTAAGACGATTATTCTAACGGAACATTCTACAATGTTCTATTTAATTCTAATAGATGCCAGCGATCTCCGAAACACTTACTATGCACTGCGAAGGCTTTTAATCAATTTTAGAAAACCAAGTAATGCCTAAATTCCTTTGCGAAGTTAAAAATTTTTAGAAAAAGATTTTAAAATAATTAAATAAGTGAATTAGCAGTAAATTAAAAAGTATACTTTTCAGTCTCACAAGTCTGTTTACTTGCAAAAATTGCAAATTACAAATAGCAAAGAATCGGCTGCTTCATTTTCTCGCAAAGAAGTTGGCTCACAAAGTTCTCGTAATTATAAAAACGTTGAAAATCTGTTGCTGTGTGATACACGGATTCTCATAAAACATTTAGCACTTGGCATGTTTGAGCTGCAGTTGGTGGTGCCCTTCACAGTCTTTTCCTGTGCGTCGCCTCTTAGATGCCGGTTTCTCATTTTGGCTTGCAGACTGCTCAATAGCAGATCGTTTTTTCAAAATTCTGCCGAGAGAACTTTGTGAAAGTTTCGACTGCGCTACTGCACACCTCTGCCCCATCTTTGGAAGTTCATTTTACTGCTCTAAAATTTTTAGTTTCTTCTTGACTCTATGCTCTTATTTGCTGTATGATGTTTACTCTTGTAAGTCACAAGGAATACTGGCTAATTAATGTACATGCATCTTTGACAGTTAAGTGATTAAGCATGAAAGCGTGATTTGCAACTAGAGCATCAAAACGAAGCCGCTAGGCTGGTGATTAAATGTTTAGCTTTCAGAAATTTTTTGGGTAACGAGGTTAATTGTAGTGGACGAGCGTAGTAACAGATTTAAAGCAAAACCCCTACGCTAGCGTATTAGCCCATGATAAACGTACCTGGATACAAACAAAACGCTACTTAAGATGTTATTTCTACCAATATTATAGTGCACAAAAGCGAAGTAAAGATGACTTAAAAGTAGGAAAGGCTTTTTGGCCACATACGTCTTACTTTAAATATGTGAAGGAAAATATTGAGTCAATTATTCAGAGTTATTTGAATCAATTATTGACAGTTTTTATGTACATTTGAACAAAAGCGTCTCGTATCAGGCATTTTTATTAAGCGACTGAGTCTATTGAACGTGAGTCTATTAAGGGGCGCCTGCTGTATTGAATGCACATAATCGGTCTTCACGAATCTGAATATTTTGAAAAAAAGAGTTACGTACGTTTTAACAAGTGACTTAGTATATGCTCTAGAATGACGGCAAAATTAATGAGTTCAGGCGACTTGTCATCAATAGTTTCAAAACAAGCTTTGTCTATCAAGCTCTTTACAGCTAACCTGCAAACAAACAAAATAAACATTTAACCATGATTGATTAATCGGATCCATCTTAGATCCACTTACTCAAGGATGTTCATTAGCTCTGTAACTGCTTATACATAACTTATCATTACATTACATTAGTGCCTACATGAACCAAATTTTAGCTATGACGCAACTTACCTACACACTTGAACCAGATTTCGTCTATGGATAGCAGAATTTTTCCTAAATCTGGCATTAGCTGATGCCATCACCATTTGTTATTTTATCTATTTGGAGTTCCAGGTTTTCACGTACTACAGAATCACATGCTTATAGACTCATAGTTAAAATTCATTTAATTTTTTACAGTCTATAGAAATTATCCTGGTGGTCGCCATAATATAAGAAAAAGCGCAATGCGGGAATTTGCGCAAAACAAATTATCCTCATTCCGTTGTGTCTCAGTGTAAATATCTTTGGCTGAAGACATCCAAGACAAGAGTCACTAGACCTGTAACTTTTGTGATTTTCTGCGATTTCTCGTGTGCCTCTCCAGTCTCCAGACTTTCCACTCGCGTGGGCAAACGATAATTGTTTACACTGGCTTTTTACCTCTGTATCACTTATCATTCATCTTCACAGCGACTACTATGAAAAGATATGCTTCACAAATAAAACTCTATGGCATAAATAACAACAACAAAGATTATTTACTTTTATCACCACGAAGGCCTTATTATTCATATCATGTGGCGTGTATCAATCGTCCAAGTTTGGTCCAATGACACTACATTGTTCACCGTCTACATTGCCCACCATATCACAAAATCTAGTGATATGCATGATCTTTGTAAGACTAATTTTTACTGGTGGTTCGAAAACTTGTTCGAAAATTTTTCAATCTCAATTCGAATTAGATTCGAATTCGAAACACTGAAGTTCGGGTCGATTGTAATTCGAAAGTCACAAATTCGGTTCGATTCGAATTCGCTTTCTGGTAGAGAATGCTCACCCCTAATGATTGTGTTGTCGTCTATAAGTGCTGCTGCGTTTTACAAAACATGGCGCATCCCACCTGTTAAGCATTGATGCCAGGCATTCTGTCCACTGCCACTGCCAATGATGCATCATAACTCAAACCTAGAGTATGTATTTGCTAAATCTTTTTGCAGTGTATCTATATACATCAGTAGCTGACTTCTTCTCGGCTAACGGAACCTGCTCTGACAAACTGCTAGCTTTCTTTTGAAAGTTTAATTGTCTGTTGTTCTGCCTTACTGGTGATGAATATACTTGATGTTCGTTTCTTTCTTTAAGGTCTCATTCCATCTATTGTTGAGATTCAGGTATTAATATTTATTACAGTATTCCACTCACTCCTCTCTCTGCAGCTAGCAGTGTAAGTTCGTCACTCCTGAAGATAGATTCGGTTGAAGTTTCAGTTTTCTGTAATGCGTAATTTCGTATATTGCGCGATGACGTCACAAAATTTGGCAACAGTTTGTGCAACCACGTCGTCTTAGCGTCTGCTAAATTATAGTGTATTGTTACTTTGACTATATTTTTTATTAAAATGGTGAATATTTACTGTCTAATATTATCAAAAATGACATCTATTGTATTAAAACTATATAACAGTTACTATAAAATAGCAAATCAACTTTCCCAAACAAAAACAGGTCTGGTGGACACTGTTTATGTGTGAATGCCGTTAACTGTTTACATATTTGTAAATGTTTGAACTTAAAAATAAATCGCATCATATCAAATCAGAATTTTTAGCATTTCGATGACGATGTTCAGACGAAAATGATTAAGATCATGATCTTGAAATCGTTAGTCTTCATCATGATATTAAACTAGTTGTAGAACTGGATGGCATCTCTAACACTAAGTAACCCTCTCCCTCTTTTCCCTCTTCTTCTCTTTCTGTATTTCTCCCTTTCACTCATTCAGTCTTCTTCCCTCCCCATCTCTCTATGCCGCTTTTCTCTCTTCCGACCCCTCGCTTTTTCTCTCTATATTTGTCTGTCTTTTTCTTGTAAAAATTATTAAAGTAGTTCCATTGTATTCTGTTGGTAATGTTGTATATAATTAATTGTAAAGTACTTTTCAGAATTTAACTGGTTAGACCTTGAAAAGAATGCATCAGTTTTTATTCGATATTGTCCTAGTACTTCATTTGAACTGACGGGATGGCGAAATTTGTAGTAGCAGGTAAGCTTAAATAATCATAGAAAGAATTAAAACTCTTATCCATTCCAGATAATGTTGTAGAAGTGTAGTGTGTGAAATATATAATGTAATATAATATAATATGATAATATACACGGATATAATGGTTTGCTGGATAAAAGTGTGGCGATGTCGATACGAATTTGCCGATTGTTCGTATTTACCGATAATAAGCTAATATAGTAGGCGCACGACAGATGTGTTAGATTCCCGGTAATGTAGTATCTATTGCCTAATTGTCTCAAAAATGTCGCATACGGGCCTTGTACAGAAGTATATGAAAACGGTTGGCAAACGGTTGTAGTTACACTGACGTAATGATGTAAGTAAAGTGATGGCCCACCAACTAGCGGTCAGCTCGCGAAACAGTGGACTGTGTCCGTAGTATGCGGGACTTTTTAATGGTCCAGATTTTGTCCAATTCTTCTGATATCCTTAAAAGTGAGGTCCGGCAAACTGAGATATTAGTATATATATATATATATTAAAACTATATAACAGTTACTTTAAAATAGCAAATCAACTTTCCCAAACAAAAACATTAGGTCTGGTGGACACTGTTTATGTGTGAATGCCGTTAACTGTTTACATAATTGTAAATGTTTGAATTTAAAAATAAATAAATAAGTATATAAATATATTTAAAATTTATGCGTTTTTTTGATTGTATATAAAAGTGCTTATGACATGTCTGACAGCTTGCTTAGAGCCATATTTCTCCATCTATGTGTTGCCAGTGCTTAATAGTTGTGTTTCAAAAGAACTCGATTCAATTTAAACAAAATTTGACAGAAATGTCACAATGACCATTTCTTTGTATTTGACAGTAAAATAGGCAAAAATTGATTTTCCCTTTTTCAAGGTTAACAAATCAGAGATGAAGGTGACAGATCAGTTTAAAGGCACTTGTACATGTGTCCACTAATGTACACTTTGCATAATTATTTCCTCTTTCAGGTATTGCCGACTGCCCGGTATTTGCAAGAGTAGAATTACTTGCAGAAGACATGTCAAAAAGATTACCAAACTTTGACGTTCACAAGATTATGATTCACGGTTGTGAATGGAGGGTATGCTAAACTTAACTGTCAATTTGCCATCTGTCTGTTAATATTGATGCTAATCGGGCATCGTGGTATTAAAATGAGCAGTTGTTTGCATTTTGTAGGACTGCTCGGAAATTAGTTCTTAAACTGCACTTCAGAACTGCAGTGCTCAATTTAAAGGAAGACAGGTTGATTTTTCACTTACTAACCCATCTTCATGTCTGATAAAAAGTATACGTTTTAACACAATTAATACTGCCAAAGCATTTCTAGTAATTACATTAAAAACTTGATTAATGGCAAGAGAGCCCAACTATTGATGACTTCACAAACTAACGTGATTTTCAACAGCAAAAATATTCCACGAGCATGTTGCACGTGTTTGTGAAAGCGAAAATTGAAGTACAGTGCTACTGTAAGATATTTAGTGTGCTGTACTAAAACTAGGAAAGTTTTAAGATAAAAATTTAATTTTATATTTACTGCTGTGCTCACGCATGAGCTGTCGAACTTGTGCAGTTCGTCACAAACTAATGCATCTGAACTGAGAGGTACAGCATTTTTGTGCAAAGCGTTTCCGAAATGCCGTTGCTAGTGCCCGCCTACGTAGCGAATGGCAAAATGCATGTAACATGGAAGAACTAGTGGCACGAACGTGAAATTGTATTTTTGTGGTAATAATTCTTTTACGTAAGTAATTTTTGAAAATATAGCATCTTTCCTTTCAATATTTTAAAGAGTAGATGGTTTTCACCTACAGTTTAAGATATATTTTGCTTTATATATTGTACAAATGAACTAACTTAAGAGTGTAATTCTGTAAAATATCATATGTACCTTTTTGCTCAATAAACAATATATATTAAGCAAAGTATACTGCACCAATATGTTATAATATCATTACTTTACAATTATTTACATCCCTTTACTTTACAATTTTATACCAGACGGTTTAGTCTAGCGGTAATGCGTCTGCTTTCCGTCTGGGAGGTCGTGAGTTCGAACCAGCGGCCGGGTAATACCAAAGACTTTAAAAATGGTACATGCTTTGCGCTGCCTGAGACGTGGTATTTAGTGTAAAAGTGGGGTAATAATAGTGTCTGTTATGTAGTTGTAGGTTGTTATTTACAGTCGGCGATAATAACTCTTTGAGCTAATGTTAATTGTTGACCCAAAAGCCGCCTTTAAATAAAGATTATTATTATTATTATTATTATTATTATTATTATTATTATTATTGTTTGCTTTAGGAGTGGCTAGAACAAGTTTGCCGCACAAACAACTGGACACATTCGTCATCGCCGCTAATATGGCGTGAGCTAATTGATCGCGGAGGCAAAGGATTGTACCTGGGAGGAGCGACCGAATTTGAAGACTACGTGAACTTCTACTACAACATTAAGCTCGATTTTGACATGGAGTATTTAAGAGGCTGTGCAGCAGAGAACCTCCGGGAAAGAGTTAAAGAAGACGGAAAGATGGCGGCACGAAAAGCTGCTTATAATCCTTACTATGTGTGCATCAGTAAACCTTGCACTAAAACTGCTTACTGCATCATTCAACAGATCCTGTGCGGTCACATATTCTCCGACGATTATCAACTGTGCTTGCGTTTGCTTGCTAACGAGGAGGATTCTGACGAAGAGCTGCAAGGCTTGGAGGCTGAGATGATGGATATGTGTTCACCTACGCTGAGAGAGGTCGTGATAACGAGGAACGCAGCGGAGGCGTTTCAGAACTGTAGTTTCATCGTTTTGCTTGATTGTATGCTGCCACGAGAAACAGCGGAAGAAACTGTTAATTGGATAATAGAAAGAATTCTCGCAGCAGTTGATGAGATAATTGAAAGCAAGCCGGTGTGGTTAACTCCTTCGATAATTGTTCAGCCCGAACCCATCGAAATCGAGTCTTCGCTTGATCTTATGGGAGCCGATGGTGGAGAAATTATCTCAATAGTCTCTCGAGAATTGGGAAGCGAAGAAAGACTTTTGCGCAGAGCTAGAGAAATCGTAGAAGCAGTGGTGACAAAAATCATCCAGGAAAATCGTGCCTTGGAACCAGCGGAAATCGTGGGCAGAATTGTGCGGGAAATTATCGGCAACAGTCTCTGCTTGAAACCCAAACAAATGGTGTGGGCTCTCGTGCAAGAAATCGTTAGAGACAGCTTTTATCTGCGACCTAGAAAAATTATAGATAGAATCGTCACGGAAGTCGTAGAGGATAGCATTCTATCAACAAGTGAACAAGTTGTGTACAAAGTGGTCGAAGGATTGGTTGAGGACAGTATTCCACCAAGTTCCGAAGAAGTAGCAAGCTCAATTGTAGAAGAATTAGTAGACGATATAATTCCCTCAATACCCGATGAAGACACACTAAAAGAAATCGATGCCGAAGCTCTATGGTCATTTGCCAATATATTCAAGCAATATGGTAAAATAATGCAAAAGGCGAAGATGCAAACTGCGAAAATTCTTATCGTTGGCACGGGGCCCGTGAACGTGGCGGCTACAGTGTTATTATTTTATGCGACAAACGTTCCCAAGGAAAACATTGTATTCTTCAGCAAAGAAACGGAGAACATTGCCCGGTCTCTCGTCGCATCGGAATTGTCGGTCCATGCTAGTGACGTCCGGGACGTCATCGTATGGGGTAACTTGAATGTGAACGAATATGCAGATGTCAGCACAGCTCGAGTGTATCGCCTTGATTCGGCGATCTTTGGTCCGGACACATATTCGAGACCGGTGCTCGATGTGTTGTACGATAGAAAATGGCTGCAGCACGAGTTCCAAGAAAAAATTAAAAAATGCAGAGAGGTATAAAAAATATTACATCATCTTATACAGTCAACTTCGGGTATAACGTACTCGCTTATAAGGGACACTCACTTATAAGGGACCACCAACACTGGTCCCGAATTTTGTAACGTTTTTCCTATGTAAAAATCTTCGTGTATAAGGTACTCGTTATAAGGGACACTCACTTATAAGGAACCACCAACATTGGTCCCGATTTTTTGTAACGTTTTTCCTGTACTCGGATATAGAGACTTTCGGTTATACGGAACGTTATCTTCAGATCCCGCGTAATAGAAACCCAGGTAAATTACCTCGCATATAAGGGACTCTATGATCAAAGCGAAATTGATCAACTTTTAACCTCAATTTTTCGCAAACTCTGCCTTCGAACTACTCGGTTTCCGTGGTCACATATATCTCGCATTACTGAAGGAGCTTCCTACATACCGTTTGCACTGAATGTGTAGCAATTATCCATAAAAATATGGGTAAAAATACAGAAAAGTACAGGTCTAGATATACACCCTCGGTCTGACTCAACTTTGACTATAAGGGACATCGAATATACGGGATGGTTTTTTCCGGTCCCGAGGTGTCCCGTATATCCGATGTTGACTGTACATTAACTGCATGTGAATGTAGTAAGAGGAAATACATTAAATAGGCCACTTTGCGGAATGCCAGACTTTGGCTTGTAGTGGGCCGCGACATTCATTTTTGCAAATTTGTAATAAAAAAATGGAAAATTATCAACATTGCTATGCGTACATGCGTAAAATCCAAACGATTGGTTATTTTGGTTTGTGTATGGATAATTTTTCTGTAACTGGTTTAATCTAGATTTTGACGTACGAATTTTTCAGGCTGTCCTCGGTTCTAGCGGAGGTGATATGTGTTTATCTGTGGACGTATTGAACATCATGAAGTTGTGGTGGAATGGTCGTTCCCAGGATGGTCATTTACATTCGCTTGGTGTTATATCATCTGGTCAGTTCGTACTTAATTCATGTTAAGCATTATACTCTTGTCTCTTTTTCATATCTCCCTCTGTTTCTCTTCCTCTGCCTCTTTCTCTCTCCATCTCTCTCTCTCTCTCTCCATCTTTCTCTCTCTCTCTCTCTCTCTCTCTCTCTCTCTCTCTCTCTCTCTCTCCCTCCTTTGTCTTTCTCTCTCTTCCTGCCTTTCCCTCTCTCCCTCCATCCCTCTCGTCTCCCTCCTTCACCTCGCTCTCTCCCCTCTCTCTCTCTCTCTCTCTCTCTCTCTCTCTCTCTCTCTCTCTCTCTCTCTCTCTCTCTCTCTCTCTCTGTCTCTCTCTTTCTCTCCCTCTCTTTCTCTTTCCAAATAAGATAAGTTTTTAAACTCTAAATTTTACGCCTTTTTATTACTACCTTGTTTCAGATGGAAAACGAGATATCACAATGGACCAGTTTTGCTTTGTGTATCAACCCACCCCTTTTAAGATTTCACCACAAGTCACTTAGTTTGAATGGCCTCTGGCTTCACGAGTCCAAACCAGTTTCTTTGCTTTGAAATAATCGTACAACATTCACTAATTTATCGTAAATTAAGTCAATTACTGCTGTAATGCAGAATCATAGTAATGTACTGTGATGTTTGATTCTGTTTGTTGAATTGCCAAGTATCTGCATTTATTTAACGGGGCGAGTATTTCAGTTAATAAAAATATATTTATTTTAGGACAGTATGGAGTGTCGAATGGTCTAGGTTTTTCATTCCCCGTGCAGTTTAATGATGGTAGACTCACTGTCAAAGAGGACTTGCCATTAAGCTTAGATGTGCGACGTAAACTAGTTGAAAGTATTCTAGTAAGTGTTCTAATGTTGATCTTCAAGTTTTGTCAAATGACTTAGTACAGTCTAGCCTCGTTATCTCGCCCCTCGTTATGCCGCCAAACTCGTCTCTCGCCATAGAAAGCACCAGGACGGATTTCCTGCTTTGATATTTACCTCGTCAAGTCGCCACACTCGCTTCTCGCCCTCGCCACGTCATGCTAGGATGAATGCTTATGTAAACTATATTCGTTATGTCGCCAAACAGACAAACTCAGAGGTGAATCGATCAATACATATACCGCGTGTCGATCAATATAACCGCGGTATGTAGGCAATGATACTGTACGCGATAGACAGACATAAATAATCTAGTGTGTGTCTCACCAGGATTAGATTAGGAGTGCTGTGGTTGGTTAATGCGCAGAGAAACTAAAGCGTCACCGATATCCTTACTCTATAACACCAAAGCTGCGTTTAAGTTTGAGTTTCCACAAAGTGTGAGCAACTTTACATGATGTCTCTGAAGCAAAAACTGTTTTGTCTTAATCCTATAATGCGAAATATATTTTATATGTACATAGAGGAACACTATGTTAATCACCTATTATGTATATACATATAAACTAACTTCGTTATATTCCCGTTATCTCGCCATACTCGCCTCTCGCCAAAAATTTGCCCTAGACGGACAGTGGCGAGATAACGAGGCTAGACTGTATGTTGGGTTTATTTTACTATTATTGTCTGTGCACTATATAGTTAATTTATACTAGCATGGTATAGATTGTTTCTGCCATAGTAGCTGCCATTCACTAGACAATTATTGTATGATGTAACAAGATGGCCGAAGATTTATATACTAGAATGAAACAAGTTCTCTAGAGTTCAAAAGTCAAGCTCTGAAGATTCAAATATAGGTTTTACACGTCAAATGTAGACCTATGTTAAGTCAAATGTAGATTTAGGTAATTCAAATGTGTCTTGGTAACTCAAACGTAGACTTAGGCAGTTGAAATGTGTTAACAATGATTTTCAACAAATCTTAAGCGTTTTTGGTAAGTCAAATGTAGACACATGTCAAGTCAAATGTCCTATGTCTACATTTGACTTACCTAAGTCACATCTGAGTTACCAAAACACATTCGAAATTCCTATGTCTACATTTGACTTACCTAAGTCACATTTGAACTTTCCTGTGTCTACATTTGACGTGTAAAACCTATATTAGGACACTTTCTCAGATTACAAAGTGAAACACCAGTATGAATTACCTTAGAAGAAGCCTTAAAACTTTGCAAAAAACAGCCAGGTAAACCAATAACAACTCGGATAGCTAAGATAAATAAAGATATGCAACAACTTCAACCAAATCTAGTTTTAGGAGCAGCAGAATTTATGCTGTTAGCTGCATCAACTTCGTGACTTTTCGAAAGCGCATTGTGACTTTACATAGGTGCATCGCGTTTAAACTAATTCAAAACTTCTGCAGCAGCTTACCGAATGTTCTCACAAAAATGTCGCAGAATGTTCTAGTTTTGATGCTGCGCCGCTTTTCCTTAGTCGATGAATGACGTCATCGGTGGAAGAACAGGCAGTCAAATTTGCGAGCGTCCGAGCGTGAAATGATCGCGACTTTTAAGCAATTTTACTAATTACACGAGGCACTTATCAGACTTTCATTACTAAATTTAGCTCGCCATCTGGAGGAGGGGTTTAGAGTTTCTATGCTGGAAAATAGTCCAGCATCGCCTAACTCAAAATGTTGTCTAACTCTAAGTTTTTTTCGGTCCGAGTGGATTTAATTTATGTGTAAGTTTACTGTATGTTGATAATGTTTATACAGTCAACCTTGGGTATAAGGTACTCGCTTATAAGGAACCACCAACACTGGTCCTGATTTCTGAATGTTTTTCCTATGTAAAAATCTTCGGATATAATGGACTTTCGGTTATAAGAGACGATATCTTCAGATCCCGCGTAATAGAAACTCAGGTAAATTACCTCGCATATAAGGGACCCCATGATCAAAGCGGAATTCATCAATGTTTAACCTCAAGTTTTCGCAAACTCGGCCTTCGAACAGCTCAGTTTCCGCGGTCACATACATCTCGCATCACTGAAGGAGCTTCCTACATACCATTTGCACTGAATGTGTAGCAATAATCCATAAAAATATGGGTAAAAGTACAGAAAAGTACAGACCTAGATACTCCCTTGGTCTGACTCAACTTCAGCTCCAAGGGACATCGAATATAAGGGACGGTTTTTTCCAGTCCGGAAGTGTCCCCTAGATCCGAGGTTGACTGTATGTCCGAAAGTGCTGACTTGGTAGTATAGTGTTGAAAAACAAATCGTGAATTTCTGATTCGGTTTTTTCCGCTTCTGTGCAGGAGCTAAAGAGACAGTTGCGCGTGGCGTTGCCGTATTTGAAGATACCAAGCGAAAATGAACTGGAAAAGGTTTTCTCGACGGAAAAGCGAGTTAGACTGCCTGACTATGATGATCAAGATGACCAAGCAGTGAACTGGCAGTGAAACCATAGAAGTGTGATTGAGCATTGAGCCATGTGACTGTGAGGCCGAAATGAAATGAGTCGTGGAATCAATATAACCATAACAATGATGATTCTCATGTGTTGAATGTGATACTAAAGATCTCAAACACTGAAAATGGAAAGTCTGTTTGAGTACAGTCTTAATTATTCATTGTTAAAATTCACAATGAGACAATGTGATACTTTTTTCTGCCAAATTTGATCAATAAAAATAAAAAATAAAAAGTGCTTTTTGTCCTAGATTCTGGCTCAGTCATAATTTTTTTTGCATTTGCTTTCTTTTGCGAAATTTCCAAGGAAAAACAGTAATCGATAATTCTGGTATTAAAGTACCGTATTTATTCGAGTATAACGCGCAAAATTTTCTACCTAAAAAAGAACTCAAAGTTTGGGTGGGCGTTATAAACGAGGGCTGGGGTGAGGCGTAGCTAAGGAAATAATCAATAATATTTGCGTCATCAGCAGACTGTCAGACCGTGCAACGTCTAGACGCTTTGTCTAGACGGTGTCTGGCCCACGGAAATGTTAGAGACTGGAGTTGTTCAACAACGTTTGTCACTTACAATGCTTGGTCTGAGCCGAGAAAAACTGAAACAAAATTTTATACCAATTTTTAATCGAAAATTAGGGGTGCGCGTTGCGTAGCTAAGGAAATAATCAATAATATTTGCGTCATCAGCAGACTTTGTCAGAGGGTGCAATGTCTAGATGGTTTGTCTAGACGGTGCCTGGCCTAGGAAATGTTAGAGACTGGAGTTGTTCAACAACGTTTGTCACTTACAATGCTTGGTCTGAGCCGAGAAAAACTGAAACAAAATTTTATACCGATTTTTAATCGAGAATTGGGGGTGCGCGTTATACTCGAATAAATACGGTAGTTGTGCAGTTAAAACTTAATTTAACCCTTTCAGTCTCAAATTATTTTTTAATAAGAAAGTTTTTTTTGACTTGGTACTTTTGTTCAGTATGTCCATCTTGTTTACACATAATCATTATTTTTTTCTACCTGTGTCCGTGTGCTAAATATAGCCTGTATCCCACGGGATACATTGGGATTCAGTGGAAGCATAAAATGTGCTTCATTTTGAACTGCTGATAGTTTTTTAAAGTATTTAAGACATTTAGTATTCATGCTATGCTGATCTGTACAAAGTCGTCTCTAAAGTACTGTACCTTACACAGTTTTTTGTGCTATGTAGATTTTCTAGTTTGCCATTTTATCACCATTTTTAGTCTATTGTTATCAGCTTAAATCAAAATAACTATTAACAGATCAAATAACTGTCAGTTTTAAAATTTTATTAATTTTAAAGGCAGAAAATATTCTCGTATCCCGCGGGATACAACGGGTATGAAAGGGTTAACAGAAATGAAAATGTTACTGCAAAACAACTTTTACGTATTTCGCATGTCCAGTATACGCTTATACAATTCTTTTTTAATACAAGCCTTTTTAAAATGTATATAGATTTCTTATTAGTAACTTTTGCCAGATTATATTTTTTTAAATATCCATGTATTCTGTTCCAGAGATACTACGAGTTAATACACGTGTATGAAGTCATTTGCTTTTGTGTCTGTTTTTCTTCTTCTCAAGTTGTCTAAGAGATTTACTCATATTTTATAATGTTTATCTTCTTCATATGATTTCACTCGTTATTCTTGTGAAATAAACAGTTAGAGATAAAGAGATATATTTGCGGCAGATGCTCTGTGTCCGCCATTTTTATCGCATCTAAATGATGGTATTTCTTCCGGTAGCAGATACAGTTTCTTAATTCTTTAAAGGAAAACAGAATGATTTTTCATATAACGATGGGCAACATAGTGATGACATCACAAACTATCATAATTTTCAACAGCAAAAATATTCCACGAGCGTGTTGCACGTGTTTGCGTAAGCGAAAATTGAAGTACAGTGCTACTGCAAGTTTTAAGGTAAAAATTCAAATTTCAGATTTACCACTTTGCTCAAGCATGAGCTGTCGAACGTGTGCAGTTTGTCACAAACTAACACATCTGAACTGAGAGGTACAGCACCTCTTTTTTGTAATGAGTTTCTGAAAATCAAATGCTAGTGTCTGTCTAACTAGTGAATGGCGAAATGCATGTAACAGTGAACAACTAGTGGCGCAAACGTGAAATTGTTTGTCTGGTAATAATTCTTTCTTTGAAAAAGTAGTATGTTTCCTTCAATATTTTAAAGAGTAGATTGTTTTGACCTGCAGTTTAAGATTGGATCCGGTTTTGCTTCAAGGTTTATTTGGCCGAACCCAACACTCAGCAATTTTTGCCATTACTTCCTCTGCATCAAACGGCTCTGTGGGACTTTCGTAAACGTTCTCTTTAAGGGAATTCCGGAAGCCATGGACCAGATAATTGAATCCCTTTTTTGCTTGACAATAAATTTTAATCAGTGCTTCACTTTCTGCGGTGAAGACCACAATGAAAACTGGTTGTTGTTGATTTCTTTATTATTCTTCTGCCTTGTATTTAGTGCTTTACACATCAATGTGGCTGTTGTTGATCATAGTTGATATTGTTCTGGCGTTTAAATTTCTAACATGCATAACTTCAAAGCTACTAAACTATACACTTGTAACCTTCGCAGCCAAAACCCAACACACTCAATATCATGCTGTTAAATTCCAACTTCTTAAGGCACTTCTAATATTATTGTAGTCTAAACTTCGGTAAATTTTTTTCAAAACCAACCGATATTGCACAAAATGATTTTAGGTCGTTGATACAGCATACAGTAAACCTCGGGTGTAAGGTACTCGCTGATAAGGGACGTTCGCTTATAAGGGACCACTAACACCGGTCCCGATTTTTCGTAACATTTTTCCTATGTAAAAATCTTCGTATAGAATGGATTCGGATATAAGGGACTTTCGGTTATAAAGGAAGATATCTTCACAGGTCCCACGTAATAGAAACTCGGGTAAATTACCTCACATATAAGGGACCCTATGATCAATGCGAAATTGATCGATTTTCAGTCTGAATTTTTCGCAAACTCCACCTTCGAACAGCTCGGTTTCCGCGGTCACATACATCTCGCATCACTGAAGGAGCTTACTACATACCGTTTGTACTGAATGTGTAACAATAATCCATAAAAATATGGGTAAAAGTGCAGAAAAGTACAGGTCTAGACACACTCTTGCTCTGACTCAACTTCGGCTATAAGGGGCATCGGATATAAGGGACAGTTTTTTCCGATCCAGAGGTGTCCCTTATATCCGAGGTTGACTGTACATATCTCCACTATATATATATATATAACTTTGTAGAGCCATATTCTGACTTGGGTTTTCACATTATACTTGACAAGCCAAATCATAATACTTACCTCTGCATATTAAATCTTGTAGCAATTCGACAATTTCATGTGTGTCTTTTAATGAAAATATTTTCCTAAGTAAACCAAAATATAAGAATATAATACATATAAATTCATATGTACTTATTATGCTGGGTATATTTTTGCAATACAGATGTTAGTGAATAACTAGATAAATGAAAATATAGCAGCAATTAAATAGCTAAAAATATGCGTGCACTAATTCACTAAATCTACATCCGATGCTCAGCATAACAGGTACAGTTAAATCAATTTGATACACGCTAAATTTTTTCTTGAATAATTTTGCACATAACATTTTGCAATAACTTTTAATCAGGTTGAATTTAAATAAGTTTTATGGCTAACTTTGCTATCTTTAAATATAGTAAAATTCAATATGTCAACATGGCATTTTGCTTTATTAAAAATTCTAGACTGGTGAGCTATTGTGAAAGTTGGCACATCCTTCCTTTTGGCTCGCTGTCCCTTTATCTCAGTTCTGTATGCAAGATTCATAAGTTGGTATCATATACTTGATGTTAATGAATGCATCCTCTCCTCCGTAACGCTCCAGAACTTCCAAAGTTTCCTCAATTAAATCACCAACATTTTCCCGTTTCTGCTGTCCGTAGTATATCTTGTCTCCTGAGTTTATATTCTTATTCTTGAAGAGGTTTAAGATGGGCAGAATCTGTCGGTAATACGGAACCAGTGCCTGACCAATCATCTCGCCAGAAACCACTAAGTGTTGGATTACCTTGAGGGTCGTGCAGACAACTGTCAGATTTCTCGTGTTCAGTGCATTTTTGATCGGTATGATTAACTGAGGTACAACTGGAAGAATTTTGGAACCGCCGTGTTCCAACATGTCGTGAACTCCTCGCCGAGCGAAAAACTCACACGGATGAGTACTCTCACACAGGCCATCGAAAAACAGAGGAAGATAGTGATGAAAATCAAGCTTTTCTATTTCAAGTTTCCAAGCAATCTTATTTCCCTTTGTGTCGTGCTCGAGAGCAATAGGAAAGTCTCCTCTTTCGTAAAATTTCTTAAACGTAGAGTTCTTGGTCAATGGCCTCTCTCTAAATGCACCTGCCTTTGGAGGTGAACCACTTTTAATCTTTGGTGAACTACCAGTATGTTGATCATGGAGCTCTTTAGTCCACGTGGTGGGCGATGAGGTTGGCATGATGGAAGAATAGACAGATAGCACAAGTCCACAAAAAGTTAACTAAGCGAGTAAACAAAACGATCGTACAGTAAAATACGCAACATAGTTTGTTTACGCATTGTGCGTTTTTTGTTTTGTTTACACTTGGTAACCGTTGCGGTCGTGGTAACTAAGCAGCCTGACAACAATACACCGTCTGCCATCTATGAGCAGAAGTTTTAATCAAAACCGCCCGCGAAGTCCGGCACGTTTAGAGCGGATACAACATTAACTTAGCTTACATACTTTTCTTTAATGATGCGTTGATTAAGATCTTAGACCTGTGCAACGTTTTCGACATTTCTACTATTGATAAAATCGTAACATCCTGTACGCATCTGGCGGGAGGATATTGGCCAATTTTCATACCAAAATCTTCTCCAATACTGATCCACCCTAACCTTGAATGTATTAAGTGATGGGGCAGCGACAACAGAATCTGACAATGAATTCCACAAATTAGGAATCCTTAATGAGAAACAATGTTGCCTAACAGATGTCCTACAGTATGGTTTCTTCCATTTCTTGCTATGTCGTCTAGTCCTACTCATGCCATCAACCTCAAAGCGTTGTGGAATGTGTTTCATGTTGATGTACCTGGATTTCTATCTAGTAGAAATAACGAAATATAGTACACCATTATGCGTGTTACCGAACTACTTTATTTACAATGCGTTCTGACGCATTAATCTAGTAGAAATAACAAAATATAGTACACCATTATGCGTGTTACCGAACTACTTTATTTACAATGCGTTCTGACGCATTAATCTAGTAGAAATAACAAAATATAGTACACCATTATGCGTGTTACCGAACTACTTTATTTACAATGCGTTCTGACGCATTAATACATAACAGAAAGTTATACCGCACACAGGATCAACTTGCAGCATTCTATCATAAAATTATCACCTCTTGCTCTTCTATAACATAATTTAATGGCTGCCAAGTGATCTTCACAGTCCAATTCTTTTAGTCCAGGAATCATTCTTGTGGCTTCCCTCGGAACAGCTTCAAGCAATTGATAATCCTTGACATAACGAGGGTAAGTCACAACATGCCCATACTTTAATAAACTTCTCACTAATAACTTATACAGTAACAGTAAGGCAACATTATCTTTACTATAATGCGTTAACAGTTAAACAGAATTAAATTTCGATTGGTTCGTACTTCTAGGAGTCCTTTACGGTGAGAAGTGTTAATTTTATAAAATTAATAACAGGATGTACAACCAGATTTTGAAAGGTAAGATATGATATTAATTTCGAATTATTCTTTGCACAATTCCAATATACGACAAATACCTCTGCACTAATGTAGTCTTTTTGGTTCCTGGTTTTACACACATTACTGTGCTTAAGAGACAAAATTACAATTACAGTAAGAGTTCTTTCTTTCAGATTGCAAACGTTTTCCAGTCACGTAATAACAGGCTTTGTGAAACTTTAATGTGTTTTAAAGACAACACAGGAAAAATACCAACAAAAGAACTTTTTGTCAACATGAAAATGGTATTTTATTATCATTTTCTAACATCAAATAACGTTTATTTTATGAATTTCTCAAAGTAGTTACAATTTTTCCAAGACAGCCAACTGAACCAATATGGATGAACAAATCTTTGAATTAACTTTGTGGGATAACGTACAAAAAGATTTATGGTATATCAGTAAAACCAAAACTAGCCATTGAAACTTACCTAAGTAAAATTCTTTGAAAAACTTGTCACTAGTTACAAGAATGATATAAGTTGAGACGTTAAGAACACTCTTACAAAAAAGCATAATTGCTAACATTCATTATTTGGCTTCACTGTAAGGCTGCTGGCTTCATAGACCTATAATGCATACTTACTACAAGTAATATACTGCAAATAAAAGATTATACAAAGGCAATAGTTACATATTTACAAACATATAATTGTACATCAGCAGGTAGAAAAAGCAGAAGCAATTAATGCAAGTAGATTTCGCAGCGACATTGTTGTCCATAAAACACTATTATAAAGACGAGTACCAAAATACAGTACATCTATCATCTAACAGTTACATCATGTTAATAGCACCTAAACGCATTTCAGATATGCCTAAAAAGCTCTTGCAAATGCCACCAAAAATGATAGCATCAATGCCTACCTATCGAAGAACAATGCCAAGGACCATCCTTCGTGAACTCCAGGAATTCTCCCGAATATTGAAAATATTTCTGTCTATACTCAATAGCATGTTTATAGTTACTTTCTACACATGGAATCTTCAAAGTTCAAATGAAATCTGCATCACAAGAAGGGGTGATCATTCTCTACCAGAAAGCGAATTAGAGTTGAATCGAATTTGTGACTTTCGAATTCGAATCAAATTTGAATTGAGATTGAAAGATTTTCGAACAAGTTTTCGAACCACCAGTAAAAATTAGTCTTACAAAGATGATGCATAGTACATGCTTGATTTTAATCTGCAGTAAAACCACTATTAGTTTGTTTAAAATTGTGTAGAGAAATCACAACTAAATTGTACTAATTGCAAGATGTTTCAAACATTTTAATGGTAAAGAACGTACCTGATTGAAGTGGTGAAGTATTTAAATTTATAGTTTTAAGTTCGAATCGAATTTGAACTAAAAATCTCATTCGAATCGAACTCGAACGTTCGATGCTCACCCCTAATCACAAGTAAGTTTCAACGAGACAGTTCATCTAAGGAAGCTACACTAGCAAAAATAGTGTTGTACTGTTTCGTTCAAAGTCACTTGTTTATGCAAAAAAAATCATAAAAACCTAAATTGGCTTCTTGAAGGTTCAGCGAATGAAGAGATCCTTACTCTCGCAAGCAGCTGAGCTAAGAAAAACCTCTAATACATATTACAGATATGTAATAAATAAAAAGTTCATCCACCAGGGGGCACAAGTAGCGAGCAAGAGATAACAGCATAATTTATAAAGATAAGTTCGCAGCATCCATCCTTAAGCACATGGCTTCGTGCAAACTTAATAACAGTTAGCAAATTCTTCAGCACTCTTTTGTGCTACTACAAAATTTTCACTACAACTAGTACCGGGGTGAGTTCTTGCCGGGGTGGGGGGTCCGCAGGATGGTTTTTGCAGATTCTGAGTCCCGATAACCAGCTGATTAAGGATCAGAATCATGACCAATGCGACATCTTGGGGAATTTGAGATATTCAAGATGGCAGCCAACATGGCTGCAAGAATTTAAAAAAAAACACAGTCTTCACTCATAACCTTTCACTTTTGAGCATGTAATTGTATTATCAGCTCATACAAACATGTACGTATACTATACAACAGTTTTCACGCCCTTTGGACATTGTGTAAACTTTTTACACAAATGAAATTTTTTTTTCTAAAGTTTTTTCTTGTACATTAGATGTAAGAAGTAATGCCAGCAATGAACAAATACGGACTGTAAATTTCATTAAAGAACTTATATGGGCACTAGAACGTAATTGTTTTGATTTTTTTGACAGGAATCAGTTGTACGCCATACTAACATATCTTACTCTCACTTAATTGTACATATTCACATTGCTTACTAATCTTGTTAATTAATGTTATTTTGCTTGTTGATCTGTTTGTTTACTTGATGTGATTGTACCACTAAAAGGGTACGAATAAAAATGATATATATATAAGTATGACGGCAATATACATATATGCCGTCATAATAACTACATACGACATCAACAACCAAAAGCTTTGACCACACTTTTCATTGATACTCATGCACTTTAGAACACATAAGTATGTTGCTGACTAATAGAAGCATGATGTACCTAAAGCTATAGGTAAATGTGTTTTCAACGTTTCAAGCTACATACATATGATGTCGCAAACATGACAAGTCGGAACTTTTGGATACTTTTCATTAATAACCGTTTACTCTAGAAAACACAAATATGCATTTATCCTGAATACCACAATTCCCCAGGGGGGTTGCGCTGGTCATCATTTAGATCCTTAATCTGTATCCAAGAATCGGACTCGCCAAAAAAAAAAGAAGAAAATTCGCGGATTCTCGGGCCTGAATCATCTCCTTTTGATATGTTTTCGTCCAGACGCATAAATTATAAAAGCACAAACAGCTGCCATAGGTAAATGTATCGAAGAACAGACAAACTAGCAAAACAGTAAAGGCGATGCAAACTTAAGCAATTAATAACGCAACGTTAGCTGGTATAACAACTGCGAAATCACTTCTAACAATAGGTAGCCTTTGTTTATGTTACATAAGTCTTGTGATTAACTAGACCTAGTTCTGTTTTACTACTGCAGTTACGACTATTATACGTTTAGTACAGTATTACGGGTTTCAAACCTTATGGCGAGTTCACACTAACAAGTTTTCTCCCTGAGAGTAAACTTCCGAGTGTGGAAGAGGCGTTGCGAATTTTTGCAAAGTCGCCGAGAGTAACCACGAGCTGACAGTCAACAAAACTCGTGATAGTTCTAGCAAAGCCGTTCACACTTGTGAGTTTACTCTCAGAGAGGAACTCACGATAGAAACCTCTCTAGTGTGAACGCGCCGTTATGCAAGTGCTGCAGAAAAAATGCAAATGAATTCGTCGTCTTTTCTTGCTTTTTTGTGATGTACTGACCTTTAGCAAGTGGCCTTGAAATGTGTAACGTGACATGTAACATTCTGTGGGCTTTTGATACAGATAGCTAGAATGTGCTAAAAACTGAGGTTAGTAAAAGACCATTTTTTGTATTGTCGTAACACTTCATCTGAATGATGATGGAAAACGTTGTTTCGCTACAGAAGACAGACTCTTGCATCACATCCCAGGCCCTCATTGTACATATTCCAAACAGACAAGTTAACAAATAACAACATCTCATAACACTTCTTGACTAGCTCCCCACCTGGCCGACAGACTGCACGTTTCGTGCGTACGCCTGCATACATCGTGCGCCCACAACGCTAAAGGATTTACTGGCGAAGGAGCTGGTGGACGTCGTCCAGTCGGGCGTCGCGATGCCTTGACGGTATTGCTTCAGCGACGTTTTGTTGAAGACCGGGATTAGCTCGTTCGCTTCACTTTCAAGTGCCTAAAGCAAAGAAGGGGCTTTACTTCGGCAAAAATGTTATTAGCACAGAATATCAAAAACATCAAACAAGGTTCACAGGCAATAAGTGAGGTCTTTTACTTGTTAGAAACTAAACTTGTTCCGTTTTAAATAGGCAAAACTCACTTTTGCATTTGACAAGAGTAATATGCAATCTAAAGTTTTGTGCTGGCTTATAGTACTTAATAGTTAAATGACTATTTCGCTCGTACGCACAATATGTTGCATTTCGACACGTTTTTATTTGAACTTTAAACGTTAAAAATGGCACACTTCATCAAATTTCAGTTTTACATGAAAACAGAAAGACAGTCTCTAATTTTCTAATACTTTTAACTTTTTCACGGCACTTTATATAAGATGAAATCGCATGTGAAGGCGACATTTCCAAAGAAAGTATGGAACGCGATTTCGAACGTTTTACTCGTTATGCAAACTTCGAGCTTGGATTTCATTGGGAAGGAAACTATGAAACTTAATAAAGTTAGGGTGAAATTTTAGGACACGGTTAGCTGTTTTAATTAAAGAAAGCTTGGAAGAACTTCGATCGCTACTCTTCCTTGATGGAATTTTCTGGAGGACATGCAACTCTCTCTCTGTCAACTGCTACTGTAGAGGCTGACTTTAGCATTGTTGGGGAAATCAAAGATTGCTACAAGCAGAGCATGACAGACTTCAGCCTGGAGGGGGGGGGGTGCCTCCAAGCAAAACAGTTTTTTTGAACTGATGAAAATGTGATAACTGATAGTGATAAGGAATAATTTGGTACAATTTATTCACTGTGTTGAAATGAAAGAACAAAATAAATGAATATCACTATAACAGCCTAAAAATCTGACTTTTTGGCATCGAATTCAGCACTAATTTAACAAAAACCTAAAATGACCTAAATAAAATCTGAAAAACAACCTAAATAAGCTATTTAGGCTATTTAGGTCAAATAACCTAAATAAAGTGGCCTGGCTATATTTCAGTGCTGCAATGTTTGGGAAAATATGGCTAAAACACTAGAAAATTACCGCAAAAGTTTAATCGGGATTTCAAATTACAAGAACAAGATTTGTAACTGAATGAGAAAATTTGAAAATCGCCCGTCACTACAAACCATTTGGGCCAACGATAGAAAAGTTTGATTCGTTCAGACAATAAAGTTACCTTGAGATAAACCATGGCATCGGTGCCGTATCCTTCGACGGAGTAAATCTGCAGGTCGCCCTGAAAGTAGCGAGCGTACAGCCTGGACAGAGGTAGGCCGTATCCGTATCCAGCCAGCGGTACGGTGACGTCGGAATTGCCCGGTAGAGGTCGCGGTGCGGTTGAATACATGTACTGAAACAGCATGTCGATCTGACTCCGAGGTATTCCGCCACCAAGATCAGACATCTGAAAAATGTCCAATACATTTAAGTCCAAAATTTACTGAGTTTCGAGCTAATGCGAATAATGCAATTACAAGTTTCATTGTTGTGCCTGATTAACTTACTGGTCATCGATAAATTTCACTTTTTACACAAATATTCCTTAATTTTTGTTACAATGAATCTTTGCAGGTAAAACCAACCAATGGATCTATTAAGAGGGGTTTTTCAGCTTCGTAATTGTGGAAGTTGTAATTGACATTTTTAATTTTGTGCTGCCATCTATGAACTAATCCTGTTACATTCTACCAGCTACTTACCCCCAGTATAATTGTATAGTCCAGTGAATGCATATTCACTGGTTCTCTCCCTATTTTAAAGTAATGGTTGTTGTGAAGCCTGTGCAAGTCTGCATAGGACACCTATACCTATATATACTGACTGGTTTTACTTTCTAGTCTCTCTAACTCTCAGTGTTCAGTGCAGGACTCTCTCATTCTCAGTGTTCAGTACAGCAGACATGCTACTCATGTGTCTTTAGTTTAATAAACACTTTTCTGTTTTGTGCAGTGCACATATGTATTATAGATTTTTTATTCTTGTTCTACAAGTGAGTGATCTACAACTTCAAACATGACTTTCACAGTAATGACCACATTTTTGTGTCAAGATCATTTTTGGGTTTTGTGCGTTTTCAGTAAATACATAAAGTGTTTTATGCTGTTTTGTTCAGCAAATGAAGCGTTTTTCATGGGTACCGGCAGATTTTTCTCAAACGGTTAAGTTATTTGCCTAACTAAACAAAAACAGCAGCCAGCATCTTCAAATAGCTAATGAAATATCCAACTGAATACGTTGTTCAAGCAAATGCTGTGTGCTAATGATATTTGTAAAAAAATTGTGTAAAATTTCACGCAGCAACAAGCCACAGCTTAGCTGAAACAACACGTTGCCATGGTGATTGTGACACGCAGCTGCTATGTTCATTGGCCTGCTGTAGCTTCTAACTTCACGCTGCCGGAATGGGCATTGCTAAAGTTGGTGTTGCTTTGGTGACTGAGCAATTATTGTCTGCCATCTAGGGGCGAGTTAAAAAAACAACGCAAGTGTGTAACTGCACTACTTGCAGTCGTACTTGACTGCCATCTAGGGGCGAGCTAAACAAACAATACAAGTGTATAACTGCACTATTTGTAGTCGTACTTGACTGCCATCTAGGGGCGAGTTAAACAAACAAACAATACAAGTGTATAACTGCACTACTTGCAGTCGTACTTGACTGCCATCTAGGGGCGAGTTAAACAAACAATACAAGTGTATAACTGCACTACTTGCAGTCGTACTTGACTGCCATCTAGGGGCGAGTTAAGAAAACAATGCAAGTGTGTAATTGTACTACTTGCAGTCATATGTCCAAATCTATGGGCTACAATAGGCTAAACTACTTGGATCTGTCAACAATGAGTCCACGTGTGGTTGACTTTTCATCAGAAACTGCTACAGCAACTTACTGGTGGTGCTACGAACAAAGTTATTATTGCAAAATCAAAGGACAAGAAATCAATCTTCATCAAAAAAGTTTTTTTTAAAAATCACTCTTTGTACGCTGTATAAAGCTTGTAAATCATTAGTGAATACAGCATTACGAATGCTCTCCTTTTTTTCAAAATTTACCCAATGTTATCTAAACTCGTTTCAAACAACTTAACGTTAAAATGGCTGCGCCTAACGGTCATTGCGGGAGTTTAAATTTACAAATTTTATACAGCGTTACTGCTGATACAAGCTCTATGCGCAATTAGACAGTATGCAAGTGGTACAAAATTTCAAAACGAATTTTTTTAGCTTTCATGTAAGTAAAGGATTTTTGTGCTTTAGTTACCTTAATGGTCAAATCCTCGGCACCAAGGACTAGATTAACTTTTATCTTTGGATAATCCCCAGTTTCACCGTGAAACTCGACTACGGCTCGCATTGCATTCTAAACAAACAAAAAAAGGCAAAACTAACGACTATCATTTATATATAAATGCAAATAACTTACATTTAAAATGAAAGGTATGTTTGAAATTTCACATATGTTGGACAAACATGGGAAAAGGAAATGCTATGAACATATTCCAAAACACACATATGTTGGACAAACAAGGGGAAAGGAAATGCTATGAACATATTGGAAAACACACGTATGTTGGATAAACAAGGGGAAAGGAAATGCTATGAACATATTGGAAAACACACGTATGTTGGATAAACAAGGGGAAAGGAAATGCTATGAACATATTGGAAAACACACGTATGTTGGACAAACATGGGGAAAGGAAATGCTATGAACATATTGGAAAACACACGTATGTTGGACAAACATGGGGAAAGGAAATGCTATGAACATATTGGAAAACACACGTATGTTGGACAAACAAGGGGAAAGGAAATGCTATGAACATATTGGAAAACACGTGTATGTTGGACAAACATGGGGAAAGGAAATGCTATGAACATATTGGAAAACACATGTATGTTGGACAAACAAGGGGAAAGGAAATGCTATGAACATATTCGAAAACACATGTATGTTGGACAAACATGGGGAAAGGAAATGCTATGAACATATTGGAAAACACACGTATGTTGGACAAACAAGGGGAAAGGAAATGCTATGAACATATTCGAAAACACACGTATGTTGGACAAACATGGGGAAAGGAAATGCTATGAACATATTGGAAAACACACGTATGTTGGACAAACATGGGGAAAGGAAATGCTATGAACATATTGGAAAACACACGTATGTTGGACAAACAAGGGGAAAGGAAATGCTATGAACATATTGGAAAACACACGTATGTTGGACAAACAAGGGGAAAGGAAATGCTATGAACATATTCGAAAACACACGTATGTTGGACAAACATGGGGAAGGAAATGCTATGAACATATTGGAAAACACACGTATGTTGGACAAACAAGGGGAAAGGAAATGCTATGAACATATTCTAAAACACACGTATGTTGGACAAACAAGGGGAAAGGAAATGCTATGAACATATTCTAAAACATACATATGTTGGATAAACATGGAGGAAGGAAATATTATGAACATGCATACATTATCTTTGGCCATAAAATGTACAATGATGCAGCAACTGCAGTAAATTTTGAAAGGACAAGGGTGGAAACACATATTTCTAATATTTCCGAGCTACCAAACCAGGCTAACTGCACAGACCTCAACGTAGCTCTCTCCAGCCGCACAAATTAGTGAATATGCTGCTATGAGAAATCCAATATATGTTTTTCTTTCCACACATATTTTCAATTAATTCAACAAATTTAATTGAAAATATGTGTGGAAAGAAAAACATCTATTGGATTTCTCATAGCAGCATATTCACTAATTTAATTTAATTGAAAATTGCGCTTAATTTCAACACAAATTTGTAACCGAATGCAAAAAACATCAAAATCAGAACTGACTGATTGATGAGATATCAAAAATCTCACGTTAAATTGCTGTAGTTAGTAAAACAACTGGAATTCCACTGATGAAGCCATTTAGATTGTGATAATTACAGTTTTGCCAGATTAAACAGTGACTCACAAAAAATGAAGATTATCAAGATTTATCATACCTTGAACAACTCGAAGAGCATGTGATATAAGTGAGAAGGTACATAACACATGATTACTCGTTTACTTGCATCTGAATTGCCTAGAAAACATAAAAAAAACATATAACCAGCGACATGAAATGCAAGAAATAGCAACGCACAAACTTATAGAACAGGGGTGTGCAAATTATCTGACTAGCCGGGCCACATTAAACTTTCCCACAATTCCTGCGGGCCACAGG
This sequence comes from Tubiluchus corallicola, assembly GCA_030141605.1. Lineage (NCBI taxonomy): Eukaryota > Metazoa > Priapulida > Priapulimorpha > Priapulimorphida > Tubiluchidae > Tubiluchus > Tubiluchus corallicola. The sequence continues at coordinate 49,673 of JAQGDQ010000815.1, read as the reverse complement.
CAGTTTGATCAACGAGCCAAGTACAGTGAGGCCTAATAACGATTTTTTTGCATCCTCTCTGCGTACATCGTTACTACTACACTCAAGAAACTATTTTAGAAGTTATTAAAATTTATATTACAAACCATATATTTCTACTTTCAGGACACAGTGGTTATTTCATTACAATACATATTAGTAATGTGTATCACACAGTCTGTGTAGTACAGTGTTATTAAGCTACAACCGTCTTGTAAGGGATAATGGCATCCGATCTAGTAGAAAAAACTACCCACACTATCTTTGGGATCGTGGCACAGACTTCAGCTGGATACACTCAATTCATCGCCCGGGCCACACTTTCATTAGGTTGACAAATCTCTTCGCGGGCCGCACAAATTCTCTCGGCGGGCCGCAATTTGCACACCCCTGTTATAGACGCATCCCGCTTTCCAATAACTGAAACGGATGAACCGATACATTGTTATAAATAGAGTAATAGGCTATTGTTTTATGTGATTTTCTGAAAAATCACGGCACATCATACGCCCAGCCATTCAGTTGGCAGTTTCAGCCACCAGATGGGGCCACCACATGCATCACAACTCTACATTTATATCACCTGAGCCAGTTAGTACTGTACCCAACAACGCTACAAAAGAGGCAGATAATTCTAACAGAAACAGTAAAATTGCGCGTTATGGAAAGTTAAATTAATCAGAAGATAAGGAATGGCATATATTTTGCAATGCAGCGTCAAGTTTAGCAATTTTGCAAAAGATATTTTTATTGCAGTTTTTTGTGTCTCGGAAACGGGCGCTAGATGTCTCTCCTCGCTAAAACACAAAGGTTTTCAATTTCATGCAAATCGATTGGCCAACAAATGGCTTCTCAACTTGAGGCAATATCGTCCAGAGATGAGCAGACCCGCTTATTTTGCGCCCGCAAAGTGTGGTACAGTGGCTCCACAAAATCCACAGACTGTGTACAATAACTGGATCCCTACTCCACGGGATCTGCCACGGAAAAATTACAGTTTCTAGAACTGAGACGCTGATTAGGGAATGTGACGATTTTTCGCACGCGAAGCCAGTTACTGAGTAACTATGTGAAGCCAGTTACTGAGTAGCTATGGGAAGTCAGTTACTGAGTAACTATGTGAAGCCAGTTATTGAGTAACTGTGTGAAGCCAGTTAGTGAGTAACTATGTGAAGCCAGTTACTGAGTAACTATGTGAAGCCACTTACTGAGAACTATGTGCAGCCAGTTACTGAGTAACTATGTGAAGCCAGTTACTGAGTAACTGTGTGAAACCAGTTACTGAGTAACTGTGTGAAACCAGTTACTGAGTAACTATGTGAAGCCACTTACTGAGAACTATGTGCAGCCAGTTACTGAGTAACTGTGTGAAGCCAGTTACTGAGTAACTGTGTGAAACCAGTTACTGAGTAACTGTGTGAAACCAGTTACTGAGTAACTATGTGAAGCCACTTACTGAGAACTATGTGCAGCCAGTTACTGAGTAACTATGTGAAGCCAGTTACTGAGTAACTGTGTGAAACCAGTTACTGAGTAACTATGTGAAGCCACTTACTGAGTAACTATGTGAAGCCAGTTACTGAGTAACTATGTGAAGCCAGTTACTGAGTAACTGTGTGAAACCAGTTACTGAGTAACTATGTGAAGCCAGTTACTGAGTAACTAGTTATCCGTGTTTTTGGCTAATACATTGTAAGAAAACTATAATTAATAAATCTTTAGAAAACTTAATATTCCAGTTTTGAAGCCAGATGCACAAATAATAATTAAGAAATAGGTTGGAACCTGCAACCCCACCGGCACCGCAAGCAGTGTGGGTCCGCAGCTTCGCAAATCCGCAGAAAAATCTTGCGGAACTAGCTCCGCGAATCCGGAAATCCGAGGCACACACATCTCTGATATGATTACCCACGTGATTAAACAGCAGATTGGCATTCTAGATGGTTTAGTACTTGCACATTTCACTGCTAATACACACTCACCATTTGAAACTTCGATTTCTACTTCTGGAGACGATAAATAGTATTGATCACATAGAAACCTCGCGTTGTCATAAGCATCTGAAAACGTAATAACTCGTTAACTAAATAACAAGTAAATTAAAACGTAGAAAATATTAGCAAGACGCAGCAAAGAGGTTATTGATTATTAGCACATTATTGTGTTATTAGAGACTGTTACTCTGTACGAAGAAGGTGAAACATACGTATTTAACACTAGTAGAAGGTGTGTCAGTTAGGGGTGAGTATCGAACGTTCGAACGAATTCGATTAGAATGCGTTTTTTAGTTCGAATTCGATTCGAACCTAAAATCATAGATTTGAATCATTATGCATTTCAACCACTTATGTTCTTTACTGTGCAAAATTTTTAACAAATTAATAGCTGTTTTACTGCAGAACAAAGTCAAGTAATATGCATGATCTTTGTAAGACCACTTTTTACTAGTGGTTCGAAAACTTGTTCGAAAATCTTTCAAAGTCAATTGGAAGTCGATTCGGATTCAAAATACTGAAATTCGGTTAAATTTAAATTCGCTTTCTGGTAGAGAACGCTCACCCCTAGTGTCAATCGAAGCAATTTTTTATTTTGTGCATATATCTCGAACCTCTGGAGGGTGTTCCTATTTTTGTTACTTTTCCTGGTTTACTGCAAACTACTATTGCGCAGATTTTCAGGACTGAAATGTTACTTTCCCACTATTAGCCACTATCTAGATGGACCAGAAGCGTAATTGACGTCAATACATATTGTACATTCTAAACGACGAATGTAAGTCTATGAACATACATCAGTGAATGTAAATCTGTGAACTATTTGACGCCTTATTATGCGCTAAAAACTCGAGGTCTGGACCCGCTTGATTGTCGATTCTCACAATCAGGCCACCAGGTGGCGTGACTGAACGCAGGTTCTCGAAGCACTGTGAAATCTTCCATTACAGGAATCATTATAAGTGTACTACATAAATTGCTTCAATTTTATAAGAAGTCGATGATTTTTCCGATGCATCATTGAATTTCAATAAAATCTGACCGATAGCTACTAGTTTTCTTTCTGCATAAGAATGCAACTATGATTGCATCAAGTGTAGCATGCCGGTCCTTCTAGGTAGTAAACTTTTCTGTCCTTCTGTTGTCTAAAAAAGTTAAAAATTGCGAAACTTTTTGCGCGACTTACGTAGAACTTTCCGCAGCCAAAATCGAAAATGTTTCGAAAATTCTTCTGCTTTTTTTGTTGAAATTTAGATCGGTTCTTTTATGCCTGCAGCAAGATATTGTGCAATTTAGAGACCGTATAACATTTTTTCAAAGTTTCAGAAAGTCATGCACTTCGTAGGGAGGAAATGCACAAAAAATACCACGCACTACAGAATTTGGCAACGTTGTAACGTGGTTTGCAACGATGGCGCCACAAGTGTCAGGTGTAAATGTGTCCTTACCTCTTACAACTGCGAGTACATCACAGTGCGGGTCTATAGAGCCAATATGCCGGGCATGACCGTTGAGGTTCTGTCCAAAAAGGAGAGCTGAAACAGACAGAGAGACATTCTGCATAACAAAACAGTAAACATTTTATAAATAACAACAGACTGTAGCATTAGGCATACCGATACGGCGCGATCAGAGTAGTGGGTTTTCTCGCCAACTAACACGCAAGCGTGTTCGGACTACAGAACAAAATTTCCTGTGAGTTACTCACCTACAGTAATTGAGAGCTGACACTCACTTGTCTATTCGCTGTGAGAAATGTCGAGATTAACTCTCAATGAAGTAAATAGCTAGAATCAGTATGGCGAATAAAACTGCTCAAAGTGAGTTGTGAATGAGTGGTCACTCGTTAGCCACTGTGTGGTCACTCGTTCATTCAGGGGCGTATCAACCAATAGGTTCAATAACGACATGCAGGTATTGAGTTTAGCTACAAAATAAGTGCCACATAACAAACAAGTGCAAGTAATTGCACAGTAGCAGATGCGCAGCCTACTTGAATATAATATGTAATTATAATGACCACATAGAAACTGGGTTTAATATAGTTTTTAATACACCAAAAGTAATTGTTTAATCCGCTCATTACATAAACAACCATAAATTCAGAGTAGACATGGGCAGGAATAGAACTCTCAGCCTAAGGTGCCGTAAAGTCCTGATGCGCCCCTGCGTTCGTTCATCGACCAGCTTCAGTATTGCGTAACTTTTGTTGGCACAGCACGTGCTGTGACTACTTGACTGTTCCCCTCGTTCTCAAAAATGCTGCTGTTGGGATGAATAAAAAATCATACTCTTGTGAAGCACGATGAATAATTCAAGGTTAACATGAAGCCGGGCACTACATATTGTTTCGATTAAGTTTATTTGAGAAACTAGAGGGAGCTGTTTATTTACACAAGGCTATTTCCTGATGCTCGTCAATGCAAGATCGACTCGCCGCGCAGAACATTTCTACTGTCCAGCCACATGTGAAAGACAAGTTCTAATGTAATAAAATACACATTAAACAAGTCGTGCGCACAAGATAACTAAATCGAAACAAGAATTTGAGAAGAAAGTGTCCGCAACATCAGTTCACTTCCGGCTTTCGCACGTGATTTCGTGAGTCACCCTGGAGCTGAACCATTTTTGGCAAATTTTACTTGAGAACGATTTACCATTGCTTAGCCTTTTCATCAGAATTACTGTCCCAAATGAAATGCAATTAGTGGGAAATATAAATATACACCAAGTAAAAGACAAGCATTATTATTACTATTATTATTTTTTTACTATTAGAATAGCAGGCGTTGTCAAGTGTACATAAATGCGTTGTCTAGTACACTTAGCCTTTGACCTTCGATGACACGATCGTCATCAATCGCTGAAACTACTGGAAAGGCTTATTCTGCTACTGCTACGTACTGAAATGACGAATTGAAACACGAATACGAATTTCACCTTGAGAGGTGATTACTCTGTAACACTTACTATGTTGATTGATAAGCATTCGAATTCCAATTCTGCTCATGTAGAACCGGTCCAGAAAGTACTGTAGACTGTTTTCCATCATGTTGTCCACGCCGTGACTATCCCTGAACTCCAGAACTCCCTGAAATTTTTCATACCAGAACTATATAAACATACGGGTACTGTGCAAACGACTAATCTAACCTAACGCATCAGACATGAGCGCTTGTGCGGCGGTGTCGTCGGCAACAATGCCAACAACTTAGCAACAATGTACCGTCCAGTAGTAGGCCGGTTCAAATACAGGTTGTCACGGGCAGAAAAATCACGGGCAATTTTTAAAGCCCTGGCCGTTATATTTAAGCATTGGCGACTCGTAGCTAAAATTAGTGGGGGTGCTGCTTCAGAAAATTTTCAGCCATTGTTTTAAATACTGTGTAAAATGTAACAAATGTTTAATTTTAATGTTTTTGTCCATGTCTCGTCAGCTCCAAACAGCAAACACGGGAAGCAAAACAACGCATTTTTTTACTTTACAGTCGCAACGCCAACTTTTCCGCTGGTACCATTTAGAAATAAAGCTACGAATATACTTCTTGCTGTTGCTTGTTCCTGGCTGAGATATTTGAAGATATATCTTCTTATCTTAACTGCAACTTTCTCTTGCAGAGACAACTGTGAAAAGTTAAGCTGTTGTAGTTCAATTACAGTCACAGAACTTATTTCTTGGGATGCAAGGCGGCCATGACGAAATTATTTATATTTTAAGCACACACGCTAAGTTTACACTTTATCACATCCAAAAATATGACTGTAAGCACGTGACAACTGACACTGTGTTAGTGACAGCACTTTCTCTACCTAGCAGCACACGGTAGCCCAGCACTTATCTCAGACATATGCGCACAGCAGCATGTGCACAACAGCCAAATACCACATTGCTGGGGCTGTGAAGTATGCAGTACTACCCTCACGTGCTTCCGGTTTTACACAAGTATAAATAAGGAACTAAAGAAAAAAGCCATCATATTGAACGACATCGATGATAACGAGCGAAAACAGGGGGGTGCTGCAGTACCACAGTACATATACATGAACCACCACTGTATTTAGGCAAAATTCAGAAATCTTCAGAAAATTTGGCAAAAAGCGTGACATGCTATGTGTCTTCAATCATAACAGTGTAAGCATACTGTACCTGAGCCATTGTTTCAACCACGTTCAGGTGACGATTACGAACCATCATCAGAGTTTCACAAAACCTGCACAAGAGAACAATTTTCAGTTATCCGTAATAACTACTAATATTACTGTAACTTGAGACGTTTATACACACAGTAAGTAAGTGACATCTTTATTTGCCATAATATATTGAGAATCATAACAAAATATTAAGATGCTCAATCAGTGATAGTAAAAAAACATCCACTGTTGGAGGTAAATGCATCAGTGCCAAAAATAAATTACAGGTACAAAAATAAAATATAAACTTTACGTATTTCACATATTTACAAACTGACAATCAGCAAAATAAAGTGGTTTAATATGGCCTGAGGTAAATGAATTCTGCATTAGCGAGCGAGTTGTCATGTTGGTAACTGTGGTAAATTACATCAAATTCAAATTCAAAATAGATTAATTCAAATCTTTGACATCATTGATGCTTTTGTTTTGCTTTTGAATGCGGTTAATGCAGTGGTTCCCAAACTTTCTCGGACCGTTACCCAAATCGGGAAACCCGGTCGTGTCCATTACCCCCCCACCTAGTACTACTTCTCCCCAGGATCGCACCAGAGATTGTGGGAACGTGCGAATGATGGACCCCATGACACAGTGTTGCCTGCCGGAGGCAGTCTCTTCAAGAAGAAAACTACGTAAAATGCATTCCGAGCGAAGTTTTAAAAATTTTCAGAGGGGTGCCCGTTACCCCCCCAAAAAAACCATATTACCCCCGGGGGGTAATTTACCCCTACTTTGGGAACCACTGGGTTAATGTTTTACTACGTTTGGTTTTGACTGGCAGAGAATTCCTGAGCTGGACGGCGTTTTTTACTATTGAATAGTTTACAAAGTGAATGTATTTGTTCTAGTTTGTTTCAAATTAAATGTTCTGGCCCTTAATTCTGGATTTTTGAATAGTGCTAATTGATTACTTTTGAATGGAATACTTGAAAAATTATTGATGTACAGTAAACTCCGCGTAACTCAAATTTCCACCTGACTTAAAGAATTTGAGAGGAACGGATGAAATCCTTCGTTTTTCCCACAAAAAACATCGCTAAACTCAAAATATATAACTCGAAATTTTGCCTAACTCAAATAAAAAATTAAGGTCCATTCAATGAAAATACACATAATTTACTTCACTTAACTCAAAAATGTGTATAAATAATTGAACTGAACTACAGTATGTAAGATGTTGGTAGCCCATTGTCATAATGTTTAACAGTGTTGTGTACGTGTCTTTCTGTAACATAAAAAATGGTGTTTCACTGTATAATTTGTTGTTCTTCATGTAATTGTCATCAAATCGTTCATGTGTAGAAGTGTTGACTTTCTGCCTTCTATTTAGCTCGCCATCTGGAGGAGAGGTGTACAGTTTCTATGCTAAAACATGGTCAACGTTGCCTAACTCAAAATATCGTCTTACTCAAAGTTTTTTCGGTTCGGTTGGATTTGAGTTATGCGGACAATACTGTATTTGAAAATGAATAATGATGTATGCTAATCTTTATATATATATAATCTTTATTTGCCATTAAAATACATTGATAATCACTTTACAGAGATGATCAATCAGTGTTAGTTAATAAAAACTTACACTGCTAAAGGCAAATGCGTCAGTGCAATCTAAACTACTGTGCAGTAATGGAAAGTAACGACGAATAAAATCAAACATATTTACAACTATTCACAAAAAAAAATTAAAAATTATGATTTAATAATTATGGCCGTGGATATATAAATTCTGAATTAGTGTGCATGTTGTCGTGCTAGTGTGATGGTATTTCATATCTGGTTAATATTAATGATTTTAGTTTAATGCTGATAGGGACTTGATTTGTTTATCCTGTAATGGTAGAGAATTCCAAAGTAGAATTGCTTGTTTGATTACAGAGTTAGTTCCATAGTGGGTTTAAGAGCTTTCCTTTATGAGCTTTTGTGATTAGGATTTGAGCTAATTAGGTGATTGGGACATTAAACATATAATTATAAGCCATTCACTTCTCAGTGTTTTAATGAGTATCTTTTAAGAGACAGGTGGCCTATGACAGGTGACCTATGACCTCAAGTTCGTAACTGGGGCTTGAGAGAGAAGCTTACCTTCCCAAGTCGCTGTCACGGTCTTCTTGTATGTCTTCAAATTCGATAATATCCATAAAACTTTGCACATACCTGGAAAAGATTTTTAAATGTAACTCAAAAATGCATCGCTGATGAAAATAATACCTGTGCCACATTTTAAGCAGAAGTACTGCAGTATTAATTAGCCAACTTAATTAATAATTAGTACTGAACTTTAAGAAACTGTGAATATGTGCACAAAAAATACTAATTTGTAGAAATTGGCATTCGAAACTATAGATAGAGCACACGAGATATACCGTACACCAGTGAGAAAGTACTAAATTTTGTCCCATTATCCATGATACACATACCACTAATATGTATTTTGAAAAAAGAAACAACTATAATAGGATAGAAATGTTAAAAGTCGGGTTAGAGTTTGAATACGAACCAGCTACCTTTGAATTACAAGTCAAAAATCAAGACCACACACATTTTTTCGACCAAGGTAGATTTATTTTACGGTCTGTTGGCCATGTTGATGTGGACTTAGACACTTGATCATTAGACCAATAAGTCGATTACTAAGGATTGACGGATTATAGCTTTGGACTTACAGTCGGAAAGTCCCAGGTTCAAATCCAAATGCAGCTCGCTTTTATTTTCATTTTCTTTTTTTAAAGATTATAATGATAGTTCAAAAATTTAATAAGTGAAGGACTACTCATTCGCACCACTGTTACATGATAGCATCCAAAGACATCAAATCAGTTTTCATGACATCTTGCATCAGGGCCATAACCAGGTTCTAAAGTTAGGGGGAGTAAGCACATAAAAAAGATGCTGTGTCAGGGGCGTAGCCAGGTTCTAAAGTTAGGGGAAGTAAGCACATAAAAAAGACACTGTGACTGGGGCGTAGCCAGGTTATAAAGTTAGGGGGAGCAAGCACATAAAAAAGACGCTGTGACCGGGGCGTAGCCAGGTTCTAAAGTTAGGGGGAGCAAGCACATAAACAGGCGCAGTGACACAAACACCAAAAACAATTTTTAACGCATTGTTCATGCATTTTAATTTTGTGTTTAAAAACAAAACACGAGGAAGATACAGTTTTAAAGGAAGTACATAATTATTGTTACTTCATATTTAAATTAAAATTTACAAAATATAAATTTTTACAGTAAGCTCCCAAGTCTTAAAACATAATAAAAACGTGTGCTACTTAAAATTTTAATTATAAATTTAAAATGAAAACAAAATGAAGCATTATGAAAAATGTATCATGACAAAACTGCAATTGTTGAAACAGTAAAATTAAAATATATATATATATATATATATATTGAAAGGGCCAAATGTGAAAAATCTGCTTGGGGGAGCGGTTGTTCCGCTTGCTCCCCCCCATTAGCTACGTCACTACCGCGCATGACTTACTTCAATTCAACCACCAAAATTGATTTAACCGTTTAATCGACCTGTTGAAAAATCGCGCAGTACGCATGCGCAGCACTTTACATAACACGGGTCACCCTGCCCCAGCTAAAACGTAAATAGTTAACACTTTCACTTCAGCGAGAATTCAAAGCTGTGCATATGTCAAGGCCGCGGCAGTTATTTAATACAGCACCTGCTACATATTTGCAACCAGGGTCATAAAACTGTCAGAGGTTATATTTTTGAAACACACATTATAAACGGGTTTAGTTAAAATTTATTCACTCATCAATGAAGACGTTACTGTAAGAAATGGCGCAGTGAAAATAAATGTAACAAAGAAAGTTCGTATTTGAAATGGCCATAGTCATAAACCATTTATTTCACATTACACATTTACAATAATTTCATGTACAAAATCTAGTGAAAGGGCCTACAATGAACACAATACAAATAAGCTTTTATTGTTTCTGCACAAGAAAAGCCTCACACACTGTTTACCTATATATCAATGTTAATGTGTTGCGGGCAATCAAAAAGCAGGGCTTGTTAGATTGTCCCATACAGTGAAAGAAAAAAAAGTAATGGAAATAATCTGAAAATTTAAAGACTAAAGTAAATGGTAGCTAACAAGTAAACTCGTCAATTCCTGCAGATAGTTTTGAAAAATGTTTGTCACGCAGTTAATAAACGACAAACTCCATTTAACTCATGAAAAATTTAGATCTCACTTAATGAACTGCACAGCAGCCATACTAGTACAGAATCTGTGATTCAAGACGTTCACTTGTTTAAATCGATATTGTCGTGCTGTTCTATTTGAAGTGGAGCGTATCGGAAGTAGTTTGTGTAACGATAGCAACGATGACAGTTTACTGTATACTTCCTTACGTAATTGTAATCAATAATCATTCAGTTTTGAAGGACAAGAAATGGGATACCTGAAGTAGGTTTCGGAAAAATCGCCTTAAAAGATTATACTACTTTATAGCAACTTTATGCGTTTGTCGTACTCGTGCTGAAGGAATTTTCTGTTTGTTTTTATTTTAAATCTTCTGCAGTACGGCGCCATTACATGACGTCATATAAGCACAACGTAAATCAGGGGAAGAAACTGAAATGTTAAATTATGTCCCAAAAAAACTTTCCATGCAAAGTTATGTTGCCTAGCATTTCGCTTACCTGCTTGAAAGACTTATGTAAAAACTATTAATGATTTAAAATGCTTTCACCAATTGGTAAAATGTCGCTGACTCACCCTCCAGGGTGTGCACTCACTAACCGAAAACGTATTTTTAATCTTATTGACAAGGTACAGTAATTTTAAATTTCACTTAGTTAGTTGCATGTGCGTTACGCATGCTCTGATTGTTTTTTTCAAACTTTACAGAATGTTATCTAAACTTATTTCAAATATAGATTGAAAGTAAATGCTGTTTTGGCCTAACAGCTAATTATTATTTTTGTTTTACCTTCATAATTTTGTGCCACAGATATTGATGATTGCTTACCTGAACCCCCCACCTTGTGTTAATGGTTACTGCCAAGATGAAGTTAATAACTACACTTGCATATGTAATTCCTGGCTACACAGGACGCAACTGTGAGATAGGTAAATTGATGCATCTAGTCAATCTATTCCAAAGAAATTCTAGATGCAGTACCGATGCAGCAGTAAATGTAGTTTTAGTATGACAAGCAGTAAAGGTTACTTTTTATTTTCTTATAGATCCTGGCGATTGTTTTACTAACCCTTGTGTTAATGGTAGCTGCCAGGTTGAAATTAATAACTACACCTGCATCTGTGATGCTGGCTATACGGGGCGTAACTGCAGCATAGGTGAATTGTGCATCTGCTCAGGGCCTATTTCAAGGGGGTGAAGTGGGGATACATCCCCGGGGCCTCACCCTCCTGGGGGGCCTCGCGCCAAGGTAACATTTTTTTGCTTTATACGAACACACTGCCTCCTCTCTCCCTCTCTTTCTCTTGCCGCACGCGCGCCGTTTGCCAGTATTGACAAGTATTAAGGGCTGATCTTGAGAATAAAACAGTTTTTCTTTCAAATGTTCTTTCCTTTAACAACTGTATAACTCCATATTTTCTCTTGGAAAATGCTTCTCCGGCGTTCTAGCAGTTCAAAAATTTTCTGGGCGCCAACCATGGTGGCACCCGCCCCCGGCGCTTCGCCGCTAACCAACCCGATGGGGCCTCACACGCCCCACTTCCCCGGGCCTCGCCTAGGCTGAAATAGGCCCTGCATCTGCTCAACTTATTCACAATAAATTCTAATTAAAACACGTGTACAACTCATTCAACGCAGACTAGTTTTTTTACACGCAACAGTTTCAAAATGCAAAATGTACAGCAGCATGTTTCCGGCTAACAAAGAAACGAAAACGAACAGGATATTGAGAAAACTGTCAGATGAAACATCGTTTTCAATTTGTTTAACATCTAAAAACGCGTGAATAAGGAAACGAAAACGCCTTTGTAAAACAAATAGCAATTTTCGTTTGAAACAAGATACAGTAAGTGAAACCGTACTTCCGAACTCACTGACAGCAAGATTCGAGATTACTCTATTATTTCCCTATCAACTAAGATTTTCAATAAACCAAAATTGAACAGCTGCAATATTTCAGGAAAGCATGCAGTATATCCAGGGTCCAATTATCCCAAAGGCTTGTATAGGATTCAAACTCAAGTTTTGGGGCCCGAGAGCTTTCGTAACATTTGGCACAAAAATCTGTTTTTTCACCACACAGTTGAAATGTGTGTTTAGTTTGCTGTAAATAGTAAAATAGTGGTATTTCTTAAAGCACAAGAAAACCCTTCATCAACGTAAAGCTTAAAAAATTCGTCTTGAAATTTTATACCACTTACATACTGCCTTTTTACATACAGGACTTCAATCAGCAGTCACGCTGTATAAAACATGTAAATTTAAACTCCCGCGATGACCGTTAGACGCAGCCATTTTGATGACAGGTCATTTAAAACAAGTTTAGATAACATTGTGTAAAGTCTGAAAAAATAATCAGAAAAATGCACGTCACTAAGCGAGCAAAATTTTTAATTACTGTATCTTGTGAATAAGATTACAAATACGTGTTTGGTTAGTGGGTGGTGCACCCTGGAGGGTGAAACAGCAACATTTTACCAATTGGTGAAAATATTTTAAATAATTAAAAATTTTCTTTGCTAGTTACATAACTCTCTCTAGCAGGTAAGCGAAATGCTAAGTAATATAGATTTGCACGGAAAGTTTTCTGGGACATAATTTAACATTTCCTTTTCTTCTCCTGATTTACGTTTGCGTAGTGACGTCATGTAATGGCGCGGTCGGAAAAGTATTGCGAGAGATTTATAATGAAAACAAACGAAAATTTCTTTCAATGCGAGTATGACATACGCATAAAATTGCTATAAAGTAACAAATTTTTAAGGCGATTTTTCTGAAACCTACTTCAGGTGCCCCTTTTCTTGTCCTTTAAAGGACGTTTTTATCGAAAAACAAAACATAGCTATTTCAGTTTTTTAGTAATTTTAGTAAGCTATTTTAGTTTACTTCAAGCTATGAAAATGTCGAGATTTAAAAAATATTCAAGACGGGTGGAGGCTCACCCTCCAGGGTGAGCGACTCACTAATCGAAAACGTATTTTTAATCTTATTGACAAGATACAGTAATTTAAAATTTCACTTAGTTAGTTGCATGTGCGTTACGAATGCTCTGATAATTTTTTTTCAAACTTTACAGAATGTTATCTAAACTTATTTCAAATGACTTAATTCAAATATAGATTGAAAGTAAATGCTGTTTTGGCCTAACAGCTAATTATTATTTTTGTTTTACCTTCATAATTTTGTGCCACAGATATTGATGATTGCTTACCTGAACCCCCCACCTTGTGTTAATGGTTACTGCCAAGATGAAGTTAATAACTACACTTGCTTATGCAATTCCTGGCTACACAGGACGCAACTGTGAGATAGGTAAATTGATGCATCTAGTCAATCTATTCCAAAGAAATTCTAGATGCAGTACCGATGCAGCAGTAAATGTAGTTTTAGTATGACAAGCAGTAAAGGTTACTTTTTATTTTCTTATAGATCCTGGCGATTGTTTTACTAACCCTTGTGTTAATGGTAGCTGCCAGGTTGAAATTAATAACTACACCTGCATCTGCGATGCTGGCTATACGGGGCGTAACTGCAGCATAGGTGAATTGTGCATCTGCTCAGGGCCCATTTCAAGGGGGTGAAGTGGGGATACATCCCCGGGGCCTCACCCTCCTGGGGGGCCTCGCGCCAAGGTAACATTTTTTTGCTTTATACGAACACACTGCCTCCTCTCTCCCTCTCTTTCTCTTGCCGCACGCGCGCCGTTTGCCAGTATTGACAAGTATTAAGAGCTGATCTTGAGAATAAAACAGTTTTTCTTTCAAATGTTCTTTCCTTTAACAACTGTATAACTCCATATTTTCTCTTGGAAAATGCTTCTCCGGCGTTCTAGCAGTTCAAAAATTTTCTGGGCGCCAACCATGGTGGCACCCGCCGCCGGCGCTTCGCCGCTAACCAACCCGATGGGGCCTCACACGCCCCACTTCCCCGGGCCTCGCCTAGGCTGAAATAGGCCCTGCATCTGCTCAACTTATTCACAATAAATTCAAATTAAAACACGTGTACAACTCATTCAACGCAGACTAGTTTTTTTTACACGCAACAGTTTCAAAATGCAAAACGTGCAGCAGCATGTTTCCGGCTAACAAAGAAACGAAAACGAACAGGATATTGAGAAAACTGTCAGATGAAACATCGTTTTCGATTTGTTTAAGATCTAAAAACGCGCGAATAAGAAACGAAAACGTCTTTGTAAAACAAATAGCAATTTTCGTTTGAAACAAGATACAGTAACTGAAACCGTACTTCCGAACTCACTGACAGCAAGATTCGAGATTACTCTATTATTTCCCTATCAACTAAGATTTTCAATAAACCAAAATTTAGCAGCTGCATTATTTCTGGAAAGCATGCAGCATATCCAGGGTCCAATTATCCCAAAGGCTTGTATAGGATTCAAACTCAAGTTTTGGGGCCCGAGAGCTTTCGTAACATTTGGCACAAAAATCTGTTTTTTCACTACACTGTTGAAATGTGTGTTTAGTTTGCTGTAAATAGTAAAATAGTGGTATTTCTTAAAGCACAAGAAAACCCTTCATCAACGTAAAGCTTAAAAAATTCGTCTTGAAATTTTATACCACTTACATACTGCCTTTTTACATACAGGACTTCAATCAGCAGTCACGCTGTATAAAACATGTAAATTTAAACTCCCGCGATGACCGTTAGACGCAGCCATTTTGACGACAGGTCATTTAAAACAAGTTTAGATAACACTGTGTAAAGTTTGAAAAAATAATCAGAACATTCGTAATGTACGTCACTAAGCAAGTAAAATTTTAAATTACTGTATCTTGTGAATAAGATTAAAAATACGTTTTTGGTTAGTGGGTGGTGCACCCTGGAGGGTGAAACAGCAACATTTTACCAATTGGTGAAAATATTTTAAATAATTAAAAATTTTCTTTTCTAGTTACATAAGTTTCTCAAGCAGGTAAGCGAAATGCTAAGTAATATAGAATTGCACGGAAAGTTTTCTGGGACATAATTTAACATTGCCTTTTCTTCCCCGGATTTACGTTTGCGTAGTGACGTCATGTAATGGCGATTTCGGAACAGTAGCGCGGGAGATTTAAAATGGAAACAAACGAAAATTTGTTTCAATGCGAGTATGACATGCGCATAAAAATTGCTATAAAGTCATACAATTTTTTAAGGCGATTTTTCTGAAACCTACTTCTGGTACGTCTTTTCTTGTCCTTTAAAGGATGTTTTTATCAAAAAACAAAACATAGCTATTTTAGTTTTTTTAGTAATTTTAGTAAGCTATTTTAGTTTACTTCAAGCTATGAAAATGTCGAGATTAAAAAATATTCAAGACGGGTGGAGGCGAGTCAGAGGGTGACTCTGTGTGAGAGGGGTGTACATAATTTCATTAGTCTAGGGGCCCCAGAAAGTCATGTGACTCCGGGTACATTCGTACATACGTTCGATGTACTCTTAACACAGTATATCCAAGCCCGGTAAAACAAATACACAAACAATACAAGCTACTCAGTAACATGACTGAGTCACTTATCTACTCGGCGACATGACTCAACAGCAAAATGAGTAATTTTGACGTACCAGCTGCGCACTGTTTCCACGGAGGGCATTCGTAACACATACGCAGGCAACAAGTTGAACTCCTTCATGATGTTAGCAAGCCGTACGGGTAGCTCTTTCCGCAAGAAGAGGTACGACCTCTTCTCACAAGCATTCTGACCTAGAAAAAGAAAAATTGTGTGATTAGTTATCAAAAATCTATACGGGTGAGTGTACCGGCACTAGAACATAAACATTCTGAAAAGTAATATGTCCTCCCTCAACGAGGTAAACAGGCAGAATCAGCACGGCGAAAGAAAACGCCCATAGTGAGGAATGAACCACCTTGTGCTGATACAGTGCATTTCGTACAACTGCTAGCATCTCTTTACAGAACATTCAAATCTTCACAAACAAAAACTGGTCTTAAATTCAGAATATAACAGCAATTCTTAATAGCAATGAAACACAGTTTAAATGTAACAAATACCAGAGAATTATAATAATTAGTATTACAACTGTACGTACTATGTTTACTAAAACAGAAAACTAGGTACTCAAAATTACGAGAGCTTATGTTTACATACATAACACTTGTAAAGCAATTTTAGCAAAATAAATGAATAAATTTTTTTACATTTTGTTTACGTTACAAAATCCCTCTGACTGCAGGGCAATTTGGCTAAATTTAAGTCACAGCAGCGTAAAAACTTTACAAGTTATGTCAAAAATGAATACATCCGAACTTGGAAGTAAGATTAGTAAATATGTAAGTGGTATTCGGTATAATACATGTGTGTTAATAATAATGTATTAAGAAAATTATTGATAAAAGAGCAGTTTACGTAATTAGCTGGGAATACGAGGGAGTATGAGTTAATTAATTAATGCTATTTTGCTCGTTGATTCGTACCACAAGTACGAATAAATGATACACACGCACACGCACGCACGCACACACACACGCACGCACGCACACACACACACACACACACACACACATATGTATATATAGACATTGAAATGTAAGCCCCTATTTGTTCTAAAAAACTATAACACTACCTTGCATTGTTTATTTGACATCGTGATTTCTTTATAATATCAGTTGAAAATGTTCACATACATATATATATATACGTGCATATATATGCATACGTGTATTGTTTGTTTGGCATTGTGATTTCTTTATAATATCACTTGAAAATGTTCACATACATATATACATACACGTATGCATATATACATACATATATACATGTATATATGTATGTATATATGCATACGTGTATGTCTATATGTATGTGAACATTTTCAAGTGATATTATAAAGAAATCACAATGCCAAACAAACAATGCAAGGTAGTGTTACTGTTTTTAGAACACAGGGGCTTACATTTCAATGCGGCAGCTTTTTGAAAAATGCATATAGGCGTAATTTTAAAAGCATTAGTTAACATATGGCATGTTGCTAATTAAGTAAAATCTTAAATTACTGTATCTCCAGGCGCACCCTGGAGTTGAGTCGGTGACATTTACCTATTGGCATGAATACTTTAAACTATTATTTTTAGCTTAGGGATAAAATACATGGATATATATATATATATATATATATGGATAAAATACACACATTTTTAAATTTTGCAGATACAACTTCCTATCATGCAAAACTGTCACAGTTCTTTGTACGATAACTATTAATCATTGCAAACTACCAGAGAAAATTGCTAGCTCAGTGGAGTGCATGTATCAGTTTTTTTAAAGTTTGTCAAATTACTACACAAATGAGCATCATTCCGAAATCTTAAGATGAGTGGAAACTCGTGTTCCCAAAGCTTAATCTTGCTGAAAATTTACCCATGTTAGCATCTCATCAAACCTCCTAAGTAGGAAAAGTTGTAAAAAGATTGGAGAAAAAAAGTTATTTTTACCAAGTAGTGATGAGATTATGATCAATTAAGGTATCATTAACTAGACAAGCAGGTTTTTACAATGAACACAGTTTGCAGAAATTTGCAATCATTTTATTGTAAAACGTACACAATGTTCACAGACCATAATATTGAACAAACAGTCATAAAGTTAGCAATACGATATTTAACAGTAGAAAATTTGCATCCTTTCTCAATGTTGTCTCTAGATCAACTGAAACTTGCATGTCTGAGAGAATAAAGCTGTAATCACATGACCAGACATACAAGTTCCTATTTGAAGGTACATCACATTCATGCATACAGGCCATAAATGGAAAGGTCACCTAACTCTACTAGTTAAACCAAAATCAAAGTCTACTTGGCTTCTTTGATAGCAGAATAAAGATTATTGGTTTACAGAAAGCTGTGTTATAATGTTACAATTTTTCCTCTATTTAAACTTGAATAAGAGAGTTAGAACCAGAATTAAAGCATGAAATTAACAATCTAATTACTCTGATTAATGAACATCTATCAAAGCAAAAGGAAATAATATTTAGAATATTTAGAAACAAAAATCAATCTCTGACAGACTTTGTATAATTAGAGTAAAACAACGACTGTAGATGGCAGCATAGACTAATTCAGTACCATAGTGTAGTAAACTGACAATTAAATGGGTTACATCATACTACAATCGCGTACTCGGTACAACAAGCGACACAGTTACAATCTCAACAGAAGTCTTAGCAAGGCAGCCTCGCACACACATGTTAATTCTTTAGCAGTTGTTAAATGGCTTTATTGCTATCATCAAATGCATAAAATTTCATTTTCGTAGTTAGCAGCGAGGTGTACTGGCGCATGGAAGTTTATTTACGGCTTTAACAGCTGGTCCTAATAAAATAAATTAATGGAACCAATGAAATAGGTAGGTAGAACCGAAATTTTGCACGTACGCCAGAGCCAAAAAAATACTGGCTTTGTTGACAAAGTATTTTTTAGTATTTCTCTTCGTTGTACAGGCAATATTTACACATTCTGTTCAACATCTTTCTGTTCAAGCAATATTGCAATGTTTCTTATTCAATAAAAATATTCTTAAACTAATGTTTACACAAGCTTTTTGTACGTAATGTAAATACCTCGCCGAGTACTTTTCTCCAAGAGCTTCAAGTCGAAGGACAAGAAAATTCTCTTCCTAAATTAAGCTTAAAAATTCGTTTTGAAATTTTATATCGTTTACATACTGTCTTATTGCATACAGTGGTTGCATTAGTAGCAACGCCTTATAAAACGCTGTAACTTAAACTCTCGTCAAGACCGTTGGGCGTAGCCATTTTGAAGGTAAGTCATTTGGAAGAGTTTAGATAACAAGCTTTAAAAAATAATCAGAGCATTCGTAGCATACATGTTGCTAATTAAGTAAAATTTTAAATTACTGTATCTTGTCAATAAGATTAAAAATACATTTTTGGCTAGTGAGTGGCGCACCCTGGCGGTTGAGTCAGCGACATTTTACCAATTTGCACAAAAATTTTAAATTATTATTTCTTAGTTACATAAGTCTTTGCAGCAGGTAAGTGAAATGCTAAGTAATATAGACTTGCACAGAAAGTTTTTTGGGTCATAATTTAACATTTCCTTTTCTTCCCGTGATTTACGTGACGAAGTGACGTCACGTAATGGCGCCGTAGGAACAGTATTGCTGGAGATTTAAAATGAAAACAAACGGGTATTCTTTTCGAAGCGAATACGATATGTGCATAAAATTGCTGTAAAGTCATATAATTTTTTAAAGCGATTTTTCTCAAAGCTACTTCAGGTGCCCCCTTTCTTGTCCCTTAAACAAAAACACATAACTTTGAAAACATATTATTATCGAATCAGAAAACGAATCAGACTTTTTCCAACCGATTTGGTTTTATTTAGCAAACCTTCGACGAACGTTGCAAACCAAACGTGGCCGTTTGTGACAGAGACGCTTAAAAATATCCACTTCGCATTTGAGAAAAACGTGTGAAGAAAAATCTAAATATTTAACGAAGCCAATCGTTTGTTATCGAAAATTGAACGAAATCTGTGCCCACGCGATAAAACCCGGCTTTAGCCTCAGCCTCAGCAGCTGAGCGCAGAGATAAAATTTCCCCCCGAAATCCTCAGCCTCCTGTTGCCATGCCTTCAGAATGGAAAACTACCTTTGCGCATGGCATGACGTCACGGAATTTTACCGGCCGCGAGTTCCGCACAGTCAGCGCATTGATCGGGTGGGTGGGAGCCGTCAGCTGACTGTTTCAAAACGAAAGGAAAATTTATAACAGATGAGACGGCGTGTCCTAATTAAGCATAACGTCACACAGTCACTTTCCAATGTTGAAATATCAATTCCGCAATGAGTTATTTAAACAGAGAATTACTTGCTAGCTAGAAGTTTACATTACCCACATCCTGCGGAAGTCTTCATTTCACAGAGACTGTGGATAATTCAGTCTTTCAGTCAATCAATTTATTTCACTCCAGCAATACATGTACAATACATCAACATACAATATTATTGAAACAAAAAGAAACAGTATAGGTAAAAAAACGTTGATGAAGTCAATTTAACCAAATAAAAGAGTTGCTGTATGACACCTTGAAAGCTTGGCTTGTTAAGGTAGCACAAATGAGTGAATGAAAGAATGGTTAGGGTTACTAGACATGATGGAATGGAAAAAATAGTAAGATTAGGGAGTGGAAGAAGGAAGGGAGGGGAGGATGAGTGAATGAAAGAATGGTTAGGGTTGGTAGACATGATGGAATGGAAAAAATAGCAAGATTAGGGATAGGAAGAAGGAAGGGAGGGGAGGATGAGTGAATGAAAGAATGGTTAGGGTTAGTAAACATGATGGAATGGAAAAATAGTAAGATTAGGAACAGGAAGAAGGAAAAGAGGAGAGGATGAGTGAATGAAAGAATGGTTAGGGTTGGTAGACATGATGGAATGGAAAAAATAGCAAGATTAGGGATAGGAAGAAGGAAGGGAGGAGAGAATGAGTGAATGAAAGAATGGTTAGGGTTAGTAGACATGATGGAATGGAAAAATAGTAAGATTAGGAACAGGAAGAAGGAAAAGAGGAGAGGATGAGTGAATGAAAGAATGGTTAGGGTTACTAGACATGATGGAATGGAAAAAATAGTAAGATTAGGGATAGGAAGAAGGAAAAGAGGAGAGGATGAGTGAATAAAAGAATGGTTAGGGTTAGTAGACATGATGGAATGGAAAAAATAGTAAGATTAGGGATAGGAAGAAGGAAGGGAGAGGAGAAGAAACGACCACAAAGTCATTAAATCAAAGGGGGTAGTAGTATCATTAATCAGCAAAAGTCCAGGTCTGCAACAAGTCGGGCAAAATTTATGAAGGTGAAATTTTGTGACTCAGTGTCACGAACTGCCACACCCTGAGTTGGATAACTTTCTCAGTAGTCGATTAGTGTATACAAAAATATATATATTAATTCTTTATTTGTCATTAAAATGGTTCACTCATTATAATAAAATTGAGTAAGCCTCAGCGTAATGTTAAAATAACAACACTGTTCAAGACAAATGCGTCCAGTGCATATTAAAAAAAAACTAAAGTGCAAAACTAAGGCCTAATTATATACAATAAATGAACATATATACAAACACCATATTAAAATATTTTTATAAAACAATATTACAAAAGTACATTAAATTTTACATGACATATTTTACACTATATATACATTTGACATGAAACAATTAACAGAAACATGCTTTACATTACATAAATTTTACTGATTACATTTACACTATTTATACTTTTGACATTACAAAACTAACATAACACGTATTACATTACATAATTTTTTTAAAAAATTTCATTTTTAATCGTTATGTGGAGTCAGAGACCCCGAAAGTTGAGTCAGTGTAATTAGTATCAGATGCATAATGTGGAAGTTGAAACCTGCTATATTGATTGAAACCTTTTATATTGATGAAACCTGTTATATTGAAAATGTGTAAACGGTCATATTAATCGAACATTGAGTGAGTCACGTCACTCCCCTCATCCCATATATGAACACAGAGTAATGTTAGGTAATGACGTTGGGTAGTGAAACTTCGCTATCAAAAAACCTGCTCGAAACACTGCAGGGAAAGCCGAATTATCCTATAGGCAGGAATAGGCTACAGTCTAGCTTGGGGGACCATCAGGCCTTGGTAATACTTGGCAAAAATCTGTTTTTTCACTACGGTTGTGGTGAAATATGTGCTACAGATTTACTAAATTTATTCAGATCACAATCTCGGCTACAATACCATTGTATAGTATTAACGTCAATGATGTATGTAGAACGAATGTTTATTGTTATTATTATTATTTTGTTGTGAAACGTTTGCAGGACTAATGTGAATAAACTGCTACTGCTGCTGTTGCTGCTATAGGTTTTACACGTCAAATGTAGACACAGGAAAGTTCAAATGTGACTTAGGTAAGTCAAATGTAGACATAGGAATTTCGAGTGTGTTTTGGTAACTCAAATGTGACTTAGGCAAGTCAAATGTAGACACAGGAAAGTTCAAATGTGACTTAGGTAAGTCAAATGTAGACATAGGAATTTCGAGTGTGTTTTGGTAACTCAAAGGTGACTTAGGTAAGTCAAACGTAGATGCGGTACTTTGAATAAATCGGTAATTAAGTTATTTAAGTGCAAATTAGAAAAAGATAAACCAAAGATAGTGCAACTATTAGTTGACCTATAACGTTGTTATTTTAACTTAAGAGCAATTATTAAATTGAAATTAAAGGAGATTAAATTTTACTTAATTAAACTTTAACACCTATCCACATTTGAGATACCAATGTCACATTTGACTTGACAGGTGTCTACATTTGACTTACTAAAAACGCTTAATATTTCTTGAAAACCATTGTTAACACATTTGAACTACCAAAGTCTACATTTGAGTTACCAAGACACATTTGAATTACCTAAATCTACATTTGAGTTAACGCAGGTCTGCATTTGACATGTAAAACCTATACAAATTTGGTTTGCAATAAACAGCAAAATAATGGTATTTTTTAAGGAAAATTTTAATGTCAAACAAACCATAAGTGTTCTAGTTTATCTAAAGAATTTGCAATAAGTCTATTTCAAATTATGTAAAATATAGATATTCAGCACAAGAAAAAGCTATTCAGCACGGGTGCAAGCGAGTTAGATCCGTCTGGAAGAACCCCATTGACCTAGGAGCACTAAAGGTCATAATCCGGTCCTAGCTGCACACATGCACCATTATGAAAGCTTATTTCATGATACTAACCCTCTAAATAATCATTGTTTGTGTAAACAGTACATGCAAAAAATTCTAGTCTCCACTAATACGATATCTAACTATGTGCTATAACAAAATTCATGGTGACATATCAATCTTAAGTGAACCCTTTTTTTCAATTCTGCATCATTTACAAATATTACAAGGGTCACCATTTGAAATTACAAGTGAAAAAAGCTCACTTAATTGCTTTAACCCTTTCATACCCGTTGTATCCCATGGGATACGAGAATATTTTCTGCCTGTAAAATTAATAAAATTTTAAAACTGACAGTTATTTGATCTGTTAATAGTTATTTTGATTTAAGCCAATAACAATAGACTAAAAATGGTGATAAAATGGCAAACTAGAAAATCTACGTAGCATAAAAAACTGCGCAAGGTACAGTACTTTAGAGACGACTTCGTACAGATCAGCATAGCATGAATACTAAATGTCTTAAATACTTTAAAAAATTATCAGCAGTTGCAAAATGAAGCACATTTTATGCTTCCATTGAATCCCAATGTATCCCGTGGGATACAGGCTATATTTAGCACGCGGGCACAGGTAGAAAAAATGATTATTATGTGTAAACAAGATGGACATACTGAACAAAAGTACCAAGCCTATTATTCTCATTAAAAAAATCATTTGGGACTGAAAGGGTTAAACATTTCTTCAGCAACAGAGTTGTAAGTTTATGGAATGCACTACCACCACATGCTCAAACTGTAAATGTCGACAACAGAAAATTATGTAAAAACCGGCTATGTCTTGCTGATTTTAGCGAATTTTTACTTTTTAACAGACACTTGTAAGGAGCTATTTTAGTTCTTTGTGTTTTTTACCGTAATCTTCTTCTTATATCATTATCATCACTTTGTTTTAATTTTCACTGTTTTTAGGGGTTAGCATCGAACGCTCGAATTCGATTCGAACGAGTTTTTTTTAGTTCGAATTCGATTCGAATCCAAAACTATAGATTCGAATAATTCAGCACTTCAATCACATATGTTCCTGATCATTAAAACGATTGAAACAACATGCAATTACCATAATTTAGCTGTGATTTCTGTGCACAACTTTAAACAAATTACTAGTCGTTTTATTGCAGAACAAAATCTAGTGATATGCATGATCTTTGTAAGACTAATTTTTACTGGTGGTTCGAAAACTTGTTCGAAAATCGTTCAATCTCAATTCGAATTCGGTTCGAATTCGAAACACTGAAATTCGGTTCGATTTGAATTCGGTTCGATTCGAATTCGCTTTCTTATAGAGAATGCTCACCCCTACTGTCTTTGTAGTAGTCCTTTATTATTTTATTTCACTTTTCAACTGCCTTGTCACTCGTGTATTTTACTCTGAAGATTACGAAATCAAATAAAAAACAATAAAATATCTGTATTGAATATATTTAGCTACTATGCATGTGTGAATCTTCTCTTTCCCTTTCAATGCATGTGTTACGTACCTTTACAGAAAAAAAGTGATGCTTTATGAGAGAATAGAAGAATTATAACTGATAACAGTGGCAGTGCTGATACTGTCAGAAAATTAGAAAGTCAAGAAATGCAAAAGTACTGCTGTGTTTTGTTTCTCTCGGAAGGCTCGTAGAGAAAACCAGAAAACACTTCGTCAAATTAAACTAGTTTATTAAGCGAGAATTCTGGTTGCTGTTGTGTTTTGTTTCTCTCGAGAGGCTCGTAGAGAAAACCAGAAAACACTTCATCAAATTAAACTAGTTTATTAAGTGAGAATTCTACAACACAAAAGTATGAAGGAACGCGAAATGATTACACGTGCAAATCTGGAAAACGTTTAAGTGTATCTGAAAATACAAGTATACAAGAGAATGTGTAAGTATACGTCCGTGTGAATCAGCGCGTGTCTGTCGCTTCACCTTATATAGGGTGCCAGGGAACATTCTAGACGTTTCTTTCTAGAACATTCTACAAGATAAGACGATTATTCCAACGGAACATTCTACAATGTTCTATTTAATTCTAATAGATGCCAGCGATCTCCACAACACGTACGGAACAATTTGCCCCGTAAAAATGGCTGCACTGTATTAATCACTGCACTAGTGAACTAAGCTGTCATGATCATTCAACGATCATCAAAATGTCATTAGAAATGTATTGCACTGCAAACCAGTTTTATTACAAAGGTCAATTACACAAGGGAATATTGTTATCATACGAGCGCAGTATGACAACAAGAGTGTAAATGTAGTGTGAGTAATAAAAGTAAGATGAGAAATAAAGGTAATAAATATATCTCCTCTTCAATGGCTGCTTTAAAGGAAAATGCTGTAAGGATTTTTTAAATTTTTTCACTCGTTCCAAAACGTCGACAATGCGTACGGAGCCTCAACGTACACGTATTGCTACTACGTTTCATATTTTTGCCGTTGACATAATAATATATGAAGAACAGTTGTTCATTCGCCCAGTTTTTCTATCGGACTTCTTCTCTGTGCAGCTCGTTATACCAGAAAATTACTGTCCGGTTAACTACAAGCTACAAAACCTCCCTTCTTTAAGAACAACGTCAACAGGTATGTGTTATCTCTAGCAAGTTAGTCACGTGTTCATTTTATTATTCTGTGAATATCTTCATATATTCCACTTCCAATCATATTCCATTTCCCTACTGTAACGCCTTACCAAGACTGGCCCATTTTTCATGATCGAGGCGCTTTTCACAAAAAAAACTATATATAATTTTTATATATATAAAACTATATATATATACGCAAGATTGCATAACGACGGTATAAATACAATCACGGAGAAGTTCCAATTATTTAATACAAAAAGATTTATTTAAAACCATAAATTGTTCATCACACATAAAATCAAATTTTGCCACTGGGACAAAAAATGGCGCACACCCCCGGAACAAAAAACACAATATGCAAAATCTTCGTGACATAGTTTTACAGACGATAATAGTTACTAACTTACAGAAGGTATATAAAATTGTAGTTGTTAATAACAAATACGTGGATTTAATGAATCCAGGCAATGATTTAAGTCACAGGTAAAACAAAAGTGACGGGAAAAAACCCGGCCCTGAAATATTAAAGAAACCACGATTGCTTCACATATAATTATCATAATTATACAGCTAATGTTGTCAATATGTACAAGTCAGGTACTGTCAGATAAACAACTGATTTAAAATATTTTCTGTTTTATTATTTAAATTGTTTATGGTACTTATCTAAATTGTAACTGACTTGAATTTTTTTGCTTGATTACCTGACATTCTTTCATGGTCAAAATTGTGATTCTTTCCGGCCACCTTAAACTAATTTTTGCTGTGACCTTTTCCTGGCCAAAACTGTGACTGTTTATGTGACTTCCGGTGACGCTATTTCCGGTCACAAATTTAATATGTCTGTTAGATATGAGGCCGCCTAGCAACTGATTTACATGCATATCAGCTGCATTGAAGAGCAAACTTAATTTTGATTTCGTCTTTCATCCGAAAACACAAAAATACATGTCATTGACCACAGCTCTAGTAGCTCTGATGCAAAATAACAGGGCTATTTATAGCAAAATGAGTAATGATAATGTTCCTACAGCAAAACATGCGTCTCTGAATATTTGAAAGGTGACATTGAAAATGGAAAATAATCGAATGTCGCTCACTTTCATACTTTCAGTCAAAGGGGGGAAAGGAGGCATAGAACGGCTGAGAGAGGAGACAGGATGATTTTTCATGTGCTATCCCATTTTCAAGTCCGACAAAAGTATACATCTTGATACAGTTAATACTGCAAAAGCGTTTCTGATAATTAAATAATAGGTTAAAAACTCAATTAACAGCGGGCGAGGCAAAATATTGATGACATCACAAACTAACATAATTCTCAACAGCAAATATATTGTATGAGCGTGTTGCAGGTTTTTGTGAAAGAGAAAATTGAAGTTCAGTGTTACTGTAAGATAGGCAAGTTGACAAAAATTCAAATTTCAAATTTACCGCTGTGTTCACACATGAGCTGTTGAACGCGTGTAATTTGTCACAAACGAACACATCTGAACTGAGGGGTACAGCATCTGTTTTTGTGCAATGCGTTTCCGAAATGCAGGTGCTAGTACCCGCCCAACTAGCTAAATAACGAATGTATGTAACAGCGAGGAACTAGTGGCGCGAACATATAATTGTGCTTGTGTGGTAATAATTCTTTCACGCAAGTCATTTTTAAAAAATAGTATGTTTTCTTTCAATATTTTTAAGAGTAGACCTACAGTTTAAGATTGGGTCCGGTTTTGTTTTAACAGTTTTTTCGTCATCAGCAAAGCTTTGGCTGCGTTTCCTCCTCAATATTCTTTTATGAAATTTACACAAAATTACAAAAACTACCTAAAATAGTTTTCTTAACAATTATACTGCTGATGGGCACCTTGGGCGGATCGGGTAAACAGACCTGACGCTGTTTGACATCTCTGCCAATTTGTTAGCTAGACCATGAACAACATCAAAGTACTCCAGCTTAGTCAAAGTACAAAGTACAAAGTTGTAAACTATTTACCACAAACAACGTACAACTTGTAAACTTTGGAACTATTTTCAAACAATCGCTTTCACTGAATGTCAACCGTGTCGTGAACCCAATGGATGTTTTGTGCCCGCCTTCAGATGTCCCACGCGCCTGCTTCTCGTGCACTTTGCCCAGTTTCTTAACTCGGCCGAAAAGGGCAGAAGGCGGTCGGGCAAGTGGCACGAAAAAGTTAAACAGAGACTTTGGATTTATTTTTTAAACGAGTAGCTATTTTAATAAGGCCCGAACATTGGGTAAACAATGAACCCTCCGCGAACTTTGTGACTGTTTCATGACCTGCTGTGCAAAAAAAATCAAAACATAGCCATCTAGGGCCTCATTAAACGTAGGCATAGGCCTGCTATGGCAGCCGTACTGTGTACAAGAAGTAGCAGCTTAAAATTTGCGACACGTTCTTACAAGCGGAAAGAAAAGTGATTACAACAACACGAACATAACTCATTATAATTACGTCATTACCATTAACCCGTACGTGACGTGCAACGACCAGAGCCAAAAACACGAATTCATTGTGAGGCAACTTTACAGGAAAATTTTACTGCCCGGCAAACATTTCCATGACGTCACGCGTATTTTTAGCCACGTTGTTTCGAAAGTTTATCATTACAATAAACTATACGAACCAAGAAATAGTTAAACTAAACTGTGTTAGCTATACAAAAGACGTATTAACGTTTAGCTATAAGGCTTGGCATGTGAAATTTATAAACAAAAAACTGTTCTGCGTGTCTCAACGTAAAGAAATTATTTAACCTTTCTAATAAACATAATAGGCTGCTCATGCAAGGATGTGAAAAATATATTTAAATTTAGCGATGAAAAGCGTGATGTACATCGCAATAAATGTTTTGTTGAAAGTTCTACATACTTAATAATAATTCACCGTTTAAGTTATAATGGTTGTAACTTCGCAAGTTTTCGTGTAATGGTTGTATATTTACAATTCACAACACAGCCTAATCTTGTAGCTTTGATAAAAAGTTTACCATGTCCCAGCTATAGCAGGTTCTGATAAAGTTCAACACACAATGTACCGGTCTATGCCGGTTTTTGGATAAACATTACCTAGCCATTCTATTTACAAGCAGATTAATAAAATCTAGAGCTGCGAATACTACAGATGATTCAGAGGGAGATCAAGAACTGGTAGCAAGATTAAATATCTCTAACAATGGCTGGTATTTTTGCAAAAAGTTATGCGAAACGACCGTTTGTGTTAAAATTCCATGCTTCATAAAAATCGTAAAATTTCATTGGAATGCAAGGCGTTCTAGGCGATAAATTCTAAACTTCCTAGCTTTTCCCTATGCGGGGTCGCCGTTGTGAATGAGTCTTCTCCACGCATTCCTGTTGTTGACCATCTCTTCATTTATGTTCTTCTCTCTAAGGTCTCCCTCCCCACATGATCTTCACCGACTCTTCTTTTCAGGTGTCCCTCCATCTCAGCATCCTCATCTCCACCACACCCATTTTCTTCTCTTCGGTGTTCTTTAGAGAAGCTGCTTCCAGCCCATAGATTAGAGCGGGTCTGACCACTATCTTTGTGGACTTTCCCTTTAAGTCTCACCGACTCATTCATAGAAGCTTTTGGCGCAGTTTTTACAGGCGGATGCCCTTCCTGATCCTAACCCTCCCTATTTATCCGGGCTTGGGACCGGCACTGAGTTGGGCTGGCTTGCCCCCCCCCCCCCCGTGGCTAGGTTCG
Source organism: Tubiluchus corallicola (assembly GCA_030141605.1). Lineage (NCBI taxonomy): Eukaryota > Metazoa > Priapulida > Priapulimorpha > Priapulimorphida > Tubiluchidae > Tubiluchus > Tubiluchus corallicola. Next base: position 20,259 of record JAQGDQ010000815.1, on the reverse strand, counting down.
GCGATAAATGCTAAACGTTTCAGTCAAAAATACGGTTAGCAATTGAGCTAGCACAAACGTCACATCCAAGACACGTGTGGAAAATTATGGATTCATACTATATGTGTGTTATCGTCATTCTACACACAAAGCAAAATAAAGATATACAAATATTCAAGAAGTGGGCATAAAGTTTAACTGTCTTGTTAAATTAAGATGGTTTATCAGCAGCTTAGAATAAAACAATTTAATATCTAATTATTTAGTAATTTAATTTTAATAGTTTAGATATACCGCATCAAAACGATAATTAAACCAGTTGAACAAATTCAATTACAGGAGCTCTCAAGGGAACATTGTAGAACAAAACAATCTAATGCTACATTACTATGGTCTGTTAATGTATCGATGCATTCTGAACAATACTTCTGTTTAGCCTCACTTCTTAAAAATATTTTCGTCATTTAATTATCATAATTATCGTAATTTTGTGAGCAAAGCAAGAAAGATGTCAAGTACAGATAATGAATAAAACTGCTGACTGGATAACGGAAACTCACGTTATTTAGGAGCTAAAACCAAGAGCAGCCTATGCACACTTTGTACGTATCTCAAACCGGTTCTGCTGGCCAGTTTATTGATGTCGGTGACCTCAAATGACCGGCGGCGCTGACCACTGGTCAAAGAATCAATAAAGACAGACATTAACGCTAACCAGGCCAGCCAGCGGTCAGCGCAAGTTATCACCAAGACGTAGCTCGCTGAGAGAACTATTTCTGGCAGCATGAATGTACTCGTTTTGGAGCCTGGAAAACAGATGTTGATTTTGGTCACGTGTTCAACATTCCGGTTTCACTTTCGTCCTAATGTCTGAAGCCCGCCGAACATAAGTCTCATTATCGGAGAAAAAACTACGTACACGTGTTATGTCAATGTGGCACGAAAATGGCAACAAAAGAATTAAATTTAAGACTGAACAAAAGAAAATTTTCAAAACTCAAATTGATCGTAGGCCCAGTTCAATTATCATCATAAAACGTGTCCATCGTCAAACATTAATAAACAGTAGAAGGCATGGTAAGAATTACAAAAATAGGTTGATCAAAGTGTTATCAAAGAAAACAATTTTTTGACTTTAGTTGTAAGTTTTTGTATAGTTTTTTTTTATTTTAAAGACATATTCAGCCTCAAATTCCTCACCAGCAGGCCTGATAAAGCCTAATGCTGTACAAAACAAAAATGTGCGGTCACTTAATCTGTCCAAAGGGCAGAACTTGAGCGGCATTGGTCTGCACTCGCGAGCTCTTAGTGTTAAAAGGTGACCTAGAGTAAAGAGAGTGTACTGTACAATGTACGAGGTATCCATAATACATTTGGCCTTCGCAATGACGGAAATAGGGCAGTGGGTGTGCGCATGTTACACGGCTTGTGATTGGCCCACCGCGGAGGTGTGGCGCGACGTCATCAGCAGCCCCGTGACAGCCATTCGTAAACAAGAAAAACATATTTATGAAATAACGCTCGACATGGTAAGAAAATAATCAAATTCGAATGAAGTCGAAATTTAAACATATTCTTAGAGTGAAATATGCCTATTAAACGTTACACAATTCAAAAGCTGAATTGCTAAAAGGGTAATATTTATTCATAATGTAGTCACTCCCTTTCAACTTAAAAAAACCGTCAGAAAAGAAATATTTCAAAAAGTATTGAGAGTAACACAGTTTGATAATGGTAATCACCTGCATTCTTTTTCCACAGTAATCTTAATAAAACGTGACTATGCTCAACAGGTTACTGAACACTTTATAATCATGATCACAGTTTTTCTTAGTTCTCGCTCCATTTCACCTTTCATTCACTACCCCCCCCCACTTTTATGTATATATTATCATTATTTCAATTATTAATCACTTCTTTAAGATTTCCACGTACAGTTTGGCCTGTCAAGCTATGCTTTTAGGCTCAAACTGTCTACATCAAAATTATTCTGTAATGTAATTTGCACATGTATATGCCGCATAAGAATCTCTTTTGTAATTTCTGGATAATATTGCATTTATATTTATATTTACTTCAGTGAAATTATCTGTATTTTTATTATAACTGTTAGATGCAGAGTGGAAATAAATAAACTTATAACTTTATTTTACAAGCCCTTCTCAAAGATTAATTTTTCAGAGATCACTTCGTCATTATTGCGGTTAATTATTCGATTTATACCAACTCAAGAAAGTACGGCAAAACCAAGTTAAAAAATCAAAATTTTTAAATTTCAGAATCACTGATTAATTTAGATGGCTCACTCGCGCCATTTGCTTTCGACACGTAAAATTTTCCACTAACACCAATGGATGCCATGCCTATTGTAATATTTTCATCAAACTTTTTCTATATCATATATTTTTATGATTCATATACATATATTTACTACGTAATATAGTATAAAAAATAGTGTATATAGAGTATATATAAATAGTGTAATGAACAAATGTCAAATGTCCTGCGAAATGCAAGCTTGCAAAACACTTGATTACTGAGCAAGGCACGAGCTAGTACTATCATGCCTCTCCATGAACCTCCCCCCCCCTAGTACATTTCCCGGTCCCCAATGTTAAATTACTCATATAATGTATAATTATATCATATATATACTACGGCCAAATCACGTTGAAAACACCGGTTCTCGTCTGATCACCGAAGTTAAGCAACGTAGAGCCTGGTTAGTACTTGGAGACGTTCAAGGATGGGACTGCTCAGCCACAGTCGACGCTGCAGCTTCATCAATGTGATCAATAACTGACTCTCTTGGCGCACACTCCATTGTCTTCCGAGACAGAAGGATGCCAACAATACAATATATAATTAGAATTTCACAAAGAATTAATTTTGCAGATGAATGCAACCAGTTCTGGCTCTAGATTATGTTTTCTTTTCATTCAGCTGACTGTTGTGAAGCGATTCCGTCTTCAACTGATGTAAAAATATAAATCGTGAAATACCGATTTGATTACACGATTAATGATTTGTAAAAGGGGTGTTTCAAACCACCTAAAGTTTAAATAATATTTCATGTATAACAGAACAGCACAGACCGGAATGGAATGGAAAGGAACAAAACAGAATAGAATGTAGCAGAGCACAGTACAGCACAGGAGAACAGAACAAAACACAGCAAAAGTCTTGAAACAGAGTGGAACAAAATGGAACAAAACAGGAACAGAACAGGAACAGAGCAGAACCAAACAGAATGAAACAGAGCAGAACAGAACAGGAAGGAACTGAATTAGTCCAATGAAGGAAAACGTAACCTTCTTTCATTCTAAAAAAAATGTGCGGGCCATATCAGGAAAAGAATCTAAATAAAATCATATAAGATGAATGTTTCTATTATCTTACTGTTATTAGACTCACATAACTACTGCTGTGAGGCTAGTCAAGCCATGTAAAGGCTGCAATGGGCCATGTAACAATCACTGCGATATTCATTCACAGTTCTATAATAAGCAGCTAGCTGTATTTTTTAAAATGTTCAGACTAATTTCAGTGCAGAGTGTTATGACTTCACAACTTCGTATCTATAAGCCTAATCTAGAGATGCATTTTGATTAGCTACAAATTAATTGTAATTGTAAAAAATTAGTTAACTGGTAATGTAAGTTAAACTAAAAAATTAGTTGACTTGGCAATTATAAAAATTACAATAACTATTAAAGCTAAACAGCATAAAGCGATTTTACTAGCTCACTGACAATGGAGGAATTTGTGATAACGGGATGATATTCAATTTTTGCATATCCTAAATTTAATAGTTACACGAAAATTTTTATTAGAGTTTAGAAGCTGGAACATACGTAAGTACTACTATAGGGCCTCGGAATGGTGAAGATTAATGCAACAACATGATAAACTGGTGGTTTTTCTGTTTGTTAACTCTTCGTTGCAACATCAAAATAATGGCATCAACACACAAAATGTTCATTAGTTCACCTCTTTACAGGAGACTGGTCGCCAGAGCCCCAGGCTTCTCCTCCCGGATTTTTCACTACTGACTGTTTGTGTATTTATGCAATGGTAGTACAATTGAGCAATTAGAACACTTTTAAAACTAATTTAGAATACTTTCAGCTATAACTAGAAATTTACTGCAACATTAATATTTACAATAACAACTGGGGCATGTACACCAATAACACCATTTTGAAAATTTTGAGTAAAATCAACAATTAAAAATCAAAAGACTTTGCTTTGCTGCTGCACAATTAAAGAATTTCATTTTCTTTCACATCTCATTCATTTTCGTATAATATCGATGTTTATATTGAGAAAAACACGGAGCTTACAGATTCTAAAACAATTACAAAAACCTAATTGCAGTGATATTTACAAATCTGTGCAGAGCTGAAGAATCGTCAGCTTTTTGTGTGTTACTAAGATAGCAATAGCTCTTAATCTTATACGAAAAAAGTAAAATTACTTAACATTTATAACTCTTACCATTTATCGCTATTATGGCTACAGTATGATTTTTGAGGTTTGTATTACCTAGTTAAAATAACGTGTTGTGTAGTTAGCTCTGTGGGATATAAGCTAGTTATGCTGAAAGTCAAACTGTTCGCTTGCATAAAATTAGCACTAATAGTGAGTAATACTCCTTTATGGTAACAAAAACCAGATTATACTATATCGTTATAATTACTGATAAGAATTAAAAGTGAAGATACAAGTTTGAACTGATTTTTAACAATAAATTGAAAAACATGGCGAATACATGCAAAATGAAAGGCACGGTAAGATGATGCAACACCAGCTAGGTGTTACGGTCCCAGGCGCATGCTACGTAACAACAAAACGAGTGCACAAAAGATGCTATGACTTACCGAAATCGATGAATTGCTTGATGGATAACGGCGATGGATTATACTGCGAATAAAAGTCCATGGACCTTAACGCCTTCCTGGCATCAACTAGGAGTCTCAACGTAACTCTCATTTTGGCAGTGATTAATTTCTTGTGCTAGACGTCTGTGCAAATTAGACATCTGAGAAACGAATTTTCTTCGCACAAAACAAACCATCGACTAACCTCGGCATGAAAATTCTGCTTTGGCAGCATACAGCATCAGCTGTAAACTGTAACTTTGCATTTCATTGGTCAATGGCTGCGGCACGTGACCAGAAACGTGAGGGTACGGATGACTACGTGCGCCGAGCGGTTTACTAAGTCTGCGCACTACAACCGTTCATGACGTGAGCACAGAATAGCAAGCCCTGATCATGTTGTGCTGCCGCGTGTTGTTGTTGTTGATCACAAGTTCTTAGCAACCTGCATCAACAACGGTCATGTGTGATTTGCGTAAAACGAAAGCAATTTGAAATCACTTTCATTCAGATACATTTGAATAATCAGCTATTTAAAATATTGCGTACTAATATTATAATTATTAAAGAAGGAGCGAATGTTTTACGGTAACACGGTTTTTAGTGCTCTAAGTATAATAGCGGGTTCACAAATTAATATTTACATGCTAATTTTGTCAAAGGGCAAAAAAAGACAATGTATGGTATACGTATGCATATATAAAAAAGAAAATGTAACTGGCTCACCTTCTCAGTGTGCATCACTGACTCAACAAGAAACGTATTTTTAATATTACTGACAAGATAAGGTAATTTATACTTTTACTTAGTCTGGGAAATGTGCTCTACAAATGCTATGATTATTTTTTCAAATTTTATGCAATTTTATCTAAACTTGTTTCAGAGGGTTTATCATATGTGTACACAGTGTACATATTTATTATTAAAATTTTTATAGTCATTTGGTCTTGTCATTTATGTCAAGTCAAATTTTGTACCAACTGTGAATTTCCCAACCATAATAAACCATTTATAATAACATATATAATCTGTGAACCACAGACATCAGAGATTGTATGACTCTTATCTACTTTTGTCTACTTATCTACTCACGACTACAATAGTGCTATAGGAAATTACAAGTGGTACATTTTAGCTTGCCCTCAAATATGGGACTGCAATTTTGCTGTATTTTTTATCTTTGATCGATCAATTTGTTCGTAGTACATTATATAGATACTAATATGTATTAATTAAATCTCTCTCGTTTCTGCTTACATGATAAATAATAATTATGCAGTTGCGAATTTAAAGTTTGTTTTTTCACGTTCTTTCATTGAGCATGTCAAAATTTTAGTAATATCTGAGCCATCAAAATTTACAGTATGTGGCATTACAAGCCAATAATCCAGCCACACTGCTTCTGTTCTAATTCAATTTCTAGTTATTTAGGGCAAGATTTCTTGGGAATGTCATAATTATTAATATGTTAATGTACATAGAATAATCACAACGAACACAAAAATGCTTAAAGATAATTCCTAATGTCACAACTGTTAATGTAAAGCCCAGAAAAAAATAAGCTGTATTTTGTTTTTTCATTTTACTGACTCGAGTACAGCATTTTTTTAATGTGCATGATTCACCACTGACAAACAATAATTACAGGCAAAATACGCTGATTTTGAAGCAAGGGCGGCATAGAGAAGGATCGTTAGTAATGTTTTAAACGAAGCGTTTGGTTCAATTTTACTATCACTGTTGTGAATAAGTAAGATGGCGACGATCTTGCGAAGAAGTGTGCAAAGTTTGCACTTTAAAAAAAATCCCAAATTGTTTGGTATCTGTACTACATGCAATTTCAGACTTTTTGATATTTTTGATATTAGACGTCTTTCAAGCGATGTATCGAAACCAGAAGAGGTGTATAAACAGGAACATTTGGAAATGAGAAGAACTTTGTCAAAGGTAATTTGGCGAGAAATAAAAAATCATTTTGACTTGGTGGCTAGCGCCGCGGAGCTTCTCGTTGGTAAGATTTGTAGTAGCCAGTAATTTTAAGTGAAATAGAACTATACTTGCCTAAATTTGCATTTTTGCCTTGCACCAAAAGGTGTAACAATATTTTAACTAACTTTTTTACCTGTAATTGTAAATTTATATTTGTGCTGTATATACGTTTTTCCTCCGTTCATATTTTATACTTGCAAATATTTTTTAATTTTTTTTAATAAAGATTAGGTGTTAAATAAAAAATAATTAAGTATTGCTCCGATAATTTATCAAATGTTATAAAAGAAAGAGCTGTTAATTTTTAGATCATCTGAAGACGCATCATGTAATACTAATAGCATTGTGAAATATAATGGCAAAAAAGCAACACATGAAATATGAATCCACTATATGAAAAACCAAAAAGCAGACATTTTTTTAAAAATTTTTAATGGGAAGTTTTGTTTTTTTAAACTGCAGAACAAAGATGAAAACGTTTTCTTTTTGATTTAGAGTTGTACGTTTTCTGTTGTCAACAGTGAAAGCGGACGCTCACACAGAATTGAATTGTTTGTTTCGGATGTCGAACTACCATTATCTTTACAGTTCTAAGTAAAAAAATCCAGGAAAAACTGCCTAAAAATGTAAATGCAAAAACTAAGTGTCCGCCATAGCAACCTGTAGAGATTGTAGAGATTTAGCTACTTCCAAGGACCGGATTGAACATTTACAATCTTGAGTTCAAAGTTTCATTTATTTAATCACTGACAATTAGGGATGTTAAAGCACAGGAAAACCACCACTTACATAAAGCTTAAAAATTCGTCTCGATATTTTATACCACTTACATACTAGCTTTTTGTATGCATTGCTTGCATCGGCCGTAACGCTGTATAAAACGTGTAAATTTAAGCTCCCACGATGACCGTTGGGCACAGCCATTTTAATAGTAGGTCGTTTGAAACAAGTTTTGATAACATTGAGTAAAGTTTGAAAATATAATCAGAGCATTCGTAGTGCACATGTTGCTCATTAAGTAAAATTTTAAATTACTGTATCTTGTCAATAAGATTAAAAATACGTTTTTTGGTTAGTGAGTGGTGCACTCTGGAGGGTGAGTCAGCAACATTTTACCAATTGGAGAAAATATTTTAAATTATTAGTCTAGTTACAAAGTCTTTCCAGCAGGTAAGTGTAATGCTAAGTAATATAGATTTCCATGGAAAGTTTCTTGGGTCATAATTTAACATTTCCTTCTCTTCCCCTGATTTACGTGGCGTAGTGACACCATGTAATGGCGCCGTCGGAACAGTATTGCTGGAGATTTAAAATGAAAGCAAACAAATACTCCTTTCAACGCGAATACGTTATGTGCAAAAAATTGCTGTAAAGTAATATAATTTTTTAAGGTAATTTTTCTGAAACCTACATCAGGTGCCCCTTTTGTTGTCCTTTGAATGATACAAATTTGGTGCGCAATATGGAGAAAGTACGTGCCCTAGATGAACCCGTGTTGTTTCCAATTACGGCTTGTACATACAGTTTTGATATTTAAAGCCAAACTTTGTATTATTGTACCATACAATGTCGTACGCTAAGCATTACACCAGGGGTGCGCAAATTGCGCCCCGCGGGCCACTTGCGGCCCGTCGAGAGAATTTGTGTGGCCCGCAAAGAGATTTGTCAACCTAATGGAAGTGCGGCCCGGGCGCTTAATTGAGTGTATCCAGCTGAAGTCCGTGCCACGATCCCAAAGATAGTGCGGGTAGTTTTTTCTATTAGATTGGATGCCATTAACCCTTACAAGATGGTTGTAGCTTAATGTCACTGTACTACACAGACTGTGTGATACACATTACTAATATGCATTGTAATGAAATTACCACTATTTGTCCTGAAAGTAGATTTATATGGCTTGTAATATAAATTTTAATAACCTCTAAAATAGTTTCTTGAGTATAGTAGTAATGATGTACGCAGGTCGGATGCAAAAAAAACCATTATTAGGCCTTTCTGTACTTGGCTCCTTGATCAAACTGCCTGTGGCCTGCAGGAATTGCGGGAAAGTTTAATGTGGTCCGGCTAGTCAGATAATTTGCACACCCCTGTATTACACATCTGCATAATTCGGTGTTTCTGTGTGAGAAATTTTATCAAACACGTTTAAATATTTTTCCATTAGATTATTGAAAAAGATATTAACCCTTACGTTGACGAATGGGAGCAAAAGCAGCAGTTTCCAGCACGGGACGTGTTTAAAAAGCTTGGCGAAGCCGGCCTGCTGGGAGTGACGAAACCTGTAGGTAGGTTTGTATTGAAATTTCGAAATTGAAGCGCCATCTGCAGGAGTGATTTTACAACTTTGCAGTGGGGATAACTCGGTGATGTAGATATAGATTGTTGTAGATCAAGTGAAGCGGTCCATCAGATGTAAATATTATGTAATTTATGTAGGTGTGTGTGTGCGTGCGGGCGGGCGGGCGGGCGTGCGTGTAGATATATAAGCTTTTTTATCTTTTTTTATAAAAAATACATTTTGCAAGTGGCTTTCAATTATACCGCACAAAACTACACGATAACGATGTTGCTAGAGCACAAGAAAACCCTCCATAAACATCATAAAAATTTCGTTTTGAAATTTTATATCACTTACATACTGCCCTTTTACATACCAGGACTTCAATCGGCAGTCACGCTGTATAAAATGTGTCAATTTAAGCTCCCGCGATGACCGTTGGATGTAGCCATTTTGCTGACAGGTCATTTAAAACATGTTTAGATAACATTTTGTAAACTTAGAAAAAATAATCAGAGCATTCGTAGCGCACACGTCACTAACTGAGTAAAATTTTAGATTACTGTATCTTGTCAATAACATTAAAAATACGTTTTTGTTTAGTGAGTGGTGCACCCTGGAGGGTGAGTCAGCGACATTTTATCAACTGGTGAAAACATTTTAAATAATTAATAATTTTCTTTTCTAGTTACATAAGTCTTTTAAGCAGGTAAGCGAAATGCTAAGTAATATAGATTGGCAGAGAAGGTTTTTTGGGACTTAATTTAACATTTCCTTTTCTTCTCCTGATTTACGTTTGTGTAATGACGGCGACTTAGGAACAGTATTGTGGGAGATTTACAATGAAAACAAACAAAAAAACGTTTCAATGCAAATACGATATACACGTAAAATTGCCATAAAGTAAAATAATTTTTTCAAGGCGATTTTTCCGAAACCTACGTCAATACCCCCTTTCTTGTCCTTTAAAAATGGTGGCACGCTTTATGAATTGTTTAGATCAACGTTCATCAACTACTGTGATTCATTCTTTTGGGTACATCGTCATTTTTTCTGACAGAATATGGAGGTCTCGGTCTAGACTACACGTTCAGTTTAGCGCTAGCAGAAGAACTAGGGAACGTAAAGTGCGGCGGGGTACCAATGGCAATAGGTGTACAGACGGACATGGCAACTCCTGCTTTGGCTAAGTACGGTAGCCGTGTTTTTACTTTGTCATAAGAGTTTTGTTGTGTTATCAAATGTGCTTGTATTCCTATGCTGATCACCGTTCTTGGATAGATTTTCAAGAAGTGTGGATATTCTAATGAATTATTTCTTGACTGCACTTTAGGTTTGGCTCTGACGAGTTGCGGAAAGAGTTTTTGGCACCCGCAATTACTGGCGATATGGTCACGTGTATAGGTGTTAGCGAGCCGACTGCCGGGTCCGATGTAGCAGGTACGTTTAGACGTGTTCATACTTGCTGATCACTGGAGCACTACAACATTTAGAAGTGGTGTGTGCTTAGCGATTCAAGTTTAATTAAGCAACAGATTAAAAACTTAACTTACGGCGAGCGTACCCAACTGTTGATGGGATGACATCACAAACTAACAGCAGAAATATTCCACGAGCGTGTTGCACATTTTTGCGAAAGCGAAAATTGAAGTGCAGTGCTACCGTAAGAGATTCAGTTTGTTGTAATAAAACTAGGCAAGTTTTAAGATAAAAATTCAAATTTCAAATTCACATCTGAACTGAGAGGTACAGCACCTGTTTTTGTGCAATGATTTCTGAAATGCAGGCGCTGTGACCGGCTAACTTGCGAATGGCGAAATGCATGTAACAGAGAAGAACTAGTGGCACGAATGCGAAATCGTGTTTGTGTGGTAATAATTCTTTCACGTAACTCATATTTGAAAAAATACTATGTTTCCTTTCAATATTTTGATGAGTAGATTGTTTTCAGCTACAGTTTAAGATTGGCTCCGGTTTTGCTTCAAGCTCTATTTATGGAGGGCGTTTTCTTGTGCCTTGAACAAGTTAAGCTACTAAGTTTAGGATAATTCTTTGCAGTTTCTTGTACCATAAATGCCACTGGCTTGCATCATTACTGTAATACATAAACATAATGTTAGTTCTCTCATTATCTTAGTTTGCTGGACCAAAGCGGGGAGACATCAGTCCGAATTTGCCGATTGTCTATTTTTACCGATACTAAGCTAATACAGTAGGCGCCGTGTATTAGACTCATGGTAATGTAGAATCAATCGCCTAATTGTCTCAAAAACGTCTAGTACAGCCCTCACTTGTATAAAAGTATATAAAAACTGTCGGTAATTGGTTCTAGTTACACCGATATAATAATGTAGACAAAGTGTCGCGGTCATCTCGTGAAACAACGGACTGCTGCACTTTTTAACGGTCCAGGTTTTGTCCGTTTCTGGCGATATCCGTAAAAGCGAGGTCCGGCAAACCGAGACGTGAGTGTACTTCCGTTACAAGTAGCGCCACTTCTACTACAGGTATACACACCAAGGCCGTGAAAGACGGAGACGATTACATCATCAACGGCGGCAAAATGTGGATTTCAAACGGATTTCAAGCTGACTGGATGTGCTGCCTCGTTAACACCGGTGATGGCCCAGTACATAAGAACAAGTCGCTGATTATTATCCCCTTAGATCTACCAGGTACAGTACGCTCTTTTTAAACTAGTGAGGAGTTGGTCTGTAAATTGATGATGATGATGATGGTGATGATGATGGTGATGATGATGATGATGATGATGATGATGATGATGGTGATGATGATGATGATGATGGTGGTGGTGATGATGATGATGATGATGGTGATGATGGTGGTGGTGATGATGATGATGATGGTGATGATGATGATGATGATGACGGTGATGATGATGATGACGACGACGACGACGACGATGATGATGATGGTGATGATGATGATGATGGTGGTGATGATGATGATGATGATGATGATGGTGATGATGGTGGTGGTGGTGGTGATGATGGTGATGATGATGATGATGATGATGGTGGTGGTGGTGATGATGATGACGGTGGTGATGATGGTGATGATGATGATGATGATGATGATGATCATGATCATGATGGTGATGTGGTGATGATGATGGTGATGATGATGATGACGGTGATGATGACGATGACGATGATGATGATGGTGATGATGATGATGATGATGGTGATGATGATGATGGTGGTGATGATGATGATGATGATGGTGATGATGATGATGATGGTGGTGGTGATGATGATGATGATGACAAGTGTTTTATTACGTCTCTATTTGCAGACTCAAAACATCAGTATTAAAAATGAAGCCATGTACACATTATAGTGACACCCGTAAACACAATTACATAAAAATAAAAGCAACTGTACAAATTATGTGTACAAAATGAACATTAGAATGTACAAAATATATACAAAATATTTAGGTATTGTAAAGTTTTACCAAATTGTTCTAATGATCAGATTTGAATTATAATTAATTGTTGTTGCTCCTTAGATCTCTATAAATTTAGTACGTAAATAAACTTATGATAATTTGTAGATGTACGTAAATCATTACAGATTATAAACAAGTCTATTGGACTGATTGAGCGCAGTTCATTTGATGTTGTAGCTTAACATAAAGTTGATTAGTTTGACTATCGAACGTAACGATGCTTATAGCAGCCTTCAGTTAAATGCAAATTTGTAAAATGGCCTTTTTTTATTTTTTAATAGAAATGGCGTATAAATCACTACAATGTTGAGTTGTAATATGGCAGTCATTGATTGTAGTAGATTAGGTGACAACGAGCCTTCAGTAGCGCCCTTCATAAGTATTGTTCAGTATACAAACTGTCGACCCTTTTCTGATTATTCGTCGTATTTAAGACAGGGTTGTTTCTGACTCTACGTATGTCGTATTCTATTCTATTCCGATCCATTCTATTCTATTCTGTTCCGTTCCGTTCCGTTCCATTCTATTCTGTTCTGTTCTATTCTACTCTTCTCTATTCTGTTCTGTTCTATTCTATTCTATTCTACTCTATTCCGTTCTATTCTATTCTACTCTATTCCGTTCCATTCTATTCTATTCTACTCTATTCCGTTCCATTCTATTCTATTCTATTCTATTCTATTCTATTCTATTCTATTCTATTCTATTCTATTCTATTCTATTCTATTCTATTCTAGTCTGTTCTGTTCTGTTCTGTTCTGTTCTATTCTGTTCTGTTCTGTTCTGTTCTGTTCTGTTCTATTCTATTCTATTCTATTCTATTCTATTCAGTCAGTTTGTTTGCACCAAATGCGTTGGTGTGAATCTTTTTTTTTTCAATTGCGATTGTGTCTCCACCTGCGGTTAAAAAGTGAAACTTTTTGCAGGTGTCGAAAGGGCCAGGAAGATTTCCAAGCTGGGGATGCATTGTTCAGATACAGCGCAGATATTTTTCGACAACGTCCGCGTACCGCAGAAGAACCTGATTGGAGAAGAAGGCATGGGGTTCATGTATCAGATGCTGCAGTTTCAAGAGGAAAGGATGTTTGGAACCGCAGTGGGCAAGTATATAATGATGTCGATTATAGTTGCCTTAACAATGTGGGCCAACTGTAGAATTATCGGTTCTTTCTGTCTGTCTGTCTGTCATCAATTTTCCTTGGCTCTGGAGTATTCTAGGAAGTTGATACCTTGCACAGTGTTAGGGCGTGGTTCCATCTCAAAGCCTACACATTTTTGTCTGTCTGTCTATTTGTTCTGTCTGTCTGTCCATCTGTCATCAATTCTCCTTGGCTCTGGAGTAATCTAGGAAGTTTGCAGTGTTAGGACATGATTCAAACTCAGAGCATACAAATTTTTGCATCAATCGGTGCAGTTTTTGATTTTTTATTTTTTTTTGAAGATTCGCTTATAACATGTGCTTGCATGGCAAAATCATCCATAAGTCGACAATTAAGCTTTTCTAGTTATTCACACATCCTGAATCTCCATTTCATGAGGATCATTTTGATACCAAGTTCATCGCTCTATGTTATTTCTAAGCTAAGATAATCCATGTTGAAGTTGAGGTGCAGGCTGCGCACTGAAAACGTAATCTTGAGAAAATCATTGTTATAGTCAGCCATTGTACAGCAGAGGTTAAATATGTTATCAGATGTTCGATTGTGAATGAATGTGTATTACTTAAAGCCAGGGGTGTGCCATTTCAAACAAGTATGGTTTCAATCTTTCTCTGGCAGTAAATTAAAGCAGTTATTAAACATCTAATTGCGAGTGAGTGTGAACATAGTGTAAATTTCTCTGAACAATAAAACTGAGTATGCAGTCTTTGTGCAATGTTGAAAACTGGTATGATATCCTGAAGAAACTTCCAGAAAGTTCCGTTATATTGAACTTTTATATTCTAGCATCAAATTATCAAGAAAATGTTAAAAAATTGCTAAAAATCTAATTTTGTAACCCCATACCTACTTTTATGTCTAAAAACTACAATTGCAAAAAACTTGTATTTTCAAACTCCAATAGTAGCTCGTGGAAGCTGTCATTTTGTTTCGGTTTTTTCTGTTGAGAAAAGCAGATCTTCATCAGGAAGAGCCATCTACTGGGTTTTAACATAATTTCAATATGCTGTTGTAAAGTCCGTAGCAAGCACACCTTCGTACAGTTGCTAAGTGTTTTGTAAAAACGTGACAAAAAACAATGGCTGACTTTAACAGCGATTTTCTCAAGATTATGTTTTTCAGTGCGCAGCCTGCACCTCAACTTCAACGTGGATTATCTCAACTTAGAAATAACATAGAGTGATGAACTTGGTATCAAAATGATGCTATGAAATGAAGATTCAGCATATGTGAATAACTAGAAAAGCTTGATTACCGACTTATGGACGATTTTGCTATGAAAGTACACGTGATGTTTCCTAACATAACGTTCATTTACTATTCAGTGCTGCTAGCGTTGGAGAACGTTATAGAACAGACGGTCGAATACACGAGACAACGGAAGGCGTTCGGTTCCAACATTCTCAACTTTCAGACTGTCCACTTCACGTTGGCCGAGCTGCAAACCGAAATTGAACTGCTACGATCCCTGCTGTACAGAACCGTTTGTAAGTGAGCAATTTAAAGTGAAAAATAAGGAATATTAGTGTACGTCTCAAATGCTTTTCCATACAAAGTTATATCGCTCAGCATTATGCTTACCAGCTAGAAAGTGTTATGTTACTAAAAAAGAAATTTCTTTTTAGTTTAAGACGTTTGCACCAACTGCTAAAACATCTTCTGATACATATATTGATTTTTCTATTATTTATATGTCGAATGGGCTAAGTAGGCAGTTGCCTATGGTGTCAACTTCTGATGCGTGACAGATTTTGGGGACCCAGTGTTAAATTCTCATACTCCATTGCTGATCATTCGTTATTTGTATAAAACGAATATTTTATAATAATAATACTAGTAGTAGTGGTAGTAGTAGTAGTAGTAGTAGTAGTAGTAGTAGTAGTAGTAGTAGTAGTAGTAGTAGTAGTAGTAGTAGTAGTAGTAGTAGTAGTAGTAGTAGTAGTAGTAGTAGTAGTAGTAGTAGTAGTAGTAGTAGTAGTAGTAGTAGTAGTAGTAGTAGTAGTAGTAGTAGTAGTAGTAGTAGTAGTAGTAGTAGTAGTAGTAGTAGTAGTAGTAGTAGTAGTAGTAGTAGTAGTAGTAGTAGTAGTAGTAGTAGTAGTAGTAGTAGTAGTAGTAGTAGTAGTAGTAGTAGTAGTAGTAGTAGTAGTAGCCGTAGCCGTAGCCGTAGCCGTAGCCGTAGCCGTAGCCGTAGCCGTAGCAGTAGCCGTAGCAGTAGCAGTAGCAGTAGCAGCAGCAGCAGCATTGCGTTTTTAATACACATTAAGCGTGTAATTTCTTTTGTTGCTCTTTGCTTTAAACATTCATTACAGTGTGAGGTAAGAATTTGTACTGAATTTACTCAACAGGTCTGTACAAGGACGGAAATGACGTCACGAAGCTCGCATCCATGTGTAAACTGAAAGCCGGACGGTTGGCTCGTCAAGTGACTGACCGCTGCTTGCAGTTCTGGGGAGGTTCGTATATTCACCCCTTTCCTCATCTACATCATCTAAGACACGGGTGTGCAAATTATCCGACTAGCCGGGCCACATTAAACTTTCCCGCAATTCCTGCGGGCCACGGGCAGTTTGATCAAGGAGCCAAGTACAGAAAGGCCTAATAACGATTTTTTTTGCATCCTCTCTGCGTACATCATTACTACTACACTCAAGAAACTATTTTAGAAGTTAGTAAAATTTATATTACAAACCATATATTTCTACTTTCAGGACAGATAGTGGTAATTTCATTACAATGCATATTAGTAATGTATATCACACAATCAGTGTAGTACAGTGACATTAAGCTACAACCGTCTTGTAAGGGTTAATGGCATCCGATCTAGTAGAAAAAACTACCCGCACTATCTTTGGGACGTGGCACGGACTTCAGCTGGATACACTCAATTAATCGCCCGGGCCGCGCTTTCATTAGGTTGACAAATCTCTTCGCGGGCCGCACAAATTCTCTCGGCGGGACGCAAGCGGCCCGCGGGCCGCAATTTGCACACCCCTGATCTAAGATATAGTTTCAGTTACATGTAGTTAGAGAAACACGTGGACTACCATAGTAGTGCTGTAGTTGATGCTTAATGAAACTATCGTGGGACCAGCAATAAGTCGCATTAATAAACGTCGGTTTTATTACGCGTTGGCATTTTGAAAGCGCGTGTATTTGGCAAAAAAACTACACAAACGCTTGACCAAGATTAATACTATATGTGTGCTTATATAGCAAAGTTGTCATTAGTCGGCATTAAACTTTTCTAGTTATTCACAAATCCTGACTCTCCATTTCATGAGGATCATTTTGATACCAAGTTCATCACTCTATGTTATTTCTAAGCTGAGATAATCCATGTTGAAGTTGAGGTGCAGGCTGCGCACTGAATAACATAATCTTGAGAAAATCACTGTCAAAGTCGGCCATTGTTTTTTGTCCCGTCTCTACAAAACACTTAGCAACCGCACAAATGTTGGTTGCTACAGACTTTGCAAGAACATATTGATGTTAGGTTTAAATCCAGTAGATGACTCTTTCTGACGGAGATCTGAGCTTGGCAACAGAAAAAACCCGAAGCAAAATGACTGCTTCCACGAGTTACTACCGTAGTTTGAAAATACAAGTTTTTTACAATTGCAGTACGTTTTCTAGAAAGAAAAATGACTACGGGATTATAAAATTAGATTTTTAGTATCTTTTAAACATTTTTCTGACAATTTGATGCTAGAATATTAGTCTAATATATTTAGCTTTTGTTTTTATAAAAAACAAAAAATTGACATTTGACCAAATTTTTGGTGCATTCTACTTTGAAGCATCATAACGTAGTTCTAACTATGCCGACTTGTGGACGGTTTTGGTTTGCAGGCACACATTATAGTGCAGTAGTCGCCGCTTCATAAAGCCACCACATGACCAGCAATAAGCGGTCTTAATGAACGGCAGTTAATTAATGCTATATGACAATTAAACATGGGGAGGTCAGTTCACGGCATGCTCACAGAATGATTCAAGCATACA